>JAYESA010000011.1:91416410-92016410 GCA_036927795.1 Iris macrosiphon | reverse complement strand
TATTACCCTTGCTTTTACTTTTCCTGCTGTGACATTATTTGATACGGGAGCCACCCACTCATTCATATCATCTAGTTTTATTGCCAAATACAATATTGCTTCTACACCATTATCTAGTTGTGTTAGAATTCTAACCGGAGGAGGAGTTGTACCAGTTAGTCGAGTTTGTAGATCGAGCCCTATAGTGATACGTGGCAGAGAGATGAACACCCAACTATTATTCCTTCCTATGCCATCTTTTGATATTGTGCTTGGAATGGACTGGCTAAGCAAGTACCATGCTTTCTTCGATTGCTTTGGAGGAAGCATTCTTTTTAAGGTACCAGGCCAGCCTGAACTTGAGTTTGCCCGAGGATCCACAGAAATCCTTGATGGTATGCAGCTCGCAATGGACGATGTTGTCTATCATCCTATTATTTCAGAATTTCAAGACGTCTTTCCAGAGGATTTGCCAGGACTACCCCCAGACAGAGACGTAGAGTTTTTAATTGAACTAGAACCCGGAGCAGCACCTATAGCATCGCATGTTTACAGACTGGCGAAGAAGGAAATGGACGAGCTGAAGGCACAGTTAAAAGAGCTAGAGGAGAAAGGTTTTATCCGACCGAGTGCATCACCCTGGGGAGCACCAGTGTTGTTTGTACCCAAGAAGGATGGGTCAGTGCGTATGTGCATTGACTACAGAGCCTTGAATGCAGTGACAGTGAAGAACAAATATCCATTGCCACGCATTGATGACTTATTTGATCAACTCAATTGAGCTAAGGTATTCTCGAAGATAGATTTGAGATCGGGATATCACCAAGTAAAGGTACGAAAGCAGGACATTCCGAAGACCGCATTCAGAACAAGATATGGACACTACGAGTTTTTGGTCATGCCATTTGGATTGACCAATGCTCCAGCGATCTTCATGGACTTGATGAATCGAGTCTTCCACCAGTACTTGGATCAGTTCGTGGTCGTCTTCATAGATGATATACTTGTCTATTCGAAGAGCCACGAGGAGCACGAGGAGCACCTGCGGATTGTTCTAGAGACTTTGAGGAGAGAGCAGTTATATGCTAAGCTCAGCAAATATGAGTTCTTCTTGGACAAAGTTTCATTTCTTGGGCATGTTGTTATAGGAGATGGTATTTCTGTTGATCCAGAGAAGATCTCAGCAGTTGAGACATGGCCTATTCCTAAATCAGCAGCAGAGGTGAGGAGCTTCCTTGGACTTGCGGGATATTACCGACGGTTCATGGAAAACTTCTCAAGGATAGTGGCACCTATGACTCATCTGACTTGTAAGGATCAAGAATTTATATGGACTGACGAGTGTCAAGCAGCCTTCGAAGAGTTGAAGAAGCGACTGACTACAGCACCAGTATTGACGATTCCGTCAGGATCAGGAGGATATGTAATCTACAGTGACGCATCAGGAAAAGGCTTAGGATGCGTATTGATGCAGCATGGCAAGGTAATTGCATATGCATCGAGGCAGTTACGAGTACATGAGAAGAATTATCCGACTCATGACTTGGAACTTACAGCCGTTGTATTTGCTCTGAAGCTATGGAGACATTACTTATATGGAGAATGAGTGGAGATCTATACAGACCACAAAAGCCTCAAGTACGTCTTTACGCAGAAGGAGTTAAATATGAGGCAACGTCGATGGCTCGAGTTGATGAAAGATTTCGAGATAGAGCTACATTATCATCCAGGCAAGGTTAACGTGGTAGCAGACGCGTTAAGCCGGAAGCCAGCAGCTTACTTCTTGACAGCACAGAGGGAACTATTGGAGGACTTGCAAGAGATTGGCATTGAAGTGATACTACCCGGAGCAGATGGGACACTAGCCAACTTGCAAGTTCAATTATCATTGATAGAGAGGATTAAGGCAGATTTGCCTACAGATGCCAGATTCAGGAGACTAAAGGCAAGGACCGAGGCCGGAGAGCAGATCGGATTACGCATTCATGAGGATGGGACATTACGATGTGGTGATCGTCTTTATATTCCAAATGGAGAGATTCGACAGGAGCTGATGACAGAGGCTCATAGTTCGATTTATTCTATTCATCCCGGAGGCACCAAGATGTATCGCGACTTACGACAGCACTTTTGGTGGCATGGAATGAAGAGAGAGATAGCTCGCTTTGTAGCTAAATGTCTGGTATGTCAACAAGTGAAGGCAGAGCACCAGAGGACAACAGAATTATTGCAACCATTTCCGATTCCAGAGTGGAAGTGGGAGCATATCACTATGGACTTCGTCACGGGTTTTCCCAAGAGTCCAAGTGGGAGAGATGCAGTATGGGTAATAGTGGACCGACTCACCAAGTCATCCCATTTTATACCTTTTAGAGTGGGTCAGTCGATAGAAGCTTTAGCTGACTTATATATGAGGCAGATCGTGAGATTGCACGGCATACCAGTCAGTATTGTATCGGACAGAGATTCGCGCTTCATATCGCACTTTTGGAGGAGCATGCAAGAGAGTCTTGGTACTCGTCTGAAGTTTAGTACATCTTACCACCTGCAGACAGATGGGCAGTCGGAGCGTACTATTCAGACCTTGGAGGATATGTTGAGGGCTTACATGTTAGACTTCGGAGGATCATGGGAGGACCACCTACTTCTTGTAGAGTTTTCTTACAACAATAGCTATCAAACGAGTATTCAGATGGCTCCGTTTAAAGCATTGTATGGAAGAAAATATAGGTCTTCGGTGTGTTGGAGTGACGTGGGAGAACGTCAGATTTTGGGACCCGAGTTGGTGGTCAACACCGTAGAGACAGTCAAGAAGATTTAGGGACACTTGCGAACAGCGCAAGACAGACAGAAGCAGTGGGCAGACCTTCATCGTCGTCCCTTGGAGTTCAAAGAGGGAGATCACGTCTTCTTGAGGATATCACCGACCAGAGGCACCATCCGATTCGGAGGGCGCGGCAAGTTGAGTCCAAGGTATATTGGACCATTTGACGTGCTCGAGAGAGTTGGAGAGGTGGCATATCGACTTGTGCTACCACCTTCACTGGAGGGAGTACATGACTTATTCCATGTGTCGCAGCTCAGGCGATATGTGGCAGACAACAGTCATGTTCTCGACCATTCAGAGATCACCATTGGGCCGAGCTTGTCATACCAAGAGCAACCCGTGGGAATCCTTGATCGTCGAGAGAAAGTGTTGACGAACCAGTCTATTCCCTTGGTTTGCGTAGCATGGAGACATGGCGCGCCAGGAGAATCAACTTGGGAGCGCGAGGACGACATGCGCAAGCGTATTCCGAACCTATTCGCAGACCAAGGTATGAATTTGTATTGTTAATTTATATCTTAAACCATCATTGCATTCTATCGTGGCTTAATTTTAATTTCGAGGACGAAATTTTTACAAGTTGGGTAGAATATAAAACCCCCTTCCTAGAAAAATCGTATATACCTTTTTATTTATTAATTATTAATTTAAATTGTAGTAATTAGGTCTAAATAGGAGAAATAGATTTTTAATAATTTTTATTTTAGGTGTTCGGACACTTAGAGGACTTATAGGATCATCAGGAATTTTTCAGAATTTATTCCATGTAGGAGACCCCTTGAGCAGATGCTAGCCTAACGGTGTGCATTATCCTAATCTATAAATTTTCTTATGTATATATATATATATATATATATATATATATATATATATACAAATATATATATGTATATATATATATATTTAAAAAGGAAAAGAAAAGAAAAGAAATAATAATATAATAAGAATTAATAAGTAATAATATATTACTACTAACTTTAATCCACTTAGCAAACATTCCAACTTGCTAGCAAGCAACGTTAGCATTCCCATCACCTTTCCCATTCCACTTTAAAGCAGCCAACTAGCAAAACCAATTCCATCCCTTTCCACGGACACAGCGTCAAGTTGGAAAGATCCCCCGAACCATCCTTTCTTCCTATTCCTATTCATAATATATATATATATATATATATATATATATATATATATATATATATATATATATATATATATTATTTCATAAAACCCTAACCTAAAATCTCCAGAACCTCCTCTTCTCATCTAGAGCTGCCACCGCAGCCAGAGAACCCCGCCAGGCCGACCAAACCATCCCGACGACCTCGACCTCGCGCACTGCAGATTCCCACACGAGGCACATTCGCTCCGGAGTGGTTTTCCGTCGACTCGCTTAACCAAACGTCGTTCCGTCTTCACCGGTATGCTCACCCCTTAACCCTCTTCCATATTTGTATAATAGCCGACCTCGAACAACGTGTACCCATAGGCGAAAACAGCGTCCAAGTTGGTGCGAGCAGACATAATTCTGGGATCGCAGAAAACTGCAGTGACCACCCATGTTGCCGAGTTCGTATCTCCCACCACAGAGATCCGAATTCAGTGATTCTTTTTGATATGTGTAGAATACTTGACCTAGTTTATTTTTTGTTAAATAACCCTAGGTTATTAGCTGTTGTGGATAGAATTAATTCGTCACAAAACTCCGCGAACCAACTTTTTCCAGAATTCTAAAAGTTATAAAACGGAGCGTGCCCCGACAAACGGGACCGCCCCGCCGTGTACCAAGTATACCGAACGGTGCATGCAGCGTAACCGGACATGTAAAAATTTGTGGGAACTGATTCGGACGCGTGTGCGTGCCAGAATCAGGCAGTATCCGCGGACACACCCCGTATCGCAACTTTTGTGGAACTCGCGGTATTTTGTGCACGCTTGTCAGATTGCGATGAAACTTGCGCCACTGGACTCGTGGTAACGCGCTAGTCTTGTGACCCAATTTTCACGCAATTCTGAGACGGTTGACCAAATCGCCAATTGGCGGGCTCCACAATTGACTTTTTGGACAAAATTATGTTTGGCTCATCTGAATCCATATTTGGACATACCGTTGGATTCGTATTGACATTTCGAGTTGTTTGACCTATATTTTGTCCCATTTAGAGACTGTTACCCTCGGCACGCTTTTCGGTGCAAAGTGGGCTACACGTGGACCCCACATTTGCCCAAAATTACCGTTTTGCCCCTGTGTCCAAATTGGACGAAAGGGATGTGCTTTTTAGCTATTTTGCTCATTCCGAAAACGTTGGTGATATTTATTTCAGCATCCGGAGACGTTTGTTCGGAGTCCTTAGTTCCAGGTTTCGTGTCCTTGACATTTGGGCGCGTACACTTTACAGATTTCTTGCCAGGCAAGTATACCTTGCCATTGTACTGTATTTACATTCCATATGAGGCATGCATATTTATTTTCTATTTATTTAGTTCATTTATTTTAACTGCTATATAAACTGTGCGTCCAAGGAAACTTGGGTACAACGACGGTATCGTCGTACTATATTTTTATTTACGTATATGCATTGGACCTACTTTATGAGACTACCCCATCTTCATGAGGCATTTAAGTTGTGGAGTTATCAATATGACTCCCCAGGCCTTGACACGTATCATTGCACGTCACATAGTGAGTTCATGTAGGGACGCGTGCTTCATGCTTGACTGGCCATCGGTATGAGCAGCACATGTGTCGGTATTTAGCTTAGTTGTATATTTTCTTGGTGACTTGCATTGTAGTACGAGATGTCCACGTCGTATTCGTGGCATATACATTGGCATTGGGGGAAGGACGACTAGTATGCGTATGGGACACCCACCTCCTTTATACAGATATTGTGTTATTCGGAATGATACAGACATATATATTATATTGCAGACACTGCATTATTTAGAGTGTTGGACGTTACTTGTGGTTTTTGCAGATACAACACTCTAGAGAACGTTGGATGTTATACTATTACAGATACCACGCTCCTCGAAGCTGGACGTTATTATATTATAGAGCGCCCTTGTTATGGGGGCATATGTGGCATATACTAGCCAGTCACGACGGTTGGTGAATTATGTCAGCATATGTCTAGCCTACACTTCCCATACGCACTATGTTGTCCTCAAATTGTATTTCACTTAGCTAGTTAGTTCACCCTCGATTTTTTATAGTATTTACTTTATGACATGTATTTTTGTATCTTGTTACGTCCCTCTGAGGACCTGGTTTCCTTCCAGGTTATTTATGTAGTTTGCAGGATGTTTGATATATTGGAGTGTGGACATCGTTGCAGGTATCTTTACATTTTTAGCTATTACAGTCATATACTACTTTCCATTTTTATTCTGCTTTTATATAGCCTAGTGTTTATAGACCTGTGTTATTCTTTTGGTCTATTCGAACAGATGTATTATTGGGCTGTAGACTGATGATGCGTATCATTCTTTCTTTAGATTATTTACCATGGATTGAGATTTAGTTTACTTGTTGTATGTTAGAATTAGATTATCAACTTGATCACTTGATCGTGGACAGCGTAAGTGTACTTTGTCAGGTCCATTAAATTGGAAAGCCCTACGGAGTCGTACCCGCTGGCCATTGCCACGTGTCTGATCCCATAGATTTTGGGATTGGGGCGTGACAACTTTAATCAAAACTATCTACACTTGAACTCACATATATAAATCCCCAAGTTATGATACCAATTTGGTATCCTATGATACACAAGCACACCCTCCATAGTAAAATTGATACTTCCAATTGGATAATATAGCAAACTGACATATAAATATAATGATATCTATCTAATTATCAATTATCCTAATTCGACACTTATGGACACCAATGCCTATGAATATCAAAATCTAACCATGTGTATCCGAAGTATCATGATACAAACACTACGTATCCTAATAAGGACACAAGGACACAAGTAAATACCAAAATTAGACTCAAAATTCCTTTGGGGACACAACACAAACACTTGATGTACACAATTTCGTTATTATCCTAAATTGACCATAAAAATATATAGATCTACTAGAAATTGGCTCTCTACCACCTAATTTACCACCTAAAGGATTAGATCTAACTATTGGTAGGTTTTTATTGGTCCAATTTAGGTTTCTACTATAGAAATTGGAGAAAAAGAGAGAATTATCTATTGTGAGTTGGTTCCCAATAAAGATCCATGAAATTGGACACAAGAAAGACATATTGGACATGATTCTCCTAGCTTGAGCTCCTCTCCAAGTTTTTTCTTGTGCTCCATGGCTCTAGCTCTCTATTGGAAGAGGAGTGAGTGTGAATTAAGGTTGATTTGGGGTTGGATGTGGAAATTGGTGGAGAAGAAACTTGGGGAAGAAGAAAAAGTTTGGAGAAGAAAATTAATGAGAATGAAATTGGCAAAAATGGGAAGGAGGGCCCAACCACTAATGGTTAGTTTGGAGGTTGGATTATTTAGAAGTTTGCCACTCCACTCAAATAATTTGAATTCTATATCTAATGGAAAATGATTGGTTATGGAGGGAATAATTAGTTATGAGAGAATATTCTATATATGACAAATGAATATAATTAATTCTAAACAAACTAATAAATTTAATATAACTATTATTATAGCAATAGGAATAAGTTGACAATATACCCCTAATCACGATTTGAGGTGGTTACAAATCTACCCCCCTAAAAATAATTTTTTTCTCGAAATTTAAAGATAGAACAAGCACGAAAAGGAAAGCATAATTAAACATGCAAAGTAGTAAATACAAGGAAGCTAGGTACAAGCAATCAAGGAGCATAAGATAAGAAATCACATAAAAAAGAGAGCACAATCGGTATACTGTCGGTATACTCCAGTATACCGTCGGTATGCCGGTCTAAAGACAGGAAAAAGATAGCAGCTAAAAATTCCAAAAAATTGGTATATCGTCGGTATACCAGCCAATAAAATATCCAGGAAGTCGGTTAACAATGTCGGCAAGGATCGGTATGCCGATATGGTTCACAGAAAAATATCTAGAAATCTAAGTCGGTCAAAATTGGTATACCGTCGGTATACTGTAGTATATCGTCGGTATGCCGGTTTCCAAGGGTAAACAAGGTTAAAGTCAAGTCAAGTCCAATTTTCGGATTCCAAGTCAAATCACAAAAATTACCAGAACTAAGTCTAACTAGGAGTCAAATCTTGTGGTAAGTCTCATATCACAATATGTACTAAAACTCACGATCACAACTCCAGTACCATTTTCGTTACCGAGTTACCAAAAAGGGATGGAATAAGATTCTACCAGAAATAAAAATTAAGATGGTCAAAGGATAGAAATTACGACATGAACAACTATAGTAAAGCAAGTCAAATCTAATAAGCAACAATCAAAGCTCCAGGAAAGTATAATGATAGAAAGTAAATAAATTTCATAGAATAGACAATGTGTACTTGCCTAGAACAAACTTCCAGCCTAAACCTTCTAGTCCACCACCACGAAGGGTTTCAGAAACCATATTCCAGGTCTCAAGACCAAGCTTCAAGCTCAAGAGAGAAAGAGTGGAGAGAAGAGAGAGAAATAGAAATGAGAAATAAAATGAAACTCAATCACTATTTATAGAGAAATCTCAAAAAGATCTTAAAAATATCTCAAAAAAGTAAAATAAATATCTGCCAGGCAGTATACCGTTGGTACAATGTAGTATACCGTGGGTATACCGGTCAAAAAGAAAGTTTTCAAAATTCTAAGTTTTAAAATCCAATAAAATCCAAAAAACAAAACATCTAGTATAAATTACATATCTATATACCGATGCCTCTCGAATAAGCTAAGTACCATGAAGAAGGACTAGAGGTTCAAGGATAAATATGCATCTCGAATCAGCTACGTAAGAGTCCGTCCTTGCTAGCCTACATTGATTCCCAAAATAGAGAAGGATAAAGTCTGGAGGTAAGTCGGTACCAATGACTCAGTATATGACATGACTCTGCCCAGGACGTACCTTTGTAGGCGTAATATATGATCGATATCACGTATCCCGACCATGTAGGCAGAAGAGTAAGAGGCAAGATACTCGCATTCACTCACAGAATATATGAGAACCCAAGAAAAGATATGAACGAAAGGATGCTCAGGATATCACCTGCAATCTGACCATCCTCGATCAATACCTGCTCCACGATGCCAAACTCTCTATGCACCTGCCTCGAGACTGCTGCCATGTTTTGCTGCTGACCCTGCCCTCTTGGTGCGGGTCCCTTATGCTGCTGGCCTCCATGCCTAGCTTGTTCCTGGGCCTGGGCATACTGTTTTGGCCTCTGCTGCTTAAGTGCTTGGGTCTGCGTTGGTGTAGGCCTTGGGACTTGATGCTGTTGGACTAGTGCTGGTGCCCTGAACTCCGAGGCTGCTGGCTGGACTGATGAAGATTCAGCTGGAGCCCTCCGGGGATAAGTCCCTATCATATGGTCCCTCCACCATACACCAGATATATGTGTTGTGCCCTACAGCACTCCAAAAGAATATGCCCTAGCTTCCTCAAGTGGGAACACCCTACTGAGGAAGTCGACCTCTGTTGCTGGGGATGTGTCTACACTGACTACTGGAAGGAAGACACTAGTGCTGGTCTCCCGTGGGATCCAATATCTAATGCCTTGACTACTAGTGCTGGTGTCGAAGACTAGGTGGAAGAGTCCCTCAAAGTAGAGTGGAACCTCTTTTGGCTCCCAATCTTATCGACTATCCTCTGAGAGGTGTACTCATGCCTCCTCGCCGCTCTCATCACAGCGTCGAAAGTCTGGAAATCATACTGCTTCATTGCCAATATGATCTCTAGATGAAATTCCTGCTGAAACCTCCTAGCTCGGTCTAACTCGATCGCGACCAAGGTGGGGGCAAACCGGCTAAGTCTACAGAACTCTATCGCGTAGCCGTCAACGGTCCTCCCCATCTGCCTGAGGTTGTTGAACCTTTGTTGTAAGTCATAACGTGATACTTTATCATAATACTGTACCTGAAACCTCTCGCTGATGTCCGCCCATAGAATCGACGTCGTCAGGGAAACCTAGAACCAGAATACTGGAGATTAGGGGGAGACAACGGCCAGCTACGTATACTTAGAGCATGCCAGTACTCCGCATATACGGTGATGCTGTAGAACATGGGGGTTAATACTATAATCCATCAATCAATCCTAGGTCAAACGGTCCTAGGTTTCTCAATCATAAACAAATAAGCAATATACAAGAAATATGATCATCAGGAGCAAAATAGTAAAGCGTCATAAATCAGATATACATAGATGATCTTGAAGCTAATAATACAAAATGGAGAACTACCAGAGTATAAGTCATACATGATCAAAACTAGCCATGGTCTAGATAAACGCTAATCATTTCTACGCCCATGAGCAGAATGTCAAATCCAAAATATGAGCTAACACGTGCTCGGTGGCTAAATACCTCAAAAGAATATACAGTATGAGATCTAGTGGGAATAGAAGGAAACCCACTCAGGCTGTCTGGTGCTCCGGGTAGTCACCATCCACGGAAAGAAAAGTAAGATCCTTGGGCTTTGCTACCGAATCTGGCCAAGCAAAATCAGTGGGATTAGACCCCCAAATAGCAAGTACCACAAAGAAAGCCATAAGCTTTGAACAAAAACCAGCAAAGCAACATAGAGCTACGATACACTAAGCAACATGAATAAATAAATATGATTCGAGACTCATGCGCTACCACTGCACTTATACCGAGAAAATAAAGACAATAAGCAAAATAACATATAACCACTAGGAATGTAAAGACGCAGGCAGCATATGTAAACATCACAACTACACATATACATGACGGATCAACCATAACTACACAGGTAAATGCAGAGTTAAGGTACACAACAGAAACCACAATAGAAAATGCCACGGACAGGGAACATAAGAACGTTACTACTAGCCACGGCCTACTATACACTAGTCAAATATACATAGGGTGTAATCATCCCCTTCTAATACAAATATTCAGGTTGTGTCAAATGTACATAGAGTATAATTATCCTCTACTATTACAAATGTCTGGGTCGTGTCAAATGTACATAGAGTGTAAAACATCTTCTACTAATACAAATGCTTGGACGTGTCAAATCTATATAGAGTGTAAATCATCTTCTACTAATACAAATATTCGGGTAGTGTCATATGTACATAGAGTGTAAAATATCCTCTACTAATAAAAATGCCTGGTCGTGTCAAATGTACATTGAGTATAATCATCCTCTACTAATACAAATGTCCGGGTCGTATCAAAAGTACATAGAGCATAAAACATCCTCTACTAATACAAATATCTTGTCGTGTCAAATATACATAGAGTGTAATCATCCTATACTAATACAAATGTCTGGTCATGTTAAATGTATATAGAGTGTCATCATCCTCTACTAATACAAATGTCCGGGTCGTGTCAAATGTACATAAGGTATAAAACATCCTATACTAATACAAATAATGGTCGTGTGGTATCGATAGGTAACACGTACTAGGCGGATGTATAAAGGGTGAAAAGCCCCTAACTATACAAAATGTCGTGTCGGAACAATGAAGCATAATTAAACATGAAAAGCAATAAATACAAGGAAGCTAGGTACAAGCAATCAAGGAGCACAAGAAAAGAAATCACATAAAAAAAAGAGCACAATTGGTATAACATCGATATACTCCAATATACCATCGGTATGCCGGTCTAGAGACAAGAAAAAGACAACAGCTAAAAATTCTAGTAAATCGGTATACCGTCGGTATACCGGCCAAGAAAATATCCAGGAAGTCGGTTAAGAATGTCGAAAAGGATCTGTATACCGTCGGTATACGGTAGTATACCGTCGGTATCCTGATAGGATTTACAAAAAATATTTAGAAATCTATGTTGGTCAAAATCTGTATATCGTCGGTATACTGTAGTATACCGACGATATATCGGTTTCCAAGGGTAAACATGGTTAAAGTCAAGTGAAGTCTAATTTTTGAAATCCAAGTCAAATTCCAAAAATTACCAGAATCAAGTCTAACTATGAGTCAAATCTAGTGGTAAGTCTCATATCACAATTTGGACTAAAACTCATGGTCACAACTCCGATACCATTTCCGTTACCGAGTTACCAAAAAGGGACAGGACAAGATTCTACCAGAAATAAAAATCGAGATGGTCAAAAGGATAGAAATCATGAGATGAACAACTATAGTAAATCAAGTCAAATCTTATAAGCAACAATCAAAGCTGCAAGAAAGTAAAATGACATAAAGTAAAGGAAGTTCATAGAATCGGCAAGGTGTACTTGCCTAGACTAGTCTACCACCACAAAGGGGTTCAGAAATCATACTCCAGGTCTCAAGACCAAGCTCCAAGCAAAAGAGAGAAAGAGTGGAGAGAATAGAGAGAAAGAGAAATGAGAAATGAAATAAAATAAAACTCAAGTACTATTTATAGAGAAATCTCAAAAATATCTCAAAAATATCTCGAAAAAATAAAACAAATATCTGCTAGGCAGTATACCGTCGGTATACTGGTTAAGAAGAAAGTTTTTGAAATTCTAAGTTTTAAAATCCCATAAAATCCAGAAAAATAAAACATGCAGTATAAAATACGTATACATATATGATGTAGATACTGTGAGATAGAGTCTTACAACTCTCCCCTTCTTAGAAAAATTTTGTCCTCAGAATTTCACTAAGGCACCAAAACCAAGAAACCCAAGAAAATACAACTAACTCAATAAAGCAAGAACGACATATAGAATGGAAATAAAAACAATCAATAATATAAATAAATGCACAAGCAACTATACTACCAGGAAGAAGGACTAGAGGCATAAGGATAAATATGCCTCTCGAATCAACTAAGTAGGAGTCCATCCTCGCTAGCCTACTCTGATTCCCAAAATGGACAAGGATCAAGTCTCAAGGTAAGTCGGTACCAACGAATCAGTCGAAGACATGACTCTGCCCAGGACGTACCTTCGTAGCCGTAATATATGATCGATATCACTTATTTCGACTACGTAGGCAGAAGAGTAAGAGGTGAGATACTCATCTTCACTAACAGAATATATGAGAACCCAAGAAAAGATATGAACGAAAGGATGCTCAGGACATCACTGATAATCTGAACATCCTAGGTCAACACCTGCTCCAAGATGCCAAACTCTTTATGCACCTGCCTCGGGACTACTATCCTGTTTTGCTGTTGACCCTGCCGTCTGGGTACGGGTCCCCTCTGCTGCTGGCCTCCATGCCTAGCATGTACCTAGGCCTGGACATACTGCTACGGCCTCTACTGCTGAAGTGTTTGGGTCTGCGTTGGTGTAGGCTTGGGACCTGATACCGCTGGACCGGTGCTGGTGCCCTGAACTCCGGGGCTGCTGGCTAGACTGACGAGGATTCAATTGGAGCCCTCCGGGGATAAGTACTCATTATGTAGTCTACTCCACCACACACCAGACATAAGCGCTGTTGGGGATGCGTCTGCTCTGACTGCTGAAAGGAAGACAATGGTGCTGGCCTCCTTTGGGATCCAATCTCCAATGCCCTGACTGCTGGTATTGGTGCCGAAGACTGGGTGGAAGAGTCCCTCAAAGTAGAGTGTGATCTCTTTTGGATCCCAATCCTATCGACTATCCTCTGTGAGGTGTACTCGTGCCTCCTCGCTACTCTCATCACAAGGTCAAAAGTTTGGAACTCATGCTAATCCACTTCCAGTATAATCTCCAGATGAAGTCTAGCTCGGTCTAACTCGGTCGCCACTAAGGTGAGGGCAAACCAGCTACGTCTACATAACTCCATCATGTAGCCGTCAATGGTCCTCCCCATCTGCCTGAGGTTGTTGAACCTCTGCTGTAAGTCATAACGCGATACTGTGTCATAATACCGGGTCTGAAATCTCTCGCTGAAGTTCCCCCATAGAATTAGCGTCGTCAGTGAAACCTACTGAGATGCCCACCAGTCGCGTACCAAATCTAGTAACTGTACTCTCACCACTAAGACACGCTTTCTAGCCGGAGTTTCTGCTTCCTCCAAGATGGCCTCAGTATCCTGGAGCCATGCATCAGACGCTATCGCATCCTCAGTACCATAGAAGTACGGGGGACAAAGATGCCTGAAGCTGGTCGTCGAATTATAGATCTGAGCACCACCTCGCTCCATGGCCGTCTGGGCTGACTGAGTGAGGATGTCACTCTCTCGCTGGTGAGTTGCCATAAAACCCATAAGAACGTCCATCAGTGCATGTACCACATCTGGCTGCTCTTGCTGAACTGGCTGCATGGGTACTACCAATGGATCGGGCTGAACATGCTGCTCTGTCCCGGGATCAATCCTCGACTTTGCTCCTGAATACTAATACTGATCCTCAGGAATCAGTTGTCCTACTGGTTTCTTCTCTGTCAAAGCATGAACTCGAATAATATAATCAGAAGGATCAGGACCAGTGCCCTTGAAAGTCAAAGGACACAAGGAGTAAATTGATGGGACATGATAGATCAATGATCAAATCAGGTATCAGGTCAAGACCAGAGATATAGAGTAAGATGAAAGATATCATGAAGGAAAATAAGTAGATTGAGATATCTAATCAACAGTAACCCCCATATGTCTGAAAATAGACCTGCATGGCCCACTACTAAAATGTATATACGGTAAAGCTATAAAATATGGAGGTTAATACTACAATCCATTAGTCAATCCTAGGTCAAATGGTCCTAGGTGTCTCAATCATAAACAAATAAGCAATATACAAGGAATATGATCATTAGGAGCAAAATAGTAAAGCGTTCCAAACCATATATATATATATATATATATATATACAAAATAGAGAACTAACAGAGTATAAGTCATACATGATCAACACTAGCCATGGTCTACTATACACTGGTCAAATATACATAAGGTGTAATCGTCCCATACTAATACAAATGTCCGGGTTATGTCAAATTTACATAGAGTGTAATCATCCTCTACTAATATAAATGTCCGGGTCGTGTCAAATGTACATAGAGTGTAAAACATCATCTACTAATGCAAATGCCTGGTCGTGTCAAATGTACATAGAGTATAATCATCCTCTACTAATACAAATATTCGGGTCGTATCAAATGTACATAGAGTGTAAAACATCCTCTACTAATACAAATGCCTGGTTGTGTCAAATATACATAGATTATAAATTATCCTCTACTAATACAAATGTCCAGGTCGTGTCAAATGTACATAGAGAGTAAAGTATCCTCTACTAATAAAATGCCTTATCGTGTCAAATGTACATAGAGTGTAATCATTCTCTACTAATACAAATGTCCGGGTTGTGTCAAATGTACATAGAGTATAAAATATCCTCTACTAATACAAATGTCTGGTTATGTGGTATCGTTAGGTAACACGTACTGGGCGGGTGTATAAAGGGTAGAAAGCCCTTAACTATACAAAATATCATTTCGGGACAATGAAGCATAATTAAACATACAAAGCAGTAAATATAAGGAAGCTAGATACAAGCAATCAAGGAGCACAAGAAAATAAATTATATAAAAAAGAGAGCACAATCGGTATTCCGTCGCTATGCCGGTCCACAGAGAGAAAAAGACAGCAGCTAAAAAATTCAACAAATCGATATACCGTTAGTATACTATAGTATATCGTCGGTATATCGACCAAGAAAATATCCAAGAAGTCGATTAATAATGTCGGCAAGGATCGGTATACCGTCGGTATATGGTAGTATACTGTCGGTATGCCGATAGGGTTCACAGAAAAATATATAGAAATCTAAGTCGGTCGAAATCGGTATACCGTCGGTATGCCGGTTTCTAAGGGTAAACATAGTTAAAGTCAAGTCTGATTTTTGTGATCCAAGTCAAATCCATAAATCTAACCAAAAGTTAAATCTAGTGGTAAGTCTCATATCACAATATGGACTAAAACATGACGGTCACAACTCCGGTACCGTTTCCGTTACCGAGTTACCAAAAAGGGACGGGACAAGATTCTACCAGAAATGAAAATTGAGACGATTAAAAGGATAGAAATCACAAGATGAACAACTATAGTAAAGCAAGTTAAATCTAATAAGCAACAATCAAAGATCCAGGAAAGTAAAATAATAGAAAGTAAAAGAAGTTCATAGAATCGGCAAGGTGTACTTGCCTAGAATGAACTCCCATCCTAAGCCTGTCCACCACCACGAAGGGGTTCATAAACCACACCCCAGGTCTTAAGACCAAGCTCCAAGCTTAAGAGAGAAAGAGTGGAGAGAAGAGAGAGAAAGAGAAATGAGAAATAAAATGAAAGTCTAGTACTATTTATAGAGAAATCTTAAAAATATCTCAAAAATCTCAAAAATATCTCAAAAAAGTAAAATAAATATCTGTCTGGTAGTATACCGTCGGTATACCTGCCATGAAGAAAGTTTTCAAAATTTTAAGTTTTAAAATCCCATAAAATCCAGAAAAATAAAACATGCAGTATAAAATATGTATCTAGATACCGATATAGATACTATGAGACATAGTCTCACATCATCCCTCTCCTAGGTAGATATAACCTATATATATCGTTCCTCTAAATCTTTATTTCTTATTATATAAATGATGAAACCTCAAGTATAAATTATTATACTGTCCTTGATATATTAATCTCTATCGTATCCATCTAATCTCTTGATCCTAATATTTATAATCATGAAACACAATGGAAGTTCACTCTTCTTTATCCCATCAATATTTACCCCTTTATCATTTCTAGTTAATCTTATGGTTCTCTATCATCAATTACAAACTCTGTAAGTTATAAATACTCAAATTTTAACTCTGCCTATTGAAATTTATCTTCTTAAATTTCAATCTCATCTTCAAGTTCTAATATCCATCATTTCCAATTTTAAGATTTTTATTCAATTATATATATATACCTTCCAAGTCAAATTTTATATTTCATATCTCGCATCATATATCTCTTGTCATTCATGATCTATTTTATGACTTCCAGTACCCTCATGTCATTTCAACCACTTTACTACCAATATTTTCCTCTTATATTTTAACCTTGATGGAGACGACATATATTCTAGTTATACCTCAGTCTGTGTCTTTTATATTATTTATTCTGTTATGACCCACACCCAAAATTTGGGCATGAGCCATGAGTACATCCAGTCTACGCTGCAACATCGGCGGTAGAACGTTGTCTAGGTCTCCATACTACTAATCACAACTCACAATTAACCTGTCAATGATCTCAACTCCATAAGGAGGACAATGAGTATGCATTTGATCATCAAATCATAAGATACTCAATCACAATAACTATAGGAAGTAAATGGCACGATAAGACATAAAAGATAAGAAAGTTCTGACATAAGTCTAGCACACAACTCAAATATAATAATAATATAGAGTCTAGCCATCCCAACATAAATAGTCTCATTATAATACAATCCATGTCCCAAGTTTAGAATAATTCAATACATAGATAACTAGACTAAGAAGCTGTCTAAACGACTGCAAGTGGTGTCTCCTCTAAGAAGAGTTGCTCCTCTGGAATATCCGGAATATAGTCTCCATCTATTCCTGGACCATAGTGGGTAGGACAAAAATTCTCAAGATCCTCTAAAAATGTTATCCAGTTAGGATTGGAGCGAAGCACAAACACTAAACAACAGTTTCAATTATATTAACAAAAACTATAAGACAGTGTAAGGAAATACATGATAAAGAAATACTGAAAAATAAAAAATACTGGAGAGATATGTAATCAGCATATATATCTAACTAGCAATGAACAGATATATGTGAAACCTAGAAATGAGTGTACTGAAATAAAAGAATAGGAATTCTAGCTAAGTGTTGTGAAATATTTGTTTGCTATGTGATCGGCTTGGGACTAGATCAGGCTTGTTATTTATGATTGGCTATGATACATGTGAGGTCAGGCTAACCATCTGGTTAGCTATGATGTGAGCAATAGTCAGGCTAATCATATATAACAGGCTATGAGGCATGTAAATGGTCAGGCTACACCCTACGCGATATGTGGGGTGAGCTATGATGCATATAAAGTGGGGTATGATCACATAACCTTGCTAATATTTTTTTGTCCCCAACTAGTACGATGGATTTCAATCATGACTCTTTATGACAGGTATCTATGATACTAGCCCATGTATCCGCTGTGTCAGAATCAAGCATACATTATAACTAGAATCATAGTAATAATCAACATAATAAAAACTGTCAGAGAATGTACCCGCCTGTGGTCTCGAGCAACAAATAAGGATCGATGTCCAAGATGGAATCATAATGACCTATATATCAAACATTAAAGTTAAAATTGGTGTTTGGAATGATAAAAAGGGATTAACTAGCTTGAAATATAATTTTTAGGCTAAAACTAGGTCAAAGTCTTGTTATACTAGGTTTTCTGGGTCAATACTAAAGCACATTAGTTATACTAACTATTCCTACTAAAACAAGTTATACTAACTAATATGAAGTCAATGCTAGGTTGTCTCTAGGTATTTTAATTCGGGGTATACTAGTTAATACTAGGTCATAACTATACACATATATGCTAATACCAATACTAAATTTATATATATCTAACTCTTGTATACTAATATCATATACTATCCCAACTCAAATACTATACTAACTCACATGTGTTTGCTATGACACATACCCCCTTCCATACCTTGGTATTATACTCGATACCTTGGTATCCTAACTCAAATACTCAACCCTTACCTTACTCATGGTATCATAATACCCCACACTAACCATCTCACTTGCCCAAAGCATGTCATACCTTAATGATATCCGTGTATCCTTTGTGTCACCAATTCTTGTTATACCCTCACAAGCACAACTTCTGTACACTCACAATACCCAAAACAACTATACTTGCACTTAACTATCATTAGACACCCTGAACTTACCCATACTGCTACCAAGTTATAGTATAACATAACTGCAATTCAGTTGCAGTGCTGAGTAGCAGACCCGATCCCTTACCTGCATATTTCTACACCCTGGATACTACTAAGTGATAATCCTATATCTGGGTATGTAGAGATATTTAATCTAAATAAATTTACCCATCACTATATTTATATAGTCATGATACTCCAAATTGACACTTACTCTCACTGATACCTATCACAATACAATGAAGATACAACTCACAGTGTTTCCAGGTTCTGCACATCCGGTTTGAAACAATAGGTAAAATTCCCTCACTCATGAGCTTCTAACAATTTCTCCAACACATGCATATTGGAACACAAACATACAACACTAGATACTCTAACCCATATTTCTACCCATAATTCTTCATGTATGCACAGGGATGCATACTCACACATCCTGGAAATACTTCCTCATACCCATGCTAAAATTGATACCAACATTGACACTCTTTAACACATACCAAAGCACTCACCACATAATCATAATTCCCCTCACTCCAGTGTTCTTGCTGCACACTCTAAGTGCAAGAATGACTTGTTGCAACTGAACCAATTTTCCTTCCCATTTTTAAAAACCTAATATTCACTTCAAATGATACCGGGTATCAGTTCATAGAGACTCCTTATCCTGGCCTGTACCATCGTTGAAATGCACTACACACAAGTGCTGCTCTGCCTCTGGGCAGATGTGCCCGAGAAATGCATAATTGTGCAACTCATTCAACTATGTCGTACAGGCACACTAACACACTCATCACTTCTTCCATCTCCAGTATTCCCTCAACACCTAGTTTAGACATACACTCAACTGAACCAATGTTACTAATACATGGTGTATCAAGATCATATCACTCACTTCAACAGATTTTCCACTGTAAGGCATCCATGGAATCTGACCTTCTGCACACCTACACACCATAACACACTACACAGAATTCCCTGTACCTCGATATGCATTCACCCGAGTCATATCTGTTGATACTAAATCTCTCATCAGTCCACTGATGCTAATCTCATTCCCTTACTGGCCACAGAAACAGTTCACACTGATACAACAGTATTAGTTTCTCCCTCTCCCACAAGAATCACACACACACACATACACACACACACACACACACACACACACACACACACACACACACACTTATCTAATATATGCACTTCACACATACAACACTAACAACACAACACACTCATAAAATATGAATGTATACACTAAACCAAATATAACATATATATATATATATATATATATATATATATATATATATATATATATATATATATATATATATATGAACACACATTTCAACAAACACTTTGAGTGCACTATTGACACTCTATGATACACAACCAATCCTCTTGCCAAAACCCCCAAATCGTAACTAAAAATATATACTCATATCAAATATAATATATATTTATAGTATGATTAGTTACAAAGAACAGTAGAGGTAAAATACATTCTAAAACACAAAACCCCAAATTATATATGACACCTTGAAGAAATTATCATAAAAACCAATAGAGACTCATGCTCTTCCCTTATAGCTATTCCTAAACCAAGGGTTTAGGGTTAACAGTAGTTATATATATATATATATATATATATATATATATATATATATATATAGAGAGAGAGAGAGAGAGAGAGAGAGAGAGAGAGAGGAGAGAGAGAGAGAGAGAGAGGGGGGAAAGGGACTCGCGCGGCTGCGGGTATGGGTTGTAGCAGCTGCTTCTGTTACTTATTTTATAGTGGGTCGGGTCGGGGTTGCTAATGGGTAGCGGGTAGGTATAGGTTAGGGTTTGTTATTGTTAACGGGTTGGGTAGAGTTTAGGGTATTGATTCATTAAGAATTCTCTTTTATTTTTATTTTTCCTTTATTCTTTTTCTTATTCCTTTTCATTTCTTTTCTAATTTCTTTTCTTTCTTCTATTATTCTTTTTATTAAACTTTATATATATATATATATATATATATATATATATATATATATATATATAATTCTAGAAATTATATTTTAGAGCATACAATTAATCTATCAGTCGTCCACAGGGTCTCCTACATGGAATAAATTAAGAAAAAAATTACGATTGCTCCAGAAATCCCTAAATACACAAATACCTAGAAATAAAAATCTAATAAATTCTATTTCTTCTAATTAGCTAATAAATACTATAATTAAATTAAATAATTAATTAAATACTTAATACGGTTTTTAAAAATTAGGGGTTTTATATAGTCTATAGAGTAAAGTGATCGACTGCAGATCAGATCTCCATAGCTATACTTCTCCAGAATTTTTGTACTTTAAATTCATGTATAGGATTTATTGTACCTTTATTTTTTTCAAAGTTTGTAACACAAAATTTTGTATAATTTTTTTTTATGGAAAACAAAATAGCGACTATGCTGGGGACATCATTCTCCTCCTATGATAAGGTGATATCTCAATACAACACCGCGTTAGTTGGAACAACCCAGAAGACTTTTGTTATTCAATTCGACCAGCAAGCTTATGAAGAGATGCTCTCTAGGGGTAGTGCTAGCCCCTCAACTGCACCCAAGTCGAGGAAGATCCGCAAGACTTGGCTTCCCAAGCCTCGTTCTTCTTATCCCCAAGTTGCTGTGAACAAAAGGAAGTATGCGCTGACTACTTCCAATGAGGATTCCCTCGTTATGGACTCTATTTCTCTGTCCCCAATCTATGACTCGGTGGATATCCCCCTTAGCCACGCTAATGTATTAACTAAGGGGAATAAATCATGAAGCTCTTGTAATAACAAGCAAAATTTGAACCAATCAATCCTTGGCAAAGAAATTCACTATGATGCCAAGGGGATTGTTTATCCTCATGCTGCCAAAGCAAACCCAGCAAGGGCTCTGTTATCCAAACCACCCTATAGGCAAAAAAAGTGTAGGCACACTTTCTACCTCATTCATAGCTCGTGGCAAGGATGATGTTCAACAACCAAGCAATTGGAATAAGGATTTCTCGTATGTACAAAAGAAGTCAGCAGAGAAGACTCTCCCTCCACATCTGTAAATCCCTTCACCCAATTTAGGTATATATAGTTAAGTGTGATATTATAATTCATTTTTATATGATCAGGGTTAGGAAAAATGGAGTTATTTTGCATACTTTCAAATGTGAATCTTTTGGTGCACCTAACCATAGTTTCAATTTTGGAAACATAACATTAGCTCTTGTCTTCAAATAAAAATTCATATTTTTGTCCTAAATAAGTTAGTCTACTACTATGACCCTAGTGTCACTTTCAAACTCACTCTCTTGTATCCTATTTTAGATACAAAATATTCTCGATGCTTATGAGCCATAAAATCTTAACTTTCAACCTAGCGACCGTAGCCTGAATTTCTGATGCACAACACTAACCAGATTCCTACAATCAAATGTCTGAAACTAACCTACCTTGATCCTACCCTAACCTAATCCTTTGGGTCACATCAAATATTATTTTTACATGCTAATTAAATAGCTATCCATTCATGATATTTTTACTAGAGCAAACTAGACTCATGACACTTTGACTAGACCAAACTAGACCAAATTGAACCATTGGCACCCACATGACTCGAACCCTCAATACCAAACACCCACCTATCATCCCAAACACCAAACACCAAACACCAAACACCTATTTTTTCTCATACCCATTTATTATTTTCTTAGTATTAAGAGAAATATTTTTAGCCAACTAAAGTGTAGTAACCCCCAAACTCTCCTCCTTCCCACTAGGAGTTTGTAACACCCAAGCTTTTCCCCTACCTACTAGGCTGGATATAACCCCCTCTCTTTACCTCCCCCATTCAAACTACCTAAAAAAAATTCTTGCTAACCCTCTTCCCAAAAATTTCTATTCACACACTATTCGCCAAAACCTTCTCAATCTTCCTCCATCTATCAAACCCTACTAAGGTTGAATCCGAATTCAGTTAGTCTCCACTAATCCGGCCATATCACCTTCTAAACCAAGTATTTTTCCCTCAAATTTCATACAATTCTTCATCTCTCTGTTCTAAATACTTTATCTTCACAAACCTTCCATCAAAACTCAATCTAACTTCCTCAAAATAGTCCCTCCACTAGAAGTGTTCAACCTGAATCTAAATTTAGCCTATCCCCTTCTTAGTCCACTCCACCACCTCCATAGCCCCCAAACCACATAAAAAAAAACCTAAAATTCTTTTATATCAATATACTATCTAACCTAGCAACCACAACTCCTAGAACAATCCACACAAGTCGTACAAGGAGCATCTAGCACCGAAGGTCAAATCTGAAACTATTTTAAAGAATGCTTCGTTTGGACTGATTTCTTCAAATTTTTCTTATAGGTAAGTAATCATTTTTCTCCTACTTGGACCCCTCTTGATGTTCTAAATACTTCCCTTTATCTTCATTGCATTTTTCTACACAATTTTAGATAAACTATGCATAATCCTCTAGGCGTTCTTCAATATCGATATATGATTGTGTTATGGGTTCACCAACTTGTGTATCACCTTTGCTATGATAAATAACATATAAACACATGTTTAAAATCTGATTTAAACCCTTAATTAAGTAAAATTTTGGAATATAAATAAGTTGGTTGAGGATAGAAATCATAGAGATTCATGGGTAGGAATTTGTTGAAAGTTATGCAAATAGTTGTGTGATCTAACTAGTATAGTTTTAGATTACTGGAATGCCTAAAATATCATGATAAAAAGAGGAATCATCATATTTTTAAAAATAATTCCAGAATTTATAAATTTATTTTGATAATTTTTTACATGGATATGTATGATATGATTTTACTTAGTATTGTTAGTGATAGTTTTGACATAAAACTTTCATGTTAAGAAGGAATGTTATGCCATATTAATTGGTATTATAGAGTTAATTTCATAATATATTTAATGAATATATAATAATTATTAAATTTATTATATGTAAAATAGTACTTGGTTAAACTTTAGAGATTATTTATACAACATGTTGGGCATTACCTAGTTTTGGCTCTAGAAGAATCATTGTTATAAACACTATGTTAGAGAGTTTCTATGACATGTTAATTATTATTCTAAGTATTAGATGATGAACTTAGTAATAGTATAGTTGCAAGATAGATGTGGTGAAAGTAGAGTGTAAGTGCTAAATGTTAACCCTTACATATTAGACAACACTAGAAGTGTAAGACCTAGTAACTATGTGTTGAAAAATAATTTAATAACCTATGAAACCTAGTTAGGACGTTGCATTAGTTCTGTTCTTGTACGTGTTTAGGGTACGATAATGTAAAGACTAACTTAATATTATATTAATAGGCTTGCTTGATCGATCTGACGCAGACTTAGGAGCAGGCACTTTACATCTATAGCTTGGAGATCCAGGCAAGATACCTTGCCACCTTGTTTTACTGTACATAATTTAATTGTATGCATTATATGAATCTGCTTTGGATAATAAAGTATAATTATGAGCGTCTGAGTATGACTCGGGTGTAGTTAACGAATGCGTTGATGAGTAGATAATGCATTAACCTAGACATAGTGACATACCAAAGTTTTGGGAGGTATTCTGATATTTTCCCAGGACCCTGACACGTCTTACTCACGACACATTCATGTTGATGCTTGTTATCATATCCGACTGGTTATCGGTTCATTCCATACGTATGTAGGTAACATACATAGTTGTTGGCATTAGAATACTTGACTGGCATTGTAGTTACTTGATGTGCTTACATTGTGTTGACGACTTGGATATATGCATTGGGCGGGGAGGACAACTAGTAGGCGTATGTGACACACAACATCGGTAACTGTAGTGTCTATGGATATATAGAGATTGATGATATCCCTTTATCAGATACCTCTTTTGACGGGGAGATAGGCTTGCATATAGATATATTCAGATGACCAATGTTCTTTGGAGCGTTATGGTGGTTTATTTAGTATATGCCACGTTCGATGGGACATTATGGCTGTTATCTATGCCTACGCCTACTCATACATACCAAGGTTGTCTTCAACTTTCATTCACATAGATGGATATGTTACCCTTATTTATTTTGCAAAATATTTATATTTTGGCATGTACCATTTGTATCTTGTTACGTCCCACTGGGGACCTAGTTCGTTGCCAGGTTAGCTGAGTTGGACACAGAGATTTGTTGTTGGATGATTGATGAGTGCTCATTTTCTTACATTTATTATTCTTATGTGTATATATATATATATATATATATATATATATATATATATATATATATATATATATATATATATATATATATATATATATATATATATATGTTTCATGCTGTTATTTGTATCTGCTTAGTTTTTTGTAGACTCATACTATTTACTTTGAGTATATTCAGAAAATATAATTTTTAGGCTGCAAACTAGTAGTCATATTTACATTTCTTTTTATTCCTATCATATGGATTAAGATATAGATAGTTTATAGTTACATATTTAGCTTGATAACTTGACCATGGACAACGTTAGTATACTTCGACGAGTCCATTAAATTGGAAAACACTATAGAGTCATACTAGCTGACCATTACCACATGTTTGGTCCTGTATATTTTAGGACTGGGGCATAACATGGTTTTAGTGGTAGCCCATGCAGGTCAGAGCATATCGTTTCGATTACGTTACTGTATCGAATGAGCCTACGAGTTAGGATTAACGTTGAATAAGATCTCAATCCATAACTGATTTAAAATTTCTCTTGAATTTGATTGCCGCCCTTGGACTTCATAATTGCATTCATTCATTTTTCGTCGACATCGTTATTATTGTTTCTCATCTTTCCCTATTTCGGAGAGATGGACGTTCGTGCAAGGCGATTCCCTTCAGAAGCAGATCCTCGTTAAGATGGAAGAAGGCATGCTTTAGATAATTTTCTTGAGAAGATGATTACCCTTAGTAGGGTAGATAGATAGGTTATTTCTTAATGCTAGAGCTAGTATAGATTGTTGGTACAAGAATTGGACGTAAAAGTAGAGGCCTAGAACTAACCTTAACTATTGCTTAAGGTTGTAGTAATTTGGAAGTATTAGGAGTTAGAAAGATGGTTGAATCTAAATGCTCTGGAATACTGTATGGAATAAATAGCTAGATGGTATGGATTAGTTGTAGCCCATGGTAGTGATACAATAAATGGTATTATAAATTTAAGAAAATAGAACTTTACGTGGCATGCCATAGTAGTTAAATCTCTAGTTGTCTTTTGACTTTTAGTATCAAACCTAGATCTTACTACCCTTAAATTATTGATGACTATAAGACTGGACTAAATAGATATGTAGATTGCTAGACCTAATGTTTGAATAATTGTATAATTTTAGTACTATGATATATCTTTCAAAATCAGGTTAGATGTACTTGACTTTTTTGGGTTACTAGTGTTAATTGGACTCGTGAGTTTCACCATTGATAACTTAGGTAGATAAGCTAGTATCTGTGATAGAACAACTAGGTTGAAGGATGAGAGTTTTGATAGATGTTATAGTCTTGAGTTAGATATAGTAAATTTCCCATAATGGATGACAAGTGGTAACAAGATGGTACCCGTGTAGCTTGGGTGAAGGGTATACTTGGAATAAAATAGGATAAATCTTAGGTTCAAGGTGATGAAAGTAGAATGATAACTAGAAGAGATTTATGAGGAGTACCTGACCTTGAGCATTTTAAATAAAGAGAAGGATTTAGAAAGGACTGACAATTTTATCACTCGGTAGTTGCCTAAAAGACCTATACTACGCAGCGTAAAGTACTGGACTATGATTGGTGTCACAGACCGCACTCAGTTTAAGGGCATGAGCACGTGGGTACGTCCAGCCTACGTCACAGCATCAATGGTAGAATACTGTCTAGGTCAACAATACTATCTAAATATCTCACACAATATATATAATATACCTGTTAAGATATCCTCTAATGAATGACAATATAATAATATAATAATCAGTACTCAATCATAATATAAACTAGAGGAAGATATGGCACAAAATATAATAGAAGAAGAAAATCACAGGTCACAAATAAAACTCAAAATCAAGTCTAATAGACTAGCACAATGGCTCAAATATAATTAATACAAAAATGTCTAAACTGAAACATATCCAATATAATAAAGAAACTAGCTAAGTCTCTTCGACATCTGGTTCTAGCTCAACATGCTCTACGAGTGCTATCTCAATTGGATCACTATCATATTGCCCTTAATAAGTGGGACATATCTCCTTGAAGCAATTATCTAAAAAATATATCCAGTTAGGATTGGAGCAAATTACAAAACTCTGAAAGCAGTTCCAAATACATGGTAGAGAATATATCACAAGTAATAAAAAAGAATACAAGATGTACAAGTAACTAAAAAATAAAAAAAGAACTGAGATAAACAGGTAATATATACTGGAAGATAAATACAGACAATATGGAATGAACTACAAGTAGGAGAAACAAGAATACTAACTAAGTACCTTAGAGTACAAGTTCGTTATGTGATCAGTTTAGGTTTAACATGAATACACTAAGGTAACTCGATTATACGTGAGGTGTATAATCGACATGAACACGAATAAACTATAGTCTTGATCATATAACCAACTCCTACGCCCCCGCCTCAACCAATACCCATGGATCCGATCATGATACGTTACGTACACGAATAATATAAGTATACGAATGTTCGCCATTAAATTCGAAAGTCTAAAAGATATTTATTTAATCAACAAACTAAAGAAAGTACAAAGAGATCCTAGACAAATAATCTAAGTACAATTTTTGATTCGGGGGGTGACGATGGAGATTGAGTGCTATAGTGACTCTTTTACCCCGTTGACGGTCCAATACGGGAGTGAAAAAGCTTTTCTCTATTTTCTCTCTTGTGCCTGTTGCTCGCCTGGGGGTGGTCTGGTTTCATTGAAGAAGAAAAAATCCAGCCTTTAGAATATTCAAGTTGCTTCTATTTATAGCTATCGTGCTGATGGGCCATAACTGCCGCATATGTCTCTGTTTGGTGGTCGCATAAGGCTCCTTTAACAGAATACGGTTGCAATTGTAGCCGAATGCCATGGAAAGATTGCCATGTGGTCTTGGTTGAGATATGTTGTTGAAGAGGTCTCGGGGTTGTTTTTAACCCGTTGTGTGCATGACTTGGTCAGCTGGACACGTAGTCAGCACTGATCGTACGAGAAATCTTCTTAAGTTATAACATAAAAGATCCTGTGAACCGAGAGCCACATAACGTCATGGCCGTATAGCGTTGTGGCCTCATACGGGCTCTACTTTATCCTTAGTCAGATGGAAACTCTGGCCATACGATATTGTGGCCGCATACATGCTCTCATCTGGCCTTGGTCGGATGGACACTCTGGCCGCATGTTGGCGAGGTCGCATGGGTCTTGTAGCCGCATATGTGCTCTCGTTTGGCCATGGTCGGATCGACACTCTGGTCGCATATTGACGAGGCCGCATGGGGCCATAGCCGCATAGGTGAGAACACGTGGCATGGTGTGTCTGTCGAGGCTATTAATGCATTATGTGACTTTCTGTCTTTTTATATGTTGTCACTTTTGCGAAGCTTGAGGCGCACAAAACTTTATATCAATCATCGGAGACTTTGTTGAGGGCGTTGTATGCGGCCTCTTACTCTGAGGCTGTCCAGGCCACATGAAGGTTGTTTATGCTCTTATGCGACTCCAAGGGACATGAGCTTTATGCGACTCCAAGGGGCATTTGCTCTATGTGGCTACAAGGGGCATGAGCTGTATGTGACTTGCAGAATTTGCATGCTTCTACAATACTCCTTTCAAAGTTTTCAAAATAACAAGTTTGGAATACTTTGAATAAGAAGCATTGTCGAGCACTTTTGGCCACATAGGAAGGGTATACCGTATAGTATCGTTGCCGCATAGAGGTCTCTAAAAGGATGTTCGATCATTTAATGAGGAAATTTTGATCGAATTTCTCGGGATTCGGGGTCTATCTCTTAACGCGGGACTCGAGGAATAAATTTTTGAGGAGATTAAAGAGGATCACATAGATCGAGGCATTATATTTATCCTATTAAATGTTCGTTTCGTAGTCTCGATCTCTTCATGCAACTTCCAAGCTTATAAATAGGCGTCTAGGAGGAGAGAGAGAACTTTGTTCTCTTTGCTCCCTTTCTTCTTCCCTATAGAGGATGCCGACGACTGCGACTTTTCCTGCCGAGGAGTTTGTTAGGGGAGGTCTTGATCCTTGACCCCCTAACTTCGATATTTTATTTGGAAGTAGGGGAGCACCGTGTTCTTCATGTTGGGCTACTATGGACACAAAGACACTCGTACACAGTCTTGCTGTATGGATAAAAAGTCTTCTAGAATACGCGCAAACTTTTTTTACCACCTTGTCGCATGGATGAGAGATCATCACTAACATGCGTGAGCTTTACTCATTAGTTTGTCGCATGTATGGGCAACCATCATGCGACAGCTACGACTCTACCGCATGGATGCGACAACCATGATTCTGTCCCATAGATGACAACCATGATTCTGTCGCATGGATGAAGCCTTGATCCGAACATGCGACCATCATGTCTCTGTCGCATGGATGGAGGTTCAAATTGTCATACGACCATTATGGTTCTGTCGTATGGAAGGCACCCCATGCGTCGACTAGGCTCTGTCGCATATTGTCTTTGTTTGCTAATGCCATATTTTTTTCTTATGCAGGCTTTGTTCTCTCTCGTGCGGCTCATGATAGAGCATGGAAGGATATCACAACACCCGTTGTTTGGGGTGAAGGCCAACTTTATGTGGCGGTTCACCAAGAACTGATCTAGGAGAAGAGGACAGTTCAGCAAGAACTAATCCAGGAGACGAGAAAGAACATTATGCGTCATGCGCTGAGCTATCCTTGTTCATGCATCATACTAGGTGTGTTTCTCCCCTTTATGCGGCTTGCTACCGGCCAAGGGCCTGTAGTATCGATGACATAATTTAGATTAATTACTATTTCTTTCTTCGATTTTCCCGCATATTTGTAGAGCGCCTGCTTCTGGTCCTCCCTTGTTAACCGTTGGTATGGTTTCTTTTCCATATACTGATGTTTCCACGGTGGAAAAATAATCCAAAAAGTATTGAGTTTCGCTGTGGGCTCTGCTGGTGTCAGTAGCTACAATAGCTCGAAGGGGTGCATGAATGGAGAAAGTTATTATTGTAGAATTTTCTATCACATGTACTCATGATCTTGAATATTAACCCTTAGAATGTAATGGATTTCCATCGCATGTACTCATGATCTTGAATATTAATGAAAAGTTTATCTTTTTAGAACTTCTCTTTTGCACTTGTCTTATTGCATGTTGTGGACCTTGGGTATTGTACTAGAGGTAATATGGATATAGTATAATATCATAGTCTGTTTAGGATATCCCACTAGGGAACTTAGGTTCGAGACAAGCCCTGCCAGAGGTGATATAGACGTGCCAAGTTTTGTGGACTTAACACTGCTGGCATACTTAGATTTAAGTATGGGTGCTAAGTTGAGATGACAACCGATATCGGAGGTAGTATGGACGTGATAATCGATGGCCAAACCTGGAAGATTTTGTTCAGAGGTAGTATGGACATGGCAAACACGACCGGGAAGAAATATTAGGACAATAGTTCAGAGGTGGTATGGACGTGAACCAATGTCCGAGAACTCTTTGAGGAGTGATTTGCTGAGTCTGGTCTATCCGGTAATGTAGATAGACCTGAGGGTTACTCTATTGGAAAGATTATTAGGTCGATAGCTCAGAGGTAATATGGACATGGCTAGCATCTAACGAGATTGGTTTTTGAGTGGTCCCTCCGGGAGTTTGTAGTTTGACCTGAGGACTGCTCTGTTGGGAAGATTTTGAGGATCCATTATTTGTTGCGTATCCAAGACTCTTGAATACCGATAATGGCTTATCGTACATAGGCAACTTGTCGGGGATTGTTTAAGGAGTGGGAACCCTATACATCTTTGTTGTCATACTAGGGATAGAGAGAAGTACAAGCCAAGCCTTAGACATAGTACTTTTTAAGGAACTTGTCGTTGATTGGCATCATAAGCAAGTCGCCGTTGGATTTCGACAGTCGGTAGGCGCTGTTGGAGAATACGGATTCTATGACGAATAGGCCTTCCCATTTGGGTTGGAACTTGCCGACCGTCTTATGGTTCATAACCATCGGCCACCTTACTGTCAGGACGAGATCACCCACTTGGTAGGTCCTCTTCTTAACCTGTTTGTTGAAGGCTCCCGAAAGACGCGCTTAATATAGCTCAATACATTATTGAGCTAAGAGATATTTCTCGTCGAGTGCTTCTAGCTCTTGTACCCATCGGTGGTGATTGTCGTCGATGGTTAATTGGTTGGAGAGAGCCCCTCGGAGCGAGGGAATCTAGATCTCAAGGGGAAGGACTAATTTGCTCCCGTAGACCAAGGAGAAGGGCGTACTACTGGTCGATGTTTGGACTGTTGTGCGGTAGGCCCATAGACATTTGTCGAGCTTCTCATTCCAGTTACGCTTATTAAAAGACAAACTTTTTGAGGAGCTTGATGATGGTTTTGTTGAATGCCTCAGCCAAATCGTTCGCTGTTGGGTTGTAGGCAGTCGACGCTATATTCTGAATTTGGTTTTTATCGCAAAATTGGTAGAACGCATAACTTGCAAACTGTAGACCATTGTCATGGACAATCATTCGTGGCAAGTCAAAGCGATATATGACGTGATAGTTGATAAAGCTGATCACGTTTGATGTCTTTACTTCCGCGAGCGGAATAGCTTCTACCTACTTGGAAAAGTAGTCGGTGATGGCCAAGATGAACCGATGTCCCTTCGATGAAGGTGGACTAATTATTCTGATAATGTTCATCCCCCAGGCTTCGAACGATCAAGACGCAACGGTCGGGTATAGGAACTCCGATGGCTGGTAGATAAAGTCAGAATGGATTTGGCACGTTTGGCACCTCCTTGTGTAGTTGACGGCATCTGCTACCATCGTTGTCCAGTAATAGCCCAAACGCCTGAGATAATCCTGTAGCTTAGGTCCAGGTTTGTAGGCACCACAAACGTCGCCATGGGCTTCCCGAAGTGCCTTTTTGGCCTCTGCATTCGATAGGTATCATAATAGAAGACTGTCATAGGAGTGACGATATAATATATTAGTAGCCGTATCATAATATAACCGTAGGAAACGTCTTCTGGTAGAAGTGACTTCCTTTGTGTTCTCGAGAAGAATTCCATAGACTGTGTAGTCGATAAATGGAAGTCTCCAGTCTTGGGAGTAGGTGCTTCTCTCTACGGAGTAGATTAGGCACATACAGAGGTTTTTTGGGCAGATCGGTTTTTGGCACACCACTGTGACCAACTGATGAGTTTTGGCCAGGACTGCCAAATAGGCAGCGAGACCGACAAGGGCGTCAGCCTCGATATTTTACAGTAGGGGACATGTTCCATGAAGAACCCCTCGAAGGTAAAGATTATTCCAAGTGCGGGTCGGTAGTAGGGAATCAAGTCTTCATTCCAGACTTCGTACTCGTATCGGACTTGATTGACTATCAGTTTGGAGTCGCCGTAGGCTTCCAAGTAGTCAACTCTAATCTGTTTGGCGAATTGGAGACCAATGTTGAGAGCGTTGTACTCTACCATATTATTGGAGCATGGCTCTGTGAGAGAGTAGGCGTAGTTGATGACCATGTCGTATGGTAAGATCAATACTATTCCTACTCTAGCAATGATATCGCCTTTGGATCATGTTCTCGAAGCATCGTCAAAGAATATTCGCCAAAAGGCCTCTGTGCTCATTATGGTGTTGGGGTCTGCGACTTTGTCAGGGATCTCCTCATAGAGTTTCAAAGTTTTTGGCACAGGGTGGGTGGCCAGGAATTCAGTTAATGCTTGGCCCTTGACAACTTTTTGTGGAAAAAATGCCATGTCGTATGGTGACAGCAGTATTGCCCGCGTCGTCAGGCGGGAGTTGAGTGCCCCAGATTTGGTCATGAGCACCCCAAGAGGGTTGACACATGAGATCACATGGATCGTTTGTCCTACCACATAATGCCAAGTTTTCTGGATAGCAAAGACTACAGCAAGACACTCCTTCTTGATGAGATTGTATCTGTGCTCTGAACCTACCATCGTCCTACTGATGTAGTAAATAGTGTAAACCCCCTCACCCAAAATTAGGCCTACTTGGCATAGATAGAGAAACTAGGGCTAGTTTGAATCCAAAAAAAAATAGAACACATTAGTTATTTAATTTTGTATTGTTTATGACACGTAGCGCACCTTACCGTTGCTTCGATAATTGGAGTATTACACTAGCCATTGCCTATCTATAAATTTTACCACCTCATCCTAGACATGCTCGCCTACTATTCTGACCCTTGTGTAACCTACAATTATGCTTTCTTGTGCTATATTTTAGTCGCACAATAAATGTCGCGGACGTTATTATTGTAATTCTAAATAAATACGACTTTGTACCCTTGTGCGTTCCAATCAAAATTGGAGACCCAATCTTGACCGTTTTATACAACCCGAATTTTATTAATATTTTATATTGTATCCTCTATGTCCCTGACATTTGTGTTCCACCTAATTTCATTTCCATGTACTTCTAATTAATTCTAGAACACCATGCTCGGTATTAAAATTAATTAAATCCAATTTCCGTCTTTGTACAATTTTTCCAATTGTTGGGGACATGTCATCAGTGTTTGGACATGATTTACTCTTGTTGATATTGTTTGTATAGATTGAGATACATGATTTGTCTGATCCGAGGATGACGTCAATGACATACTAGATTGTTCCTCCAATTGTCTCTAGACAACGTGATCGTCATACTACGCTTTGGAGTACCTTGTACCTATATTCCCTCTTTTCAATATTCTAGTTCTGGCGTTATAGAAACTATCCATTTTTAGGATTTTAGAAATCTCTAACAAAGTTGTCTAAGTTTAGAGTAATTTTGGAATATAATGGATGTGAAATTTGTGTGAACAAATAACATCTGTCACTTCTAAATATATTTTAGAATATAGTGGATGTGAAATTTGTGTGAACAAATAACGTCTGTCATTTCTAAATATATTTCTTAAGGAATCTGGATATTTTAGATAGGCATTTTACGCTAAAATTTCTAATGATCCAACAGGAGCATTCTATTTCGAGAGTTTTAGAACTTTACTTTGCTGGATTCAGTCTTGAAATAAGGATTTCATGGAGAAAATAACTCTTCAGACTTGGAGTTTTTCCATGGCTGAAACTTGTTATTCTCTGACGAAGGAGTTCCATGCGCCCTGCTTGGCATCCCACTGGACTTCTCGCTCCAAATCAGCATGCGGCCATCTTGTTGGACGCATGATTGAATCTGCGCATGCGCCCCTTGACCAAAAGCATGGAACTTGAACGAATGAAAGTTTTCTAAAGTTTAAAATATTTCATGTGGCCAAGTGTATATGTGGACAAGAGGAGCAGGCGGCTGAGTCATCCATGCGGTCCGGAGCTATGTGTTCCTCTTTTCTTCGAACGCGTGACTCAGCACCGTCTTGGCACGACTTTCCAAAATTTTGTCTTTTTCTTTTGACTCCCTTTTTTGGCCAGCCACATCGGTCACTTCCCTGACACGACTAGTCACATCAGTCACTTTTCTGACTTTGTATTTATTTTATATCACTCACCTTGTCCCGAGGAGTGGACTTTGCCTCCTCCATGCGCCCAGATCTTGTATGCACCCAGCTCTTGCACACACCCAACTCTTGCATGAGGCCAGCCCTTCCATGCGCCCAGTTCTTACATGCGGCCAGCTTGCACCATGCTCCTATAATACTTGTAGTAGCTTAACTTCTAATGATTTGTACTATTATGGTTTAACTGTTTCCATTGTTTAGCCTATTTTGTTTAATTGTTATGCATGCAAGTTTTCTCTAAATTGCTTATAACCTGACTGTGACAACTTGCCAAAACTTGAAATTGAACATGGATTGTATTGACACTGTTAATCTTGAACTCTCGATACCTGACCTGTACTGATATTCCTGATAGTGGCTCGATGAAGTGCACTCCTGACATGCTAGAATTGAACATGGATTGTATTGACACTTTTAATCTTGGATTTCTGACGCCAGACTGTAGTGATATTCCTAATATAAGATTGTCTTATCGAGATAACCTGACATATGCTACTGATATTCCTATTAGTGGCTCGATGAAGCACACTCCTGATATGCTAGAATTTTTTGAACTGATAAGATAAATTCCCGTGGTTGATTTGCTTGTTCATGTCCTTAATGTACTTATCAAGCTACTGTCCTGTCATGTCCTGCATCATGTCTAAGACAAATTCCTGAGCACCACGGTCAGGAATTTTTTGATATACGTGAGTGTACATATGGCAGTCAACTAACATTTATATGGTCACAGGTCAATGGAACTACGGGGTATCCGTTGGTTATACTTGGGTCCTCTAGTACCTATATATATTATACACATCACTAACTAACATATACATTACTATCCATATGGTACAAATAATAGATATGTTTATATATTTAAAATAAAAATTAATACTTGTATGTATATAACATATATTAGGGAGAGATATGTACAATACGTATATATATATATATATGTATATATACTAAATAGAATTTAATATTATATTTACATATACCAAAATACATTTAACCTATACTAATACATGTTCCATACACACTAATATATACATGTATATATATATATATATATATATATATATATATATATACCAATACAACATATTAACATATATCATTAAATACGTATATACTATTATATTATTGAATACATATATACTAATTAAGAAATATACTATATATATGTATATGCGTATACATACGAAACATACATATACTAATACATATACTACATACATATATACATGCATACAAAATACACCAAATACATACACTACATACACACGTACACGCGTAAGTATACGCGATGGGAGGATCGAACCTGTGCGCGTGCACGACGACGGCGAAGACGTCGACGATGATGATGATGACAAGGAGGTGGTCCGTCAGCGGGAGGAGGGAGCTCGGGGTGGAGCTCGGGTTGGACTCAGGAAAGAGGGGAGGAAAACAGGGAGCTCGCCGGGGTCGTGACCGGAGTAGGGGGGCGGAGTTGGGTGATAGTTCTGGTGGTGGTGTGGTGCTGCTTCGGGTTGGCCGCCGGGGAAGAGATCTGCTGTCGGCAGGAAGACAGCAGGTTGGTAGTCGGGCTCGCCGGGGTCGGGATAAAGGGTGATAACGATGTCCACTGAGAAAAATGAAGATGCTGCCATCAATAATACTGGTAGTTTCACATTAATACAACAGTTGAATGGATAACCCACTAAAAAAAGCTGTCAAAAAAGTTATCCTCGGAGCACATGAATAAAGGGGGATGGATCCCACTAAGATAAAAAAGTATATATATATATATATATATATATATATATATATATATATATATATAGAGAGAGAGAGAGAGAGAGAGAGAGAGAGAGAGAGAGAGAGAGAGAGTGGGTTTGGAGAAGAACATTTTTGAAACATAAAAGTTTAACGTTAAAACTAAAAAAAAGTATAAATAGGATATATAATTGGTTAAATTACTTTTTCTTATTATTTGAAACAATGTATGTACTGAAATTGTCTAAAAATGTCATCTTAGTTCTTAACATTGGTATACAGAAACTTTGTGAAGTTTCTGAAATGATAAATGAAGGTACACCTATGTTAAAAGTATAATTTTTTTTATAAATTTTGACTCGTCCTACATTTTATTTATCATATTTTATGGTACACTCCACTATATTTTCATAATGTATAAGTTTTTTCATTTTTTGCGGAATTCGTTCATGAGTGACGGTCTGTAACACCCTATTTTTTTTTAAAAAATTAAAAATAAGTTTTCTGGATTTTTCGATAATTTTTAATTAATTATTGAAAATGTCCTTCAGGGATTAATATTTTTATGGATTAAAATAATTATTAAAATATTACAAAAAATATATTTTTGGGTGTATTATTAATTATTGGATGTTGTGTAATTTTTTTGGAATTTATTGGACTCAAAAACTATTTTTTATAACTAAATAAACCTTGTTATAATTGAACCGGGTTGAACCGGACTGAACCCGGCCCAACTGAACCGGACCGGACCAACTAAACCAAACCCAACCAGACCAGACCCGAACCCGTAAACCCTCACCCGCTCCCCTCTCTCTTCCGTTCCCCACGATCCCCTGCCCCTTCCCGCATTTCCCGGCCACGACCCCCGCTTCCTCCGGTGCAACCGCCCTGCCTCCGCCCATGACCCCATGACTCCCCTCTCCACCGTTCCCCCTCTCCGCTCGCCTATATAAACCCCCCCTGTCGTCTCCTACACCGCAGCCACCACCGCCAGACTCCGCCCGCACTCGACGAACTCCGACGACGACCACCGCCATACCCCCGGCGCCGATGACCCCCGCCAACCACCAACAGCCGCAGCAGCCTCAGTAAACACCATCGCCGCCGTCGCCGTCGTGCCCCGCCGCACCGCCACCTATCGCGTCAGCAGAAATCAGTAGTAAGGTACCTGTCTTCAGGCTCGTGTAACTCCCTGTGTATTGACCCATTTTCTATTCTGTTGAATCATGTGCGAACACTGCGTGGCCCTCTCGAAATCCCGTACAACTTGTTCGGGGTATCGTGTCCTGTGTCGGTCGCAAATCGCGACGCAAAATCAGGAAAAAAACCATTTCTGAATATTCAGAAATTCGTCCCGAACTCGTAAGTTCATGATCGTTTTGCGTGCAACCAGTTAACTGTTTTCAAAATCTACTTGAACAGTAATTTAGACCTTATGACCAAGTTTTAAAACCCTATTTTTGTTCAATTTATGGTGCTGTATGTTGTATTTTATTCGAGGGTAAAAATGGCCAAAAACTTGGTTAATTAATACCCTAATTTTTCCCGGCACTGGGTGTGCCCCGCTAAACGAGGCAACTTGGTCGTGTACGAACTTCATCGAAAGGTGCACGTCGTCGATATGGACGTGTGGGATTTCGCAGAAGTTGATTTGGATGTACGTGCACACCGAAATTAACGTGTATCCGTCGACAACGTCCCGTATCGGCCCCGTTCTGAAACTCGTTGTAACTTTGTGTGTTCTCGTCGTTTCGAAACGAAACTTGTGCCATCGAACTCGTAGCATTTTTTGGTCCTGTGACCCAAGTTTGTTTCGATTCTGAGAACGTTGAGAAAATCCCGTATCGTGGGCCCCACGGCTCCACTTGACAGGCGATTTTATAATCGGCTCATCGGAATCCAGTTCTGGATATTCCGTTGGGTTTGTATCGTCGTTCTGGACTTGTAGACACTAAGTTTGACAAATTTGGAGAACTTTATCTTTGGCACATTTTTTGGTGCGAAGTGGGCCACATGTGGACCCTACTTTGACCAGAAACTGTCAATTTTGCCCCTGTGTCCAAATTGGACTTATGGACAGGAAATTCTAGCTATTAGATGTCTTCTGAACATGATAGTAGTATTTATTTCAGCAACGGAAGGAGTACCCACAAATCCCGCTGATACCAGAGCAGCAGTTGGAAACCAAACACCAGGCAAGTGTACCTTGCCAAACTTGCAGCACTTGTTTTCTATTATTCCCTTGATTTATTTATCTGACATAAATATTCAACCTTGGACCGTGTGACATTACTTAACGTCCGAATAATATTCGGGTGTCAACACCGTACGCGAAGTTGTGTAACGTCTCTTAGACATGGATATCGAGATCCTATACATTCTCGTGCTTGCATCATCAAGTACGTCATACCACAGGACACCTGACACTATTTATGAGACAAAATTTTCCTGAGATATTCATGGTGATTCTGTATAGGTTACATGATTCATGACATAGATATTGCATGTGCTTAGTTATCATTATGACTTACTGCATTAGATATGATCTTGCGTGACATAGACATGAGACGTCGTGGACATGAGACGTGTGATTATATTGGGTGGGGAGAGACACACAAGCTACAGGTTGATTATATTATTATGGTGTCATAGCCACTCCGAGCTAGGCTCCTACATGATATCACTGCTACCGGCTCCCCGACACAGAGCTTGTAGTTGTCTCAGCCTAGGTTCTAGTGATGCTCTCACTTACATATCACATAGCTGGTTACATAGTTTACCCTATTTTTATTGTTTTATTTATTATTGCACTGCATTTATTCTGGCTTGAGTTATTCTTGTACCTTACTATGTCCCCTGAGGACCTGGATCCGGATTATGTCCCCAGGTTTAGCAGAGAAGATCTACCCCGAGGTATACGGGACATGAGCTGACATTGGAGCAGTACCATCACCAGAGGACGAGGTGATCGTCGAGGATTTCTCCTTAGTATCTGCTTTATCTATACTCAGTTATTTCTGTTATTTCATGTATATTAAATTGATGTATCAAACTCATTATCGGGTTGTTCCCCGAGATATGTTTCATTGAGACTTGATGTTGCTTTATATTTCATATTGTTTGTGTTTACCTTCTGTTTATGAGATTAGAACTAGACTGTGACTGGTATCGTAGACCTATTTATTGTTGTTACAGCTTAAGTACACCCTAATAGGTCCATGAAATTGGGTTTGCCCATTGGCGTGTGCTGCTGGGGATGCAGGCCTGTGAAGATGGAGGAGGAGTGGGCGGAGCTGTGCCGGAGCAGTGGAGTCGAGGGGAGGCTCGACGCCGGACTGCAGTGGCAGAGCGGGCTCGACGCGGGTTGGGCAGCAGCCGGAGCAGTGGCGGAATGGGGTTGCACTGCTCGGCCGGAGCTAGGCTGCACCAGCGCTCTGGAGGGGCGGAGCGGGGTCAGCTCGGCCGGAGAGAACCTTCCCTGGAGGAAGAAAGGAAGAAGAAGAAATGTGTATGTAGGGGGTGGCTCGGTTTTCTAGGTGGAGGAGGGAGGAGAGAGAGGAGAGGGTGGTTTCCAATGTGCCTAGGGATTAGGGCCTACATTGGGGAGAGGGGGAAAGGATATTATATAGGGGTTGTGTGGAGGATGGATGGTGGTGATGCACCCAATTCAAATGGAGGGTTGGGATTTTACATGAAGGGAATAGGTTTCTTCATAAAAAATAAAGGGAGAAGAAAAGTTGACTATGGTCAAAGAAGAGGGTGGCCTCTCCATTTGGCCTTGACCAATGAGGGGGTGCCACATGTTGCAATATTTACAATTTAGCCCCTTAAGTTTGGGTAATTGCACAAACACATAAAATATTAGAAAAATTTGTGGGGAAAATTGGTGTTTGGTATTTTGTAGGGTGAGGGGGTGTTGTGTGTTTTGTATGGCTTAATTAATGGGGTACTTGGATTAAATTGGGATTAAACGGGATTAGTCAAAGTTGGTATCCCCAATTTAATTAGAAACAAATGCAAGCGGTGTTCTAATATTAATTAGAAATACATGGGGCTAAAATTAGGTTGGGAAACAAATATCATTAGTGAAGAAGACTCAGAACAGAATATTATCCTAATTTGGGTTGCACGAAAAATGGATCGAGATTGCCTCCAATTTCGATTGGAACGCACAATGATACAAAGTCAAATTTTATTTAGAAATTAAATAAACGTCCGCGACGAATATTGTGCGGCTAAAATAAAGTACAAGAGAGCATAATTACGAGTTAAGAAAATGTCAGAATGGAAGGCGGGCACGTCTAGGGCAAGGTTGTGAAATTTGTTGGAAGGCAAAAGCTAGGGTAGCGCTCCAAATATCGAAGCAACGGTAAGGCGCAACAATTAAATAAATTTACGGTAATAAATTACAATCCCAATAATTAAATTCTAAATAAGCAAATTAAATACAAAATCCTATAATTCGGTCAGGTGTTCATCTAGTGGGCCTCTAGGTCAAGTCTACCAGCTCAAACATTAATGAACATTGTATATATATAATATTATAAATACACATCTCATACAATTATTTAAATTAAATACACTTATCATGCAATCATTTAAAATAACTACCACAATATTAATAATATATAAAAAGTCAAAAATACCCCTGTTTTTAGAATGTGGTAGTGACAATTATACTTCATCAATGGGTCAATAGGGCTATGTGGTACTATATTATGAGGCCTACTACCCAACTTAAAATAATAAACTAATACTGTGACAGTCTTAAGGGGATCCTACAAATTAATAAACTTCTTGTAAATAAAGTACAAATTCTTATTGGGCTATACGAGGAACGGATCTTAGTACTTATTTGGGTCTCTTATTGTATCATGTAGGTAATGGCCATCGTAAGTCTTAATCATAGTGTTTATAGAACAAGTATCAATAGTATAAATGGAGAAGTTACTGGTCTTCAAGGGAAAAGAGGATATAATCTATATTGAAGTGGGGTACATGTTACATGATTTAAAACTAAGAATAATCAGATCACAATCTAAGGGAACAACTCAAACTAATAGATTCTAACTACCACGCACAAAATTCAAAGTTCAAGATTACAATTTTCATCCCAGCAAATTATATATCCTAACATAAAATAAGATCACTTGGCCTTCAATCATAAGAGTTATGTGGCACGAGTTAAAAGATGAAGAAAAGAAGAATCATAATTTAGTCGTGGCACAATTAGCGAACGCTAAGGTTTTGAAGGAACGGGATATGAAATTAAAATAGAGGAACTCAAGATAATATCATGGTTTCCTAAGGGGAAGGTGGCGAGCAAATCTCTGTGTTTGAGGTATGATCAAGGGGAATGTCATACTCGTTGCTCTGGGCTTCCTGAGGTACTGTCTGCTAATATCAAGACAAGGATCTATATCCTAACACTATCTCACTATGCAAATTAGGTTCAGTCCCTACATTCGATCTCGGATTTCTATTGGCTCCTCAATACTAGGGTCAAACATTAGGGTCAAAGCTTAACTAGCTCTAGTAGTGCCTATACTACTCTTAAGTCATTCATAATTATGTCAAGGAATAATAGTAAGCCATTCTTTAGATAAGGATGCTAGGGTTTACTTAAATATTCTAAACTTAGTGACGTGTCAGGATTCTAGTTACTCTTAATAGGAAGGTTACCCTACTTATTATCTAACAACAGGGACTTCTATATTCTAGGAGAAGGCTACACTCAAGGAACTAATAGGGTAGCACAAGAATCAAGCATGATGTAATTATTCAAATAGAATGGATTGGGAGGAGGAGTCATAGTCAGATGTGGATGAGATCCTATACTCTAATCCTAGGTGCAGGCTTGCTCGGTACAGTAACGTAACCGAGATAATATGCTCTTGACCTGCATGGGCCACCACTAAAAACATGTCACGCCCTAGTCCCAAAATACGTAGGACTAGAAATACGTAACCATGCCAGCCGTATGAATATGGCACTCCAATATATGGAAACCATAACACACGTACGCTGTAATATGAATACAATTCATCAGTGGTATAACTCCATCATAAGTCACGTGGTATAATCTAGATCTCATCCATAAAATCAATATAATTAAATGACCAGTAGCTATGGAACTAGATCTCTATGAAAAGTATCTAAAGATAATAATTGGATGGAAACAATCCACTACCGAACTAGAATATGGAATAAACAATATAAATATAATATAAGTACCATATCTAACAATCACGTGGCTCGAAGAGAAGATCTTATCGCAATATACGTAGCAAGTCCGGATCTGCGCTCCTGCGAATACTCATGAACAATACACCTGGAAAGGGATCAGGTCCTCAAAGAGACATAACAAGATACATAAAAGTATGCCATAAAGTAAATACTGTAAAAACTCAAGGGTGACCTAACCATCTAAGTGAAATGCAACTTGAGGATAACTTGAGTATAGGAGAAAGTGTAGGCTAGACATATGCTGACATAATTTACCAATCGGCATGACTGGCTAGTATATGCCACATATGCCCCTAATACAAGGGCGCACTGCAGTATAATAACTTCCTACCGCTCCAAAGAACGGGGAATCTGCATAGTATATAACGTCCATAGCGCTACGAAAAACGTAGAATCTGCATAGTATATAATGTCCATATCACTCCGTCGATTGTGAAATCTGCATAGAGGGAATGGGTGTCCCATACGCCTATAAGTCGTCTTCCCCACCCAATGAAGATATACAAGTCGTGAACACGACGTGGACATCTCGTACTATATGCAAGTCTCTAAGCTAAATATCGTTACACGTGTTGCTCACACCGATGGCCAGTCGAGTATGAGGAACGCGTCCCTACATAAACTCACTCTGTGATGTGTAATAATACGTGTCAAGGCCTGGGGAGTCATACCAATAACTCCACAACTTTAGGTGGGTCTACTAGACACTAGGTCAGACACAAGTCCTAACATCAACGCCTCCGTTGACTGCACCCGAGTCTCTCTCGGACGCGCATAGTTTTATAATATAAATATGCAAATAATAGTACAGAATTTAAATAATACAACAAGGCAAGGTATACTTGCCTGGCAAGAGAGCCGCGTAGTACCCATAACCAGCTTCGAAAGTCGCACAGGTAAATCTAACAGATCTTCAGAGTTAGCATGCACATGTACGGGAATCGGGGTGACTGCTGCGGGTTGTCAGGCAAGGGTGACGGGCCTATGATGTCGATGATGATGAGGGTTATGACGAGGATTGAGGTTGCTAAGGGTGATGGTTAAGGGTGATACTGACTAGGGTGATTAGGTGATGAGGTGAGGAGGATGCTGTAGGTGGTGGCTGGGATGATGGTGATGATGGGGAGGATGTGGGTGATTATGATATCGATGATGCTAATGATGATGACGACAATGATGAGATGATGATGATGACCATGCTGAGACGATGATAGTGAAGATGATAATGTTGATGCTCAAGATGATGGGGATGATGACGATGCTGGCGTCGATGGCGATGGTGATGACGATAATAACGACGATGACTATGGAGGTGATGATGACGATGACATGGACAATGGTGATGACAAGGACGATGATAATGATGATAGGTTAATGGTGACGACGATGATAATGACGATGATTATGGAGGTGATGATGACGATAAAGACGATGACGTGGATAATGGTGATGTTGATGGTGGTTTTGATAATGTAGGTGGTGGTGTCTGAACTCCGGCCAAAGGTCCGGCCATGGGGGAGGAGCTCAGGCCAGGGAAGTCTGGCCAGTGGGGGAGGAGCTCAGGCCAGGGAAGGGATAGGTGGATGTCGATGGAAGGAAGAAGAAGAGTTCAGGGAAGGGGTGGTGGTGTTGGGCTGGTGGTGTGGTCGTGGTGCCGACGGCATTCCGGCGAGGGGCAGAGGAAGAGGAGGAGAGGGAGGTCCGGCTGAGGGAGCAAGGGGAGGCCGGGGAGGATGAATGGTGGTGGAGACGGGGTCGTGGTCCGGTCGGCTCAGGGCTGCTCGGTCGGGTTCACCGGAGGGGATGACAGGGAGGTGGAGAAGAGGAGGAGAGGGAGCTGTCGAGTTGGGGTGGCTGTTGCTCGACTCTGGCGATGTCGAGTCGAGCAGGGAGGAGAGGTGGCGGAGGTGAGGTGGAGACGATGGTGGTGGGGGTGCTGTCGACTTCGTCGGCGGGGAGTCGCCTGCGCTGTACCGTCGGGGTCGGGGCCAACTCCAGGCAGGTCGAGTCCAGGGAGGAGAAGGGATGGGTCTCCGGCCATGGGGGAGGTCCATGGTGATGGTGATGACGAGTCCGGCGAGGGGCAAAGGGAGAGGAGGAAGGAGAAGAGTGTAGGGAGGAGGTGGTTCGGTTCGGGTCCGGCGGCTAGGGCAACTCCGGTCGGCGGTTGGCAGCGGAGGTCGTGCACAGGAGATGGAGAGGGGGTGAATGAACAGTATTCGGCTGGGCAAAAATAGGTTTAGGTGAATAAGGAACATGTGATATATTTATATGTAAACTTTTTGGTTTGGGTTGACCTAGGAATAGTTTGACTTGGTCAACATCTCCTTGGGGTGGGCCTTGAGCTCACTTGGGGATGTTTGGAGGGCTAGAGTTTGCATTATTTAAATGCAAGGATAGGATTAATATACGGGGGCGATATTGCGCGCGGTACATCCTAAAAATTTATGAAAAAATCCATGTGAAGGAAAAATTGGGTTCTTCACGTATTGTCCAATGGTGGGGACACCTCAATGCATTTTTGAATTCACAGCAATTACAGACACGACACCCGCGTAATTAGATGCGCACTTGACCCTAGTTGACTAGTGCCATACCTGGCATAGCCCCTGAGTTCAATATATTATGATTGTGTGTTAGTGTAGCATCTGATGCAAATATTATATTTATGATATGTCTATAGGACTGTTGGATCATCCAGGCGATACTCTGGAACAGGATATTGGTATTACCAGCTAAGGACCCAAGGCGAGTACATTCTCTGATAATTTCCAATTATTTGATAATTTCTATAAGTTCAGTATCTAGAAATGTTACATCTGATCCTTGACACTATGCTACACGGACTAGTATATAGATTGGATCTGCAGTCATGAGATGTTACATTGATTATCGTATTGACATTGTACACGATATTGATATTTAGACCTTGTATATGATAGATTGGATATTGCTCGTGTATCGTGACGTGTCATGGTTGGATCCACTGTACTAGTTGGGGACGGGAAAGTAGTTAGTGAGAAATGTGATCATATCCCTATTGTACAAGTATAGAACAATGTTCTTGTTAATCATGCTCCTCACGTATGATTCGCCAGGCCATATAGCTCTCGTACATGTTCCCAAGCCGATCACATATCGAAGCTACTATTTTAAACACTTAGAATAGTTACAGTTCTCTATTTTAGATCATATACTACATCACCCGTATATGATATTGTACCTCATTCTCTTTATTTCATATATGTACTGACTGTATCATATTGCCTATTGTTTGTGGTATTAAATGAAAGAATGAAAGTGTATTTCAATGATGGGGTTTGTGCGAAACCCGTGCCCTTTGGTTTACAAACAAACTTGTACAATGTAATCCTATACGAGGATGTGGGAGTATAATTTATTTAATCTGGGTATAAATTGCTATAGGTGTCTGATCTGCGGTCGATCACTTTAGCCCTTGGACCACGCGATGTTGAAGAAGTGTCATGGAAGACAGGTAGCAGCTTCGAAGGTTGTAGGAGAGGGTGGATGCACGATGCCGAAGTCGTCGATCCCTGCTCTTTGCCTGAGCTCCGGGCTCTCTCTCTCTCTCTCTCTCTACTCCTCCTTGTTCGATCTTCTCCAATTGTCGACCTTGGATCTGATATTGGTATTCTTGACCAAATTTTCCGACCTTGTTCCCCATTGGCAGGGGCCTCTATTTATAGAGTCTTTGGTGACAGTGACCACTCCGTTGGTGTAGCAACCGAGGAGTGGAAAGTACAGCACCCTTTTACACAATGGTTAAAGTAACCAATGCCTACGTATAGATGATCTTTTGACTGAGCGGGTGACGTGGGTCCAACTAAGGGGACACAACACGTACGATTGCTACTAAGATCACGGCGTAAAAGCCACGTGGGTAGGTATCCATTGTGTAGAAGAGGTTGGCGTAGAAGCCAAATGTCCGTCACCATGGCATAGAAGCCAAGTAGGCATAAAAGCCGAACAGGCATAGAAGCCGAGTAGGCATAGAAGCCGAGCAGGCATAGAAGCCGAGTAGGCATGGAAGCCGAGCAGGCATAGAAGCCGAACAGTCGTAGAAGCCGAGTAGGCATGGAAGCCGAGCAGGCGTGGAAGCCGAGTGAGCACAGATCCTGAATGGGCGTAGAAGCCGCTGCATATCGTGCCAGAATGGGCGTAGAAGCCGCATGAGCACAGATCCTGAATGGGCGTAGAAGCCGCTGCATATCGTGCCATAATGGGCGTAGAAGCCGCTTGAGCACAGATCCTGAATAGGCGTAGAAGCCGCTGCATACCGTGCTGATGTGGACGCCTTAGCCGGAATTACGGCTTTTGAAGATATAACCAAATCTCTTGCAGAGATTTGCCATCATCTTATGCATTAAATACGGAGGCGTATTTCGAAGGTCTGCAGGCCTTCTGTGCACCCGTCGCAGAGACGTGTCTTGAGAGAAACTGTCACCGCTCTGTGCAATTAGACGTGGAGACGTGCCTCGAATCCCGTACGAAGTGCAACTTTTGACGTGGCAGGCGGTTTGTCTGCTGCGGAGCATAAAATAGCTCATGTTTGCCTGTGTAAAACAGGGCGGCATATTCCCTTGTATGCAAAAGAGCGGTTTATGTTGAGGGGACTCCAGTAAACGACGGTTTGGTAATGTTTTACCAAATCCTCTGCATTAAATGGTGAGATCCGCCATCATACTGTGGGACGCGTCCCGAGAGGTCTGCCATCGTTTCCAGCCGTCGTCTGGGTAGCCGTGCATCACCTTTTGTTAGGAGTCAGAGGTCAGATTCACTGCGTGACTTGACAGGTTCATTTCGGGGAAGATAAAGCGTTCCTCGTACGCTATAATGCTGCTTTGAGAGCGGATGAGTTTTACGCCATGGAGGCGATGAAGAACTTTGTTCACGCTGGAGCGGCCTAGACGTACTGCACTTATGCGTATGGTCCTTTGAGCTTTATTCTTCACGTTGTATTGGAGAAAACTCTGTTGTATGCCTAATGGCTCTTAAGGCCTCTTCTTACACTGCTCTGTATCAAGAGGCTGCGTAGCTCTTCCCAGCATATTTTTTATGCTTCTACATGACCCCCTTCAGAGCTTTTAAATTCCTTGGAATTTGAAACGCTTTGAACGAAGCATGAACGGTCCCACGTAACTCGAAACATTTCTGAATGGAGCATTGAAACGGTCGGTGTAGACTTTATAGCGGATTTATGGGGGACCGCTGTGATCTCTTTTGCCTATAAAAGGCTGGGGGAGTTAGCCTATTCTCCACATCTTCATCACCACACAGAGATGATCACCGGAGTTCGCCGGGTCGATTTGAGGAAGAAGGAGATCATGTTCTTCCAGCGTGTAAGGAGTCGAAAAAGACGGCATCTTCGAGCAAGTGTCCACTGCAACGATGGATCATGGAAGGATATCTTAGCCTCCCTTGCTCGGGATAATCAGCAACTTTGTATGGCGTGGCCCCAGGAGAGAGGAAGGGTCGTATTTGACCACGGCGGCTAGCATGCCGCGCCTTCTTTTGATGCCCTCCGTTGACGAGAGTCAGACAGACTCGTTCTGTCCCGGCCTGAGCGACGCGCGGTGCATGGGATCTGCAAAATCTATGCAAGCCCCAACTCTGTCGTGCCCGCCGGTGATCATTGCCATGTCGGTCAGTTTGCTGGAGCTGGCTGACTGCCGGAGAAGATGGATGAAGAATTGAAGCCCAGGGAGAACCTGTCAGAACAGCTTCTGGGCGATCTTCAGACGACGATGGGGTATCTCCTTTGTAGACGGAGTTTTCCTCAGATATAATCATGAAAATGAAAAGAAAACCCTTGTAGATTGGATTTCCCTCATGTGTAATCATGATTTTGATTTTTAATAAAATCACCTTTCTTCTCCATATGATCATCTTGCCATACGTTGCTGTGAAGTCTGAATATGTGCAGCTTCAACACGTCTGAATCTGTACGCCAACTCTGTAGAAAGAGTGCTAGGTCCCGTCCTTTACGCATAGCGAGTAGTCCATAGAACGATGTAGAGTATTTTGAACATTTTTAGAACTGTCCTGTTGCTAGGACTGAGGAATCGCATAGAGCTCTGAACTTCTGGTGAACAGAATTTTTTGTTCAGTCTTCGTCTTCAAGAGTGACTTCTCAAAAAATCCCTTGGAACAAGGTCGAGGAATGGCTGTCAAAATTGAGTTGCCATCTTTTGATAGACGAGATATTCAGACTGGAGTCTGGATGAACCTCCAATTGACCCGAGAAGAGTAATTTCTCAATGTTTGAACTCTTTATGTTTCGGGTACTTGGGATATGTTGAGGCCAAGGAGGAGTATCTTCTGTGTGAACTCCTATAATTGACCGTCTTGGGGACTGTTCGAATATACGAAAAGTCGTGGAGCAAGAAATCATCAGTCTGTAGCCTCCGGGCGTAAAACACCGTCGAGCGTGAAATCGTAGACTTGTAGTTCCTGTGCGTGAAGTCTTGGGTTTGTGGCCTCTCGAGCATAAAAGCTACTGAGCACAAAGGCATCCGGGCCAAAAACCTGACTTATAGCTGTCGAACGTAAAGTTGTAGATTCGTAGCCGTCGAGCGTAGGAAGCTCCTTTAGCGTAGAACTGTTTATCTGTAGCTCCTAAAAAGAAAATTTCTCCGAGCGTGAAGTCTTGCGGATCTGTTGCTTCTGAGCGTAAACTGAGCGCCACCGAGCGTGAGATCATCGATTTGGTATCTAATGAGCGTAAAGTCATAGATTTGTGGCCTCTCGAGCGTAAAAGCTACTGAGCACAAAGGCATCCGGGCATAAAACCATAGACTTATAGCTTGCAAGCATAAAACCGTAGATCTGTTGCTGTCGAGCGTAGAAAGCTCCTTTAGCGTAGGACCTGCTGAACCGTCTTTGCACGAAAAACTTTTTGAATTTGCTGATTGTCCATCTTTCAAGGTTAGTGGCCTGACGTGGCATCCAATCATAACCCATTATTTAATTTTACAAGATTTGGTTAGGGTCTCGAGGAGTCCGTCTGAGGATTCGAGGAGTCGGCCCGAACTCTATATATATCCCAAGTTTTCTGAGAGAGAAACTTTTTATCCGTCTTCTGCGAAAGAGAGCTTTCGACTGTTCGAGTTTTTCTTCGTTCTCTCCCCGAGCATCTCGAGTCTTCAGAAAATGGCGTCGAAACAGACCTCCTCCGCCAAGGGAAAGGGTATAGGTTCCTCTTCTCATTCTTCCGCCCCAGCGAGGGAGTCTTTGGTCGGTCAAGGCGAACTTTCTTCTGAGCGAAGTGTCCTGCCGACGAGCAGTGCACCCGGTCTTAGAGGTAAAGCCTTCGGGGTGACAAAAACGATGAAAAATCCTTCGCACACGATGAACATGACCGTGCTAGGTCGTCTTCTGTGCTGATAGCCTCTTCTTGAGGAAGATGATGCACGGAGGCATTTTTATCTTTTATGCCCACATTTCTAATGTGTCAGCGTAAAGACTCCATATTTTCGTAGTTCTGAGCGTAAAAGCTCTGGCTACCGAAAATTGGAGTATATCGTAAAATTTGAATTTTACGCTTGTGGGGGGACCTCCGGCGTAAAATTGCCAGATTTGCACAATCCTGCGTAGAGCACAGACTGTTGTTTCTTTCGGTCCGTATGTTCGTGCAAGACTTGTGATGACGTATTTTCCTTGCACTTTTGTAGTTGACTTGGGTGAGTCTCCACTGGCCGAGGTGATGGGCTCCGCTGCTGGGATGCTGCACTCGAACTACCTGGAGGATCTGCCCACGTGGCATTCCCTATCTCCGGACCCCAGTACCCTGAAGGAAGGAGGATCTTAATATTGGCTCAGGGCGAGCGAATGCTGCTGAGCATGATCAACGGGGAGCCTCTGACTTATGTAGACGGGGAGCCGTACGTAAAGCCGGCTTTCCTTTTTGGGGACATGATCGACAAACAGTCCCAAACGAAGCCTAAGAGGGAGCCCTGGGTCTTCCCAGCCGGGAATTTGGTTTTGTACCTGCCAACGATGCCGAGGGATCATCCCATCTCGGCCTTCTTCCATGCGACGCATCCTAGTAAGATGTCGTGGACGCTGACTCCTGATCTTCACGGCAAGATGGGGAAGATTTTTCATCTGAAAGGAGCTGACCAGGGGTCATTCGTCAGTCGCCCCTCCGGCGTTGTGACGTTGTTCAGAGGACTGTGCCCGGGCAGTGTTCCAAGTGAAGATAGCTTGGTGATCCAGCCGGTCCAATTGCCGACCTTCTGCAACGACTTCATGGGTCGAGGTGGGGTATATCCCAAGGAGAATCCTCGGTGCAATGGGTGGATCGCCGCAACGAACTCCCGATGGAAATGCCTAGTTGATTGGGCCTTGACGCACTTCCGGAGAGAGTTGGAGGGCATTGGACTATATGCCGATGTGAGTGAGATGAGCGTCAGGTTGCCTCCGAACCCTAATTTGTTCCTGGCGCTGATGGAGCGGTACATTCCGCTCACCGGGACCTTTGCCACTCCACTGGGGGAGTTGGGATTGGCGCTCCACGAGATGGCAGTTGTCTCGAGACTGCCGATGGGGGATACTCCATATGAAGAGTATGTTCCCACCAACCGGGAGTTGGGAGATTTGGACCCTCGGGTGGCAGAAGCATATCAGGAGCTGATGTATCAATACTTCGCGTGCACCGCCTTTTATAACGAGCCTTCTGATTTGGCTCATACCACCAAGTGGATGTCCTACCTTTTCTTCCACTGAGCCAGGGCCGCCAGGTCGGAGAAAGCCTCGGGTGGCAAGAATGAGCCCGTGAACTGTTTGGGCGTGCTTAGTGCCCAGGTTGTGGAGACTCTTATGGAGGAGGCTGAAGCTCCGGATCAAATTCTTATCGAGGGGGTAGGAAAGTACCCGGAAGGCACTAAGGCCTGTAGTTACTTGAGGCGCTGTCGCAGGCCTTTGTCTAAGGAAGCCCAGCTGGCTGGTTTCCTCTCCATATGGCTGCACCGAGTAGTGGTGCCAGGTACCGCGTCCGTGGACCGCATTCACCGGAACATCCTGTGGCCGGCAGTGCGCCTGGTATTTGGGACAAGACTGGGCTTGCTTCCTGCCATGGTGTGCCATATACAGGCTGGCTTGAGAGCCGTAACTGACGGGTTGCTCATCGACGAAGCTCGACGTGAGAGTTTTCCCAGGGTGGAATTACCATACCTATACTTGATGGGATGGTTGATTCTCCACAATCCCCGGGTGATGTCTTCTGGGTCCGGTAGCAGCTCGAGGGGTATATTCTTGCTGAATTACAAGGATTCCTCCTGGAATGTGAGCACAGTTTTAGACTTCCGGCTGGTGTTGAACCTCAGCCATGGTTGGAAGCTCCTCTGTACTGCTCCCCCCGTGCATCGCAATCAATCAGGGGTGCGGCTTGAGGATTCAGGTGGAGAGAAGACCGACCTTTCTCCGGAAGCTTTTAACTGGTTGGTCTGTATTAGACCCTCCCATCTGCTGTACATGAGCGAAGATCACTGCTTCTTCGAGCCCTACTTGCCTAGTCGGTTTGCCAGGCAGTTTGGGTACGATCAGTTGCATGTGGGCAATGTCGTTACCAGCTTTAGGTCCAGGGGCGGACTCATTGATGGAGCTAGAGGGTGGCGATATTTCATCATGGGTTGTACGAGGGCAACCTTCATTGTGCCGGTCGTTACAACCTCCATGGAGCTTCGCATTCTCCATTCTTACGCCCAGTTTTACGTAGCAATTAACACCTTCCATCGTGATTTCGACGCGCGTGGAAGCTTCCGGGTGCCTTCTCCCAAGCCTGGGGGAAGAGTTGACGTCCCTTCGGTTTCTTCGGACGAAGGTGAGGAGTCTGGTACTCCGGACGAGCCTCTGGTGTCGGTGCCGAGGTGCGAAGTGCCTCTGCCTGCGGGGGCTTTGGTAGTCCCTTCTGGGAAGCGACGGGCTTCTGCTCTGAAGGAAGTTTCTCTTTGCAAGAGGAGGAAGGAGACGGTTGCTCGTCCTCTTCGCATTCCTGGTATTGCGGCTCCTGGGAGTGAGCCTGCCTCTCCCTACATCGGGGATAATTCTTTGGCTGGAGGTTCCTCGCCTTCTAGAGAGGGACCTCCTACAGTTCCGGTCGTCGATGCCGGAGAATCCTCGTTAGAGGTGGCTGTGGCGGCTATTGCTCCAGGTAGCAGAGCGAGATTGCCTGTGTGGCCGAGGCAGATGGGAGAATCTTTTCTGAGGCCAGCAGCGGGCATGACTCCTGCCGCGTCAGTGAGCGCGTCTGGCGAGATTCCGACCGATGAACTTCGACCACGTCTTGGTGGAGGCTGACAGAACTCTCGGCGATGTCGGTCGGCCGACCTCCTTCTCCAGGCATGACGATTCGCATTGCGTCATTAAGGCGTGGTTTAGCTATATCGACTGCAGATGCGTCGTATATGCCGTTGGCTCCGGGTAAATGTCGTCTTTATGCCTCCCTTCAGAAAGATTGTCATCATACTGATATTAACTTTCTCGTCTTCTTCTCAGGGGATAGCGCCCACGGGGAGTATAGCGTTGAAGCGCATTCTGGTTCCGCTCGGGCTTCTGACGAGGAGGCGTTCGACTTTGATGAGGAAGTGGCTTCGGGGGCCAGTACGCCCGGAGTAGCTTCGTCACCTCGAGAGGAGGATGAACACGTCATCGTGACCTTGCCTCTTGTGAGTGTGGCGATGACTTCGACCGCCGTTACCGCACCTTCTTCGATTGCGCTATGTGTCGATGCGACGGCTGTGGCCACCTCGTCTGCAATCATCCCAGGAGAGGGACTTGCTGACATTGCGGGCGCTCCCGGCGTTCAGTCGGATCTAGTTGCGTTGACCGAGCAACATACCAGCCTTTTTTACACCGGTTTAAGAACGATGGTATCAATAGTGTTAGCGAAGAGTCTGGATTTTGAGCGCCTGAGGAAGACTTCTCTCGCTTCGATCGGGGTCATCAGGGAGCTCGGTGATCTCGGGGTAGTTGACTCCCTGGAGGCGGTGGTTAATGGGTTAGAGCAACCTATTAACGAACATTTGCGGCTGACTCGGGGCCTCGATGCTGATGTTCAGGCTCGGTTTGACCTCATGACTGTGCGACTTGCTACGAAGCTGGAAAGCCTAGACAACTCTATCCAAAAGCATAAGCTGGAGGTGGATAGGAGAAAAGTTGTCGTGGAAGAGGCTCTTGCTGTTGAGATGCAGTGTCGTTCTAAGCATGAAGGGAATGCAGCGAGGGTCTCCATGCTGAAGGAAGAACTCGCTCGGGCAGAGGAGTGGGCTTCCCAGTCGTTGGCGGGTCTGGAGGTAGCGTTTGGCCGACCGAGCATAGTGCGACGGGAGTTGGACCGTGCAGAAGCTGCTCGCACGGGCTGTCTTCGGGCAAAGGCTGATCTGACCCTCACGGACACTCCCGAGGCACGGCAGGAGCAGGCTCGTACCGACGCCTTGGTTCTTAGGAATGAGAGGATAGCTGCGCTGGAGCGGCTGATTCACAATCTGACTCACCCGCCATCATGATGTATCATTTCCCCTTTTTGCTTGCCCAGATGTAATTCTGCCTCCCTCTCGGGAATAAATAAAGGCTACTCTTTTCTGACTTTTGTGGACCCATCATTTCGGAATATAAATGACAGGTTTTGGTGAGAGTGATATCAGAGGTAGTATGGACATGATAGACTCCCGATAAACTTCTTAGCAGGACACATCTATTCAGAGGTCATACGGACATGATAGAGCGTAACCCTACCAATTGCGTTTTGGAAGTAATTTTGTCAGAATCGAGATCCTTGCTATGTCCCACCCGAGCAGGGGAGATTAAGCATAGTACCTTTTCAGGAATTTGTCATTGATAGGAGCCATTAATAGGTCTCCATTAGGCTAGGCTATCCTGTAGGCGCCATTCGAGAATGTTGTCTCGATCACATAAGGGCCTTCCCACTTGGGCTGGAATTTGCCTTTACTTCTGTGGGTAAGAATCATCGGCCTTCTTACGGCTAGAACTAGCTCGCCGACCTTGAACACTCTTTCCTTCACTTTATGATTAAAAGTTTTGGAAATGTGTGCTTGGTAGAGCGCGATGCGCTGTTGAGCTTGTAGGCGTTTCTCGTCTAATCCTTCAAGCTCTTGGAGCCTTAACAGGTCATTTTTTTCTCGAGTCAACTCACTAGTCACTGCTATCCTGAGCGACGGGATCTGAATTTCGATGGGAAGAACTGCCTCGCTCCCGTAGACCAGTGAAAAGGGGGTACAACCTGTAGGTGTCCGTACCGTTGTGCGGTATGCCCAGAGACATTCGCCCAGCTTCTTATTCCAGTCTCTTTTGTTTGAAGAGACGAACTTCTTCAGGAGTTTGATAATGGTTTTGTTGAAAGCTTCCGCCAAACCATTAGCAGCTGGATAATATGCCGTAAAGGCAATATTATGTATTCGACTTTTATCGCAAAATCGATGAAATGCTTGGCTGATGAACTGAGGCCCATTGTCATGGATTATCCTTCGAGGAATCCCAAAGCGATAAATGACGTGGTGCTTGATGAAGCTGATCACGTCAGACGCTTTTACCTCAGCCAGAGGGATCGCCTCTGCCCATTTGGAGAAGTAATCCGTGATTGCCAGTATGAACCGGTGACCTCTAGAGGAAGACGGGTAAATGGGACCGACGATATCCATACCCCATGCTTCGAAGGGCCAGGATGCGACCGTAGGATGTAGATATTCAGACGATTGGTGTATGAAGTCTGCATGAACCTGACTGGCTCTGCATTGTCTTGCATAGCTGATCGCGTCTGTGATCATAGTGGGCCAGTAGTAGCCCATTCTTCTGATATGATCCTGTAGCTTAGGACCGGGCTGATGTGCTCCGCATACGCCGTCGTGAGCTTCTCGGATAATCTGATGTGCTTCATCGTCTGAGAGACATCTTAATAGTAGTCCGTCGTAGGTTCGACGATATAGGCAGTGTGAAGATGCATCGAAATAGAAGCGTAATGATCATCTCTTGACGGATACTGCTTCTTTGGGGTCCTCTGGCAAGATTCCGTATGCGATAAAATCTATGAAGGGACTTCTCCGGTCTCTTCCGGGGGGATCTGTGTTCACAGCATGGCTGCGTTCTATGTGAAGGTTGTTCTTCACGCAGAATAAATCTCTGTTAAGAAGGATCACCGAATCTTGCCTTCTTATAGGGGTAGCTAAGTCCGCAGCTAGACTGGCCAGGGCATCAGCTTCCAGATTCTGAGATCGAGGTACATGCTCTAGGAAGAACCCTTTGAACGTCATGGCTATCTCGATTGTCGCTCGGTGATAGAGGATGAGGTCTGGATTCCGGACTTCGTATATTCCTCTGACTTGATTGACGATAAGTAGAGAATCACCGAAAGCTTCCAGGGATTCGACCCCCAGCTCTTCAGCGACTTGGAGCCCGATCAACAGGGCGTTGTATTCCGCCACATTGTTGGAGCATGGTTCATTAAGAGAGTATGCCCGGTAGATGACGAGTTTATCAGGAGTGACCAGGACGATTCCTACCCCTGAAACCACGTTTCCCTGGGGACCAGTCCTGGAGGCGCCGTCAAAGAACAGTTGCCATGTGTCACTTTCCATTACGGAATTACACTCTGCAACTTCGTCGGAAATGTCTTCGTATAACTTGGAGGCCTCCGGGATCGGATGAGTAGCCAGGAAGTCGGCCAGCGCTTGGCCTTTGATGGACTTCTGTGGGATGTACACCATGGCATATGGTGTTAACAACATTGCCCAGGTTGCGAGTCGGGAATTAAGAATACTCGGTTTGCTCATCAGTACTCGAAGAGGGTTGATCCTGGAGATGATATGAATAGTTTGGCCGGTGACGTAGTGCCGCATCTTTTGGATAGCGAACATTAGAGCCAGACATTCTTTCTCCACTGGGTTGTACTGGTGTTCGGCTCCGACCATCATCCTGCTGAGGTAGTAGATAGCCTGCTCATGCCCCACGTCGTTCTTCTGCGCTAGAAGAGCTCCTAGCGAATGATCCATTGCTCGGACGTACAGCAAGAATGGTTTCCCCATGATGGGGGGCACCAGAACTGGCGGACTGGTGAGGTAGCGTTTGATCTCCCCGATTGCTTGCTGACAGGTTTCATCCCATACGAAGGATACACCTTTCTTCATGAGGTGCAAAAAAGGCTGGCATCTTCCTGAGAGGTTGGATATGAACCTCCGGATATAAGCCAGACGGCCTTGAAATCCCCGGAGTTCCCTCAGATTGCGGGGTGGTCACATTTCTACGATGGCCTGGACTTTGTCAGGGTCCACCTGGATGCCTTTGGCGGTGATAACAAATCCCAGGAATTTGCCACTAGATACGCCCAGGAAGGACTTCGTAGGGTTCATCTTGAGTTGATGTCGGCGCATTAACTCGAATACCGTCCTTAGGTCCTGAATGTGATCATCCTTGAGGCGGCTCTTGGCGGCTATGTCGTCTACGTAACATTCTACTGTTTTGCGTAAATGTTCATGGAATATGCTGCTAATAGCCCGTTGGTATGTAGCCCCGGCGTTCTTCAATCCGAAGGGCATGACCGTATAGCAATACACTCCCAATGGGGTGCAAAAGGCAGTGTGCTTCTCGTCTTCAGGATGCATCTTGATATGATTATATCCTGAGAACCCGTCCATGAAAGACATGCGTTCAAAATCGCAGGTGTTGTCGATCATGATGTCCGTGATGGGAAGAGGAAATTCATCCTTGGTGCAGGCCGCATTCAGATCTCGGTAATCGATGCAGATATGTACCTTCCCATTTTTCTTCATGACTGGGACAACGTTGGTGACCCAGTCGGGATGTTGTTCTTCCCGGATGAACCCACAGGCTATCAGCTTTTTGACTTCAGCTTCAATGGCGTCCATCATGTCTGGTCGGAACCGGTGTTGGTGCTGCTTCACAGGCTTTGAGTCAGTCAATATGTTGATTTTGTGAGTAGCCACCTTCGGGTCTAGGCCCGACATGTCTCCATAATCCCATGCAAAGACGTCGACGTATTCCTTTATCAGCTGTATAATTTCTTCCCTTTCGGCTGGTGGAAGATTGTCACTGATAAATATCGGCTTTGGCGAAAGCTCACCCCCAACATCGATTTGGATAACTTCGTCTTTGGTTGGAGGTTCCCTCTGTTCAAAGCGAAATTCCCACTGTGTATCCATTTGTTGAGCCCAAGAGTCATTCTCAAATGGCTCAGAATCTCGTTCCTCTGCTTCTGAGGGATCTGTCATCACCATATTTGCTGATAGTGCTTGTTCGGGAGCACTAGGTGAGTCGGGGGGTGACGAGCCATCCCAGGAGGAGGAAAAGATGTCCTCATCCGACGTGGAAGCCGTAAGGGAGGTGGCATACCCTAACCCGAAACGAGTTTGTTGGTAGCGGGGGTCACCGCGTGGCCGTTCGTCTGCCTCTTCCGTAGTTGAGGCCCGGCTTTCGCTTCAAGTCGTAGCCCATGTTTTGCATGATCTTCAGTGCTTGAGGGCTGTATCGGTGAACCTGCATCTTCCCAGTATTGTCATCGAAAGGATCTTCCTGGATGGCTGGTTGATTGCGCATGCGGCCGAATACTATTGGATGCTGACTGCTGCAGGTAGGCGGGATTATGAAGATAGAATCTTCATGCGGTCCATACGTTGTGATGACGTTGGATGATGATGTTGCTTCCTAGATATGCGGATGGTAGGAGTTCATAGCTTCCAAGAACTTTCGTGCTATGGGTTCTACCTCGTCACGGGGAGTGGGTTCCTGATTTGGAATCTGAGCATTAATGTACTGGAAAAGAGGATGTTTATTGCCATCTGGAACTCCGTTCCTGGTCGTGTTTACATCGGTCGGCTGCTCGTCGCGCCGAAGGTTGATGACCAAAGGTGGAGGCTTCTGGTTCAGAGTAACCACTGGAGAATTGCTTCCTTTCCCTGAGCTGGATCTGTTCAGGTGAATAGCCATGGGCCCTATGGCTTTTGGACGAGTGGTTCATCCTTTCACTCTGATCGACAACGGTAGTGCGGCAGAGGGTTCTCCTTGCTCCCGGTGGGATTCCTTCTCTGTCTTGCCCGCCACTTCTTCCGTGTGGTCCTGCGAGTACAACACGGCGTCGGAATAGTAGAACTCTACTCCTTTAAATGGGTTTAGGTTGGCCACCTCCGTTTGTACCATTCCTTGGGGGTCTACATATTTAAGACATTGATGTAGAGTTGAAGAAACGATGTTGTGATCATGGATCCACGGTCTTCCCAGCAAGATGTTGTAGGATACCTCTGAATCGATCACGTAACATGTGGCCACCGATCTGAGGTTGCCAATCTGGATCCTCAGGCGAATCTTCCCCAACGGCTTACTTCTTCCGGCCTTGAATCCCACGATTGTAGTAGAGGTGTAAGCCAGTTCGCTGGTAGGAATCCTCAATGGTCTGAGCAGACTGTACGGGATGATGCTGATCGATGATCCCGGATCTATGTGAATCCGACCAACCTCCATGGAACCGACGTACCCGGTGTAATAGAGGGGCCTGTCATGCCTGTTATGTTTTAACAGCATGTCGTCTTGGGTGAAGGTGATATTTGGGACCACTTCCATCACACTGTGGCATTAAGGGCAAGCCACTGGTTCTTCGTCGGGAGACTTGAGCTGGGTCAAGTATGCCTCCGCCTGTATCAGTGCTTCACTCAAGGCTAGACGAGTGTCTTGGGAGAGCCTGAGTAGCTCGAAGATGGAGAGCCTAGCCGGTGTATTAGCCAGTTGGGCTAGGATGTCGAAGTTATACGGCTTCTCAAAACCTTTGTTCGGAATGTTTTTCACAGGTTTATCGAAGCGCACTTCTCTTTGTTTTCCTTTGTCCGCCGGCGTCGGTTTTGAAGGGTTGGCTTCCGGTATGACGGGGCTTGGCCCTGCAGGTTTGGCAGCTGAAACGTCTGCCGGTATATCCTCCTGACTTGCTCCATAGTCGTTGAGGTAGGCTCTCCCTGACTGGGTTGCAGCAAGTACCTCGTCTTCGTCTGATGGCGAAGAATTTGCGACCATATGGCATGGTTTGCACTTTGAGCTCCTCCTAGATGCAGCTTTAGTAGCTTTAGTCTCTTCCTCGAGCTCTGACACCAAATCTGGATGAACCCACATAATCTCGCCCTGACGGGTGGTCAGGGGTACCAGGTCATGATTTTGATCCCTAGCCGGAGGGAGATTGACGATGTCCATTATGGCTCAGGAAATGTGCGTGATACCGTCCATGACTTCTTGGGGAGGCAGATCGCCGAACCGCAGAGAGATCATGTTGGCTGTGACCGTTTTCTCGGTGTTGTGCAGGGTGATGGCCTTAGCATCGATCAACCCCTGGATCTTCCTTTTCAGTACTTAACACACCTTTGTTGGATGGTGTACGTATCTGTGGAAGATGTAGTATTTGGGGTCGTCGGTACTGCCAACCTCTTGGGGCCGCCTTAGCTCCGGTAGGGTGATCTTGCCACTTTTGACGAGACACTCAAATATACTAGGGATATCGTCGTCGTCGAAAGAGTAGACCTCGACGGGCCTGGAAGTCCCGGGCTTTGTCTGCGTGGTCGCTGTCATCTTTTGTCTGGACGTATTGACCGTCGGAGCTTCTTTTTCCTTGGAGCTGCGAGGATGGTCGCCGCTGGGAGATGACCTTTTGCCTCTATCAGAGGCGGAGATCATGATGCCATTGTCGCGCGCCTTGCGACTATTGTCTTCGGCGGCCACTGCCGAGACGATGAACGAGGGCCACTTATGGAACTGATATGGTCCTGTGAACACCGAGACTATAGGAAGGAGGTTCTTCCTGCAAATGTCTACTAACGCCGAGTCTGGAACTCCTGGAGGCATTTGTAAGGTGGCCTGACGAAAACGTTCGACGAAGGTGCGAACGTCTTCCTTTTCCCTTTGCTTGACTTCAATGAGGGAGGACATAGACATGTCCATTCCACCCTCGTAGAATCGTGTGAAGAATAGCGCTTTGAAGTCCTCGAAGGAAGTAATGCAGTTGTCCGCGAAGCTACGGTACCACTGATAGGCTACTCCTGAGAGGCAGCCCTTGAACACCCGAGTGAGGAGGGCGTCATTCCCTTGTAGCAACACCGTCATCATACTGAAATAGTTCATGTATTGACTTGGATACTTCTGGGTTAGCGCAGAGGCCTTGCCCGAAGTTTTGTCTGTACCGCGCGTAGCGGGAGACTGAATTTACGTGCAGGGCACGGAGGAAGCGATGCTACCACCTCATTGGTCAGAGAGATCGGAGAGATCGGAGAGTCCACAGGAATGGTTGAGGATGTCTTGGGCATCCACACTTTGCACAGCTTCCTGTTGTCTTGGACGGAGAGAGAGTGAGAGCTACCCCCGGTTCGAAGCATGTCTTCGTAAGCAGACTGGTCGAAATGAACGACCAGCGTCTTCTTCATGGTTCCTATAGATACCGCATCGCGTTGAGCAATTACTTCCTCGTCAGAAGAGAAAGACGTCCCCAACAGAGTCGCCATCTTGTTTGTGGTATTAAACGAAAGAATGAAAGTGTATTTCAATGACGGGGTTTGTGCGAAACTCGCGCCCTTTGGTTTACAAACAAACTTGTACAATGTAATCCTATATGAGGATGTGGGAGTACAATTTATTTAATCTGGGTATAAATTGCTATAGGTGTCTGATCTGCGGTCGATCACTTTAGCCCTTGGACCACGCGATGTTGAAGAAGTGCCGTGGAAGACAGGTAGCAGCTTCGAAGGTTGTAGGAGAGGGTGGATGCACGATGCCGAAATCGTCGATCCTCGCTCTTTGCCTGAGCTCCGGGATCTCTCTCTCTCTCTCTCTCTCTCTCTCTCTCTCTACTCCTCCTTGTTCGATCTTCTCCAATTGTCGACCTTGGATCTGATATTGGTATTCTTGACCAAATTTTCTGACCTTGTTCCCCATTGACAGGGGCCTCTATTTATAGAGTCTTTGGTGACAGTGACCACTCCGTTGGTGTAGCAACCGAGGAGTGGAAAGTACAGCACCCTTTTACACAACGGTTAAAGTAACCAATGCCTACGTATAGATGATCTTTTGACTGAGCGGGTGACGTGGGTCCAACTAAGGGGACACAACACGTACGGTTGCTACTAAGATCACGGCGTAAAAGCCACGTGGGTAGGTATCCATTGTGTAGAAGAGGTTAGCGTAGAAGCCAAATGTCCGTCACCATGGCATAGAAGCCAAGTAGGCATAAAAGCAGAGCAGGCATAGAAGCCGAGTAGGCATGGAAGCCGAGCAGGCATAGAAGCCGAGTAGGCATGGAAGCCGAGCAGGCATAGAAGCCGAACAGTCGTAGAGACTGAGTGGTCGTAGGGACTGAGTAGGCCTGGAAGCCGAGTGAGCAGAGATCCTGAATGGGCGTAGAAGCCGCTGCATATCGTGCCAGAATGGGCGTAGAAGCCGCTTGAGCACAGATCCTGAATGGGCGTAGAAGCCGCTGCGTATCGTGCCAGAATGGGCGTAGAAGCCGCTTGAGCACAGATCCTGAATGGGCGTAGAAGCCGCTGCATACCATGCTGATGTGGATGCCTTAGCCAGAATTATGGCTTTTGAAGATATAACCAAATCTCTTGCAGAGATTTGCCATCATCTTATGCATTAAATGCGAAGGCGTGTTTCGAAGGTCTACAGGCCTTCTGTGCACCCGTCGCAGAGACGTGTCTTGAGAGAAACTGTCACCGCTCTGTGCAATTAGACGTGGAGACGTGCCTCAAATCCCGTACGAAGTGCAGCTTTTGATGTGCCAGGCGGTTTGTCTGCTGCGGAGCGTAAAATAGCTCATGTTTGCCTGTGTAAAATAGGGCGGCGTATTCCTTTGTATGCAAAAGAGCGGTTTATGCTGAGGGGACTCCAGTAAACGACGGTTTGGTGATGTTTTACCAAATCCTCTGCATTAAATGGTGGGATCCGCCATCATACTGTGGGACGCATCCCGAGAGGTCTGCCATCATTTCCAGCCGTCGTCTGGGTAGCCGTGCATCACCTTTTGTCAGGAGTCAGAGGTCAGATTCACTGCGTGACTTGATATGGAAGATGAAGCATTCCTCGTACGCTATAACGCTGCTTTGAGAGCGGATGAGTTTTACGCCATGGAGGCGATGAAGAACTCTGTTCACGCTGGAGCGGCCTGGACATACTGCACTTATGCGGATGGTCCTTTGAGCTTTATTCTTCACATTGTATTGGAAAAAACTCTGTTGTACGCCTGATGGCTCTGAAGGTCTCTGTATTAAGAGGCTGCGTAGCTCTTCCCAACGTATTTTGCATGCTTCTACACCTATATTGCCTATCTTTTTACATTGCCTGTCTCTTTATTTTGCCATTGCATTTATTCACTGTCTTCTCTCAGTATATAGCATCATCTGCTTATTATTTTATAGTCCTTATCAATTAAATGGAACTGTTATTTGAGATATACTTTGCTCCTTCCTGACTGGAAATATTTTTCCAGACTATGCCTTAGAGGACTGGTGTCCGATATTTTATAGACCCCAGAGAGAGTAGTTGCAGACTTGGACTTGGTAGTTCAGTTATGATTCTGGGAGGTCTAGCCGGAATCACTAGTTATCTAGTTAAATCTTTTAGCAGATTATTTGGTACCGAATTTGTCTCCGACATACTTTGTTGAGATTTGGATATTATTGTTGAGTTAGATTATTTATATTTAGACTTGTGTTGCATTTTATTTTATTCTTTGATATCTTATCGTGCTGTAGTTATGTGATTGAGTATGTTGTTCATATTATATTGTGTCATTCGTGCCTCCTTATGGAGATTGGATACTCATGTGAGATTGCTTAGATAGTATCATGACCTTGACAGCATTCTACCGCCGATGCTGCGGCATAGGCTGGACGTACCCACGTACTCGTGCCCCAATTCTGGGTGCGGGTCGTGACAATAATAGGATGACACAACTTTAGACTTGCATAAGAAGATAGTGTTTATTCAGACTGTAGAAATTAGAGGCCCATACCCCTATTTGGTTGACTAGCGACTTAGACAAGGATTTAGTATGACAACTGTAGAGATTGTAGAGTCTTAATTTTGTATCTTGTTTGGTTTTGTGAACTTAAATTATTTTTTGTACCTCCTTTCATCATAATCTAGCATACTTATATTTTTGTACAACCTTGACTTATGCTGCTGTTACAGCCTAGTTTTGCAAGCTCATTCTTTTATCAAGCTTGTTCACGACATATGTATTATTGGACGCGTACACTAATACATTTCAGAATCGGTGTACTACAGTCTGATCAGCCAAAGTACGCTTGGTTTGCCCTTCGCATAACTATTTTACGTAGATTGAGACAATACGTGAACTAGGGTCAAGTGCACGTCTAATTGCGCGGGTGTCATGTCTGTAATTGCTGTGAATTCAGAAATGCATTGAGGTGTCCCCACCATTGGACAATACATGAAGAAACCCAATTTTCCCTTCACATGGATTTTTCCATAAATTTTAGGATGTACCGCGCGCAACATCGCCCCCGTATATTAAACCTATCCTTGCATTTAAATAATGAAAACTCTAGCCCTCCAAACATCCCCAAGTGAGCCCAAGGCCCACCCCAAGGAGATGTTGACCAAGTCAAACTATTCCTAGGTCAACCCAAACCAAAAAGTTTACATATAAATATATCACATGTTCCTTATTCACCTAAACCTATTTTTACCCAGCCGAATACTGTTCATTCACCCCCTCCCCATCTCCTGTGCACGACCTCCGCTACCAACCGCCGGCCGGAGTTGCCCCAGCCGCCGGACCCGACCCAAACCACCTCCTCCCTAAACTCTTCTCCTTCCTCCTCTCCCTTTGCCCCTCGCCGGACTCGCCATCACCATCAACATGGCCCTCCCCCATGGCCGGAGACCCATCCCTTATCCTCCCTCGACTCGACCTGCCTGGAGTCGGCCCCGATCCCGACGGTACAGCGCAGGCGACTCCCCGCCGACGAAGTCGACAGCACCCCTACCACCATCGTCTCCACCTCACCTCCGCCACCTCTCCTCCCTGCTCGACTCGACATCGCCGGAGTCGAGCAGCAGCCACCCCGACTCAACAGCTCCCTCTCATCCTCTTCTCCACCTCCCTGTCATCCCCTCCGGTGAACCCGACCGTGCAGCCCTGAGCCGACCGGACCACGACCCCGTATCCACCACCATTCATCCTCCCCGGCCTCCCCCTTGCTCCCTCAGCCGGACCACCCTCTCCTCCTCTTCTTCTGCCCCTCGCCGGAACGCCGCCGGCACCACGACCACACCACCAGCCCAACACCACCACCCCTTCCCTGAACTCTTCTCCTTTCTCCCATCAAAATCCACCTCTCCCTTCCCTGGCCTGAGCTCCTCCCCCACTGGTCAGACTTCCCTGGCCTGAGCTCCTCCCCTATGGCCGGACCCTTGGCCGGAGTTCAGACACCACCACCTACATTATCAAAACCACCATCAACATCACCATTATCCACGTCATCGTCTTCATCGTCATCATCACCTCCATAGTCATCGTCATTATCATCGTCGTCACCATCAACCTATCATCATTATCATCACTATTGTCCACGTCATCGTCTTCATCGTCATCATCACCTCCATAGTCATCGTCGTTATCATCGTCATTACCATCGCCATCGATGCCAACATCGTCATCATCCCCATCATCTTGAGCATCAACATTATCATCTTCCCTATCATCGTCTCAGTATGGTCATCATCATCATCTCATCATTGTTGTCATCATCATTAGCATCATCGATTTCATCATCACCTACATCCTCCCCATCATCACCATCATCCCAGCCACCACCTACAGCATCCTCCTCATCTCATCACCTAATCACCCTAGTTAGTATCACCCTTAACCATCACCCTTAGCAACCTCAATCCTCGTCATAACCCTCGTCATCATCGACATTATAGACCTGTCACCCTTGCCCGACAACCCGCAACAGTCACCCCAATTCCCGTACCTATGCACGCTGACCCCGAAGATCTATTTGATTTACCTGCGCAATTTCCGGAGCTGGTTATGGGTACTACGCAGCTCTCTTGCTAGGAAAGTATACCTTGCCTTGTTGTACTATTTAAATTTTGTACTATTATTTGCATGTTTATATTATAAAACTGTGCGCGTCCGAGAGAGACTCGGGTGCAGTCAACGGAGGCATTGACGTTAGAACTTGTGTCTGACCTAGTGTCTAGTAGACCCACCTAAAGTTGTGGAGTTATTGGTATGACTCCCCAGGCCTTGACACGTATCATTACACGTGACAGAGTGAGTTTATGTAGGGACGCGTTCCTCATACTCGACTGGCCATCGGTGTGAGCAACACGTATAACGGTATTTAGCTTAGAGACTTGCATATAGTACGAGATGTCCACGTCGTGTTCTCGACTTGTATATCTACATTGGGCGGGGAGGACGACTTGTAGGCATATGGGACACCCACTCCCTCTATGCAGATTCCATACTCGACGGAGTGATATGGACGTTATATACTATGCAGATTCTACGTTCTTCGGAGCGCTATGGACGTTATATACTATGCAGATTCCCCATTCTTCGGAGCGATAGGACGTTATTATATTGCAGTGCACCCTTGTATTGGGGGCATATGTGGCATATACTAGCTAGTCATGCCGATTGGTGAATTACGTCAGCATATGTCTAGCCTACACTTTCCTCTACACTCAAGTTGTCCTCAAGTTGCATTTCACTTAGATGGTTAGGTCACCCTTGAGTTTTTACAGTATTTACTTTATGGCATGCTTTTATGTATCTTGTTATGTCCCTCTGAGGACCTGGTCCCTTTCCAGGTGTATTGTTCATGAGTATTCGCAGGAGCACAGATCCGGACTTGCTACGTATATTGCGATGAGGTCTTCTCTTCGAGCCACGTGATTGTTACATATGGACTTATATTGTATTTATATTGTTTATTCCATATTCTAGTTCGGTAGTGGATTTGTTTCCATCCGACTGTCATCTGTAGATACTTTTCATAGAGATCTAGTTCCATAGCTACTGGTCATTTAATTATATTGATTTTATGGATGAGATCTAGATTATACCATGTGACTTGTGATGGAGTTATACCACTGATGAATTGTATTCATATTATAGCGTATGTGTGTTATGGTTTCCATATATTGGAGTGCCATATTCATACAGCTGGCATGGTTACGTATTCCTAGTCTTACGTATTTTAGGACTGGGCATGACAGATAGCCTGCTCGTGACCTCCGTCACTCTTCTGGGCTAGTAGAGTGCTAAGAGACTGATCTATTGCTTGTACATAGAGGAGAAAGGGCATTACCATAAGTGGGGCTACCAATACTGGAGGGCTCATGAGGTATTCCTTAATGTTGTTGAGAGCGCGATGGAATTCTTTGTTCCAGACAAATGAGACTCCCTTATTCATGAGCTGAGTGAATGGCTGACAATGACCAGAGAGGTTTGATATGAACCTTCTAATATAGCCCCGCACCCTGTGTAAGGGCACGAGTATGTGGGTACGTCCAGACTCAACGACGGATTAGTTTTTGTCGCTGAGATCCGTCGCTATTTAACAATATTTTTATAATGATGCATGTTCTATACAATATGTTAAAATATTGTGATGCCCTAATTATGATTCTTGAATTGTAATGATACCAAGAACCCAACAATAATTTGATGCCATAGAAGAATAACTGGTGATTAATAGTTTGCATATGGGAATAAAGCGAATCAAAATATTTTCTTTAATCATTGTGATATGTGCATGAGTAACTTCAATAATGTAAATCAACAATAATACTGAGTTAATTTGTGTGTGATGGTAGGATTGTATATTATATCCGAGTAAGGAGTACCATGTTATAGCAAGCAATGCTACCATGTAAAGGTAGTGCGGAATAGATGTTGGAATAGTGTAAGGACAGTATGATTGTCAGGAATGGTTTAGCTTTTGAGTGGTATATGCCTCTACCCTCTTAGTGATGCTTGTGTAGTGACCCTTCCGTAAGTGATAGTGATGAGCCTACCTGTCACGCCCTAGTACCGAAATACGGAGACGGACATGGCCAGCTCCCCCGTACAAGGTGTAGAACGTCATACGATGGCCACAGCTGTAACTAGACAAAGGGGTGCATACTTCAAGCAAGTCACTTAGGGTCGCACAGCACATCTATTGTCTCAATCAGTCAAGTAAGGATAGTAAACATAAAACATATATTATAAGGAAGTAAGGCATCCCAAACATCCTGCCAAAATATTCTGGAACCCAGCTATACAAAAATAAGAAAGCTGGTAGAGTAGCAAAAGTACATGACTATGATCAGCTGTAGTCTGATTAATTATAATCATGTAAGGAAACTAAATGTCCAAATTTATGGCTAACAAGTACCGGTGGCTCAACGTCCAAAAGCGTAAAATATGCGATAACGAACAGGAAAGAAGAAACTCACTCGTTTTCCTCAGTGGCCATCCATCTGGTGCGCACCATTGTTCAGGGGAAAGTATGCTTGATCCTCGGGTGCTGGCTCTAAACCTGGCCATGCAAAACCAGTGGGGTTAGACCCCAAATAGCAAATACCTCAAAGGAATCACGAATAAAGAAATAAAATCGGGTTATGAAATAAATACATATATATAGTTATGTCGCACAGTTTCAGTTCATAGCCTATCGTGACACAATAATATAACCCTATAACCAGACAAGGTTAAGGGTTACATATTCGGCCAATTACTTGTACGGCTTGCTAAGTGGAGTCTGGGTTATCCTATAGGTATTATGCATATAATAGGAATCCTCATATCGAACCATGTTCTATTAGGGGCTAGCCGAGCCATGAACGCCGCATAGCACATAGTAGTATGCACCGGTCCCTCGTAAGGCCACCGTGCTAAGATTGCATAGAACGCATAGTATAATATAATAATTGGATATTGCCATCCACTAATGAGGATTTAAATAATATCCATGGGGGGCCAGCCTTCACTCCCTATTTAATGATTGAGGGTGGCTAGTTAAGCACGATCTCGGGATTCTGTCCCTCCCAATGCTCTACATATTTTTGTTGCCTAGTTAACCCTATGGTTAGCTGGAATCATATGTGGTGGTCACATGTTACTCCCCTTGGCGTACCGTAGTACAGGCACGCTAGATACAAATCCTCTTTGTCACTTTGTAGTTCAATTTGGATTCATCCCAGCGTGATGCAACAGTCAAACAAATCCTAGCCACGCTTGATTATTGACGAACTATTATGTCCATACAGGAGGAATTATATCATGTCACATGTTGCTTAGCACGTAGGCACACCTCGGTGTGAAATATATAACAGAATCAAGTAGAAGCACTTAGCACGTAGGAACATATAACATGTAGTAAGTGTATCAGCACGAATATCGATAGTCGAGTCGAGTTACCAATCATTGGTAATCACATGGGATCTAGCACATTGTCAGGTCTAACACATGGTCACTTAGCTCACATATATTAGCAATCATTAAAATCACATACGGAATCACCAAAATTGAATAAAGCATCCAAACCAAGCAAAACAGTAAAATATGTACATAGGCCGTATGGAGATCAGGGACGCATAGAGTCAGTGCCATATAGGACAGGTGCTGCATAGAAAGTCGGTCGCATATGCATCGGTGCCGCATGGTAAGTCGGCCGCATATAGGTTGGTGCTGCATGGGATCAGTGCCGCATATGAAAGGGCAAAGTCCACTCCTTGGGACAAGTGTTGATTGACGTGCATTTAATATGAGTCAAATAAGTGACTGAAGTGATGGATGTGACCAGCCATAAAGTGTGTCAGGAAGAAAAGACAAACTCATAGAAAAATGTGCAAGAGCAAAACAGGATTATGCATCCATATAAGAAAATATGCATAGTCACTGCCGCATGCTATGCTTGCCGCTTAGATGTCTCTTGGACTTAGCGAATTTCTTATTCGTTCAGCGAGCAAAACATAAGGAGTTCTATCACTTAGCTCCAGAATACTTTGTGCAATGGTCAGTCATGCTTCCAATAAAATGGACGCATCCTGGTCGGTTATGCGACAAAGAGTCCAGTCGCATAAGGATCATGCCGCATGGAAGTCTCGATCGCAAATTGTGCTGGCCACATGAGAACTTTGTCTTCTCCAGACAGCAAGTTCAGCTATGGCGGAAAAGCTCCAAAACCAAAAAATTATTTTCTCCATAAAACTTTATTTTTAACTCCAAATCATGTGAACCAAACGCCAAAATGCCTGAAATAAAATGCTCTATCAACCACAAAAATTGGTTTTCTAAAATACAATGTTTTAGTAGATCAAAACCAAAAAAACTTTTGGAATCCATGAAAATCCTTAACAAAAATCTAGATCAACACGAATCTATCCATCAAAACCAAAAACTCCAAGTATTAAAAGTATTTAGAATTATAATATACAAATAATAGACTAATAAAATATAAGTAATAAGAAAGAACTAAAATTAAAGAGTTTCTCCATGTCATGCAATGTGTACTTGCCTAGAAATGAAAGAAGTAGAAAAATGAGAGATGAGAGAAATAAGTTAGCTTATATATATAGGGTTTGAGGTTTAGACCATGGGTTCAACTTATGACAAACCAACCCAATAATTAAACCATGAGCATAATTGAACCAAAGAATTGGTCTAGTCTCCATGACATGTAACCTAATTAACATGAAAGAAAGAAATAACATAAGTAGGAAAAAATACGTTCCAAATACGTATATCGGGAACGGGGAGTGACATCTCTACCCACCTTAGAAAATTTTTGTCCTCAAAATTCAAACCCAAGGCTAGCTAAAGAAATCAGAACAAGCACTGCGCTAACTACAAGCTCGTCTACACATGCAATCAAATTTGAGCATAAAATAAAGAAAAACAATGTCACATAGCAGGGGTAAACGAATCACAAGATTCGAGATACGAAGGCATACGAATGAATATCCCTTCCGAGTCGAATATGTACGGATACCGAGATCGGATATCATCCTCGTGCTCCCATGTTGACTCTCCAAGAAGATAATAACCAGAAGCAACCCGGACAAGTCCGATTCTTGAGTACCTTCTCCCTTCGGTCAAAAATAAATACGGGTTGTTCCTCATAAGACAAGTCGGTACTAACGACTAGCTTGGAATAGTCATGGATATGACTCGGATCTAGAATATACCTACGCAATTGAGACACATAAAATACATCGTGCACCTCCCGTAGCGAAGACGGAAGGGCAAGACGATAATCAACATTGCCCACCGACTTATTGTAGACTAAGCTTTCCGTGAACCCCGAATCTAATAACTCCACGGGTTGGTAAAATCCGCAAGAATATGTGGTCGCCGAAAAAAAACTCTAAAGGTCTATGATGGTAATCTGTCCAATGTCGATGCATATCTTGTGCAACCAGAAGTCACTCTCTGATCTGCTTGACAACTTTTAATGTCTACGTGATCATCTTTGGGCCTAACATATTTCTCTCACCTATATCATCCCATGCCAATGGGGACCTACACTTTCTTCCATATAATGCTCCGAAGGGTGCTATCTGAATACTTGCTTGATAACTGTTGTTTTATGAGAAATCAACGAGATGAAGGTGATCTTCTCAAGATCCTCCAAAATCTAAAGTACAAGCTCGTAGCATTTCTTCCAAGGTCTGGTTGGTTCTCTTTGATTGTTCGTCTGTTTGAGGATGGTAGGCGGTACTGAATCTCAACTTGGTGCCCAAAATTTGGTGCTAGCTCTTCCAAAAATTTAAAGTAACCGAGTATATCAATCTGATAGAATACTCACTAGGATACCGTGTTGTCTTACTATCTGTCGCATGTACATCTCTGCTAACTGCTCTGTGGATTTCCCTACTTGGAAAGGAAGAAAGTGAGCTACTTTTGTGAGATTATCTACTATACCCAAACTGTATCACGACCAATCGGGGATCTAGGTAAACCGATCATAAATTCCATCATGATATGTTCTCACTTCCACTCCGGAATAGGAAGCGGTTGTAATAATCCTGCTGGTCTCTGCTGGTCGACCTTCACTTGCTGACATTCTAAATACCAAGAAGCGAATTATGATTTCTCCCTCTTCATCCTGTTCTACCAAAAATGTTGCTTGATGTGTTGATACATCTTGGTACCTCTTGGATGAATGTAATAATAAAAATTGTGTGCCTCAGTCATTACTTCTTACCGGATATATCCACTTGGTACATAGAGACGGTTTCCAAACCTAAGAGTTACATCTTCATGAATCGTCAACTCTTTGCTAAGACCAGACTCACATTCCACCTGAAGCTTCTGAACTTTTGGATCCTTCTTCTGAGCTGCCTTAATTCTCTCAACCAAGGTAGACTGAATCTGTAAACTAGCCAGTACTCGTTCGTCCCTCAAAATTACTATCTCTACACCCATCTCTCGAAGATATTCTAAGATATACCACTGCGATGTCAACATAAATGTACTACCTCTCCTGCTAAGAGCATATGCTACCATATTTGTCTTGCCTGAATGGTACTGTAGTTCCACATCATAGTCCTTTATCAATTCTAGCCACCTCCTCTACCGCATGTTCAGGTCCTTCTAGGTGAATACATACTTTAAGCGCTTGTGATCCGTAAATATCTCCACCTGATCACCATACAAGTAGTGCCACCATATCTTAAGTGCAAATAATACCGCTATCAACTCCAAATCATGAGTAGGATAATTCTTCTCGTGATCTCGAAGCTGCCGCGATGCATAAGCTATCACTCTTCTATGTTTCATTAATACATACCAAAGTCCTTTGCTTGACATATCGTAATACACTGTAAACCCTCCAGAACCTACTTGAAGCATGAGAATCTGAGCTGAAATCAATCTCTTCTTCAATTATTCTAATGATGTATGGTACTCTGCTGATGAATGAAACTTAGCTTCCTTGCTCGTCAATCAAGTCAGCAGTGTTAAAATCCTTGTAAAGTCTACCACGAACCTTCTGTACTATCCTGCTAATCCTAGAAAACTACGCACTTCAGCTACTGTCTTAGGAACTGGCCAACTCTCTACGGCTTCAACCTTCTTCAGATCTACTGCCACTCCTTCTACCGAAATAATATGACCCAGGAATGATACGTGATCCAACCAAAACTCACACTTACTGAGGTTTACGTATAACTGGTGTTCCCTCAAAATCAGCAAGACCTTTCGAAGATGCTCTTCGTGCTCCTCTTCACTACTAGAATAAATAAGAATGTCGTCTATGAAAACCACCACGAACTGATCTAGATATGGCATGGAAATACAGTTCATCAAATCCATAAATATTATTAGAGCATTAGTCAGTCCGAATGGCATAACTAAGAATTTGTAATGCCCATATTGTGACCTAAATGTTGTCTTAGATATATCTTTCTTCCGAACTCTTACTTGATGATACCGTGATCGAAGATCGATCTTGGACAAAACCTTGGCCTTGCTCAATTGATCAAACAAATCATTAATTCTTGGTAATGGGTACTTGTTCTTCACTGTTACTGCATTCAATTGTCTGTAATCGATACATAACCGTGATGACCCATCCTTCTTCTTTACTAGAACCACTGGCGCTCTCTAAGGTGATCCACTGGTTTGGATAAACTTCTTTGCCTTCAGCTCTTCTACGTGTTGGTACAGCTTGTCTAATTCTGATGGTACTATTTGGTAAACTTTGTAAAATATTGGCCTTGCTCCAGGGATCAACTCTATGCAAAACTCTACATCCCTTACTAATGGTAACCCTGGAAGTTCTTCTGGTAAGACGTCTAAGAACTCCTTGACTATCTCAGAAAGTTATTCTTCTGCTATCACTTTCGCTACGATCCTCTCTTTATGCTGGTCTCCCATAGATTTGTCAAAGGCGAAACCTTCTGTGCCCGGGATACTAAATAATACCCTACCCTTTTGGCAATCTATCGTAGCATGACTGTTTCTCGACCATGTCACACCCCGTTCCCGTAGGGGGCCATTTGTCCTCGCTTGGGTCCTTGAGGGACCGATCGTCCTCGCTTGGGTGTGATGTCGTACAAGCCTTGTCACGCCCCGATCTTCCGTAGGCAAAATTGGCCGTTCCCGCTAGGCAAGAATCACCGCGCCAGCGCTCCCGCGGAACGATCGCTTTGACCCATCCGGGCGTGATGCCGCACGAGCATGAGCCACGCCCGTGCAAGGCCGTGATTCATTGGCTGGCGGTAAGAATTCTAAGCCACAGAGTCGTATAGATTATCCGAGTACAGCGGAGTCATGAACGCATAGGCGATCAGTAACAAGTTTACTGAGTCGACAATAGCGGAAGCATTGAATAACATAAGTTGAAGTAAATCAAGCTCTTTTACTGATATAAACAAGTGTTACAAGCGGCGCATAGCCGAGATTACAAGTCGCTCAGATCTCTCTCTCTGAAACAGTAAAAGTGTGCCAAGTGGCTATAATCGTGGAATGATTTGTACAGGCGATGTTCACGCAATGTTCACAACATTATGTCTTGTATATGTGCTTCAGTTCCGGACGTAGCGCCTCAAGGCTTCAGAATGATCTCCTGGCCTTAGCACGCACGAAGGAGGCATCCGCACCGAACGAGGTTCTCCCACACCCTGCAAACGATCTGGTGGATTATCAGTACATTGAATGCACTAGTGGGGAGGCTACTCGCCCGCTCGACAAATCCAAACACGTAACATAGGTTTCGTGCACCAACTATTATGTTGTCTTTCTAGTTGCCTTAGGATCAGTTTCATGCAAGTTTTGAATAACCTAACTCGTGTGGCAGTGCGCCATGCGACATGAGAGAAAATACAACGAGACTTACCAACTTACCATTTGACCTTCCCTGTCCAAGGCAAACATTGTTAATTCAATCACGAGCATTCATAATGAAAACCAAGGAAATAGCATATGCAAGCACGAGAGTCATTGAATGGGATAATATTTGGAGTGCTCAGTTGTTCTTCGATGCGATGCAATGACTCGCACGCGGATAGCCGCTAAGCGAGGATGACTTATCTATATGAACAATGGGTCGCTGGCATAGCCATAAAGGACACTAGTCATAAACGAGAATAGTTTGCAACGAAAGTACAGTGGGCGCTATAAGCCATCTCGTCCAGACAGTAGACTATACAGTAGAGTTCAGCCATGGAGAGAATGGTATGCAGCAAAAGAACAATGAGTGCTACACGTCATCTCGTCCAGTACAGTAGGCTGAACAATGGAGTTCCATCCGGATCGGATCGGTCCCAGTGCCCTGGCGACCGTCAGTGGAACTATACCTCATTTCCGAGTTGTCCGCGACATGCACGTCTCTGAGGATTTCTAATTTTACATCCTTCACAATACAATCAGTAACACGAGTACAATCTTGAGTTTTCGCTATGAACGAGCTTGAACATGATTCTCGTTCAAAGGTAAACTTGATGTGATCCCAGTTCAGTAACTTTGCCTTGATGCATTTTCCCTGGGGCGGAGATTGCCTTGGTGATCTAATGGTCCCGGATACTTGCAGGTTCATTCAGGCACGGAATAACTACTTAGTAGTCTCCCGGGGTTTGGATGAAAACAAGACAACATACAAGCAGACAAGCACGCATTTATATAAACACAACATTCACGTTAGCTCGGGCCCGAAGGTAAGCCGAGGAGTGAGATCGTAAGGGACTTCTCGAGCGACACGATCTAGGGTAGCATGCGAGGGTCTGAACATATATATAAGCAATGTTTCATTTCCATGTTCTAGCATAAGCAATACAAGTTGGGATTATTCCCTTAGCTAGGTGCGTTGGATTCTTATTAGCCTGCAGGGGGTGATTCACCTAGCGACTAGCATGTAGCATTCCATATTTTATATGTGCTGGCTAAGCAAAGACAAGTTCACCGTAGCCACCCACCTTAGCGATGATACGCCTCGGTTGAGCGATACGCCAAGCGAGCCTCGTAAAGCCTAAGCTGAATTCCTGTAGGGATAAGTCTGGATATCCTTCGCCTCAAACGAGTATTCTCGCCTGAGCAAAGCGGGTCGGGACATTGCAATATTGTCGTTTGAATCAGTAGTCCGCTTGAGCGGAACGGGGTGTTACAAGCCTAAGTTGTGGTTACACAAGGCCAAAACTTAAACAAGGGCAAGTAAGCTATTTAAGACTGGAGTAACGTCACAATATTGCAGAAAAGTAAAGAACATAATGGCATAAGAAAATAAGCTCTTTATTGATAATCAAGATGTGTTACAAGTGGAGTTTGGCCGAGATTATAATTCACTCAAGCTCTCATTCTCTCGATTATAATGACATCGTTCCATATATTATATTTCTTTATACAAAAGCAGCTCAAAATAAACGATACGACTCAAGGCATCAACACCAGATTTTTGGGCCCTGGAGATGAGGCACGACTATCGCTTGCTCGAAAGATCTAGCACCTGCGAACAAGCAAACTGTTAGTGGGTCATCACTTCAGAAAAAGTACTAGTGAGTATAAAATCAACAAACAAAAGCAACACTCCCTGAAACCAATACTAAGTAAGCATATGGCAAAATAATACTTTACTAGTGATCTTGCTACTTTTACCTAGGTTTATTTCATGCAGCACATGATTAGAGTCAGTTTACATCTTTTCAAAAATATGTCTTTGAAACCAGTTTGCATATTCAATACATACAAGCAAGCTATAAGGACAGTGTTCTATCATGCAGTGCGCAGCAAATATCGTAAGCCATAATCGATCTTTTAGGAACAAAAGTTATCTCTAGTGGACTATTTATCTCGGATCAAGACAAGTGCATCAAGTGGACTATTCAATTTATTGCAATATGGGCACCAGCATATTCAAGTAAAACAGATACATCTCACTTAGTATTTATGACAAGGAACATAAGGAAATACAAGTGATCACTTATTCAGTGATCCTTACCCATGGCCGAACGGTTATCCCTGCAACAAACATACAAGTTAGCAACAATTTGCATATATAAACAATGTTCTATTTCCTGTCTTCTCTGCATCAAACGGTTAAGTATGCAAGAAGGCTAGACTAGCATGCGCCCTAACTATATGATGGCCCATGGAAACCATGATTAGCAGTTGGGACGTATAAGCCCATCTCACTAATGACAGATCGGCTAATAGCTGCTGAGACACATGGTTGTTATGCACTAAAATATACTCAAAATAGCAGCCGTGACTCATGGTTCAGCACTACAATAAAAGTCACACCCTCCCAAAAATAAGGACTTCTAGCCTCAATGTTTTCCAAATCTCTCCCAGGCCGAACGATCTGCAGTGCCCCAGAAACTGCTCGAGAGATAAACCTTGTGCACAAGTTGTCAGACTGTAAACTCCCTCACCCAAAATAGGTATTTTGTGTATATTTTATATTATTATATTTATTATAGATGTTGAATTTATTTAGAGTATTCTCTTAGTTAATTAGAAAATAAATTTTTTTTAGTATATTTACTTATATAAATATTTATTTAGAATTATTTTTAGGCTATTTTAGATTATTGGAATTTTTTCATAATTTTTAGTTAATTAAAAACTAGTAAAACTAATTTTATAGGACTTTGAAGAATTTATTTTATGTTCAAACTTAAATAAAAATATCCCAAACTTTTATTTTTTGTTCTAAATAATAAAATATATTTTCTAGAATATTTTGGGAATTTTTGATTATTTTTAGCATTTATTTTGAGTTAATTATGAAAAAACTGAATTAAAAACTAATTTCTGAAAAAGAAAACCCCAAAAGTAATTATTTCTGCCCAGTCAGCAAACAAGGGCCCACCTGTCAGCCTCCTGCAGTGAACAGGGCCGGGCCCACCTGTCAGTGGCCGCTAGGTGGGTGCGGGTGAAGCCGAGCCGACCTCGAGTCGAGCCGAGTCAGAGTTCGACTCGGACTCAGCTGAGCCGAGCCGCGTCAGATTCGGACCGTCCAATTTGGGCTGGGCAGCACGGATGGTTGCCACGTGTCAAGCTCCGAGCCACAGTTGCTTTCTCTCTCCTCTATATATATAATAGTTTAGTTATTTATTTGAGGGTTTTCTTTGAGCCGATTTTGGAGAATTGCCATCTAAGGTTCCTTCATCTTCCAGAAGCCATTGCGCATAGCTCCGGACTCCAAATGAGGCCTAGTTTTTTTGTGTTAGAACAATATTGAGGTTAGATTTTGATTTATAAATTTTTTTACGAAATTTTGAGTATTAAATTCTAGAAAATTCGTAGAGCACAACATGTCCAAAAATAGACGTGTTTCGATGTTTTCGCGATTCCGGGAGAACCAGGAATCAGAATCATGAACCGTTTAAAGTTTCGAAAAGCTAATATCTAGATAATTGATATATGTTTTCTCAGAATTTAATTCGAAGTATTTATATACTGTTAATTCTGTAGAACTTCTAGGTTAGAATTTAACCATCGGTGCACAATACAAAATTTGTATGTGCCATAATTCCCAAACGAATTTGAATTCGGACGAGCCGTAAATTCCAGCATATTTTTGATGCTGAAATCTACAGGAAATCATGCATGAAAGTTGAGTTTGTGTCGGTTGACTTTTCGGTCAACAGATCGCCTCGATTTGCGTGCCATGAGTCTCGAGTTGATAAATTTTAGTTTCTTTGGACAAAATTTAGGAATTAACATAAAAATCAGAATAATAAGATTAAAATAGGATTTTAGAGTAATTATTCCAGAATTAAATAAATTAAAATTAATTATCTTTTGACGTGATAAATTTGTAATACATAGGCTATATGGACTGTGACTTGGACTCTGATTCATACCAGCAGCAGGACCCCAGACGAGTACATTCTCTGACAGTGTTCCAGTAGGACATAGTATTTAACCACCACGGTTAGTTTACATCAGACCCTAAGTCGGAGAACCCAACGCGCGTTCGTACATTTACATGTACGCAAATATTATTCAGTTTGGTATATATATTTATGTACGTAATTACTATATGTATTCCAATAATTATGTAAATAAATTGATGGTTATATTATTATATAGTTATATGAATATATATGTAAGTAAATGCTAATTGATAATTATGACTAAATATTCAGACTGTACGACCCTAGGACACCGTGGACTATCCCATACTTACCTTGACCAAGTTGACCCTAAGGACTTGTGAATTTGTCCGCCTAGCGTACATTAACGTACTGGCATAGACACATGTTAGTTGACTGACTGATTTCGTACAGTACTTGAAGACGCGACACCCGCGTAATTCAACGCGTAATTGACCATGTTAGATGACTAGTGTTACCCCTAGTATATCCCCTGAGTCCAGTGTAAATATGGTTGTGTATGTGCTAGTGTAAAGACTAATGATTCTATTATATTATATTTATGTGTACATAGGATATTGGATTTGTTCTGCGCAATTTCTGGAGCAGATTATTGGTACATTGCAGCTTCCTTGCCAGGTAAGTATACCTTGCCATTGTACTGTTATTTATATTCCATATATTGCATGCATCTTTATTTTCTGTCTTTAGTTCATATATTTTAACTGTTATATAAAATGTGCGCGACGGTGTCGTCGCGGTATATTTTTATTTATGTAATTGCATTGACCTTGTTTATGAGACTACCCCATTATCATGTAGCACCATTAGGTTTTATTTGACTGTGACACATATTTTTACACGAGTTGTGAGTCTCATATAGATCACGGACGCACGTATTGACTGATCATCGGTACGTGTGGGACGTGTATTAGGAATAACTGTTGTTAGAAACTTTGCATGCTAGTAGACTTAGCAGTTATTAGAGGTCTAGGGGCATAGCCTATTGTAGTACGGTGGTCCCATCCTTGTCCTTGTTTGGTTGCAGGATTGAGCCAGGGTACTAAGAATAGGCTATGAACCAAATTGTGTCATGGATGTGACATGCTTAAAGCATTGGGTGGGCAGAACAACAAGTACCGCTTTTGAGCTCCTTTACACTTTTTCTATTGTGCGGTCGGATTCTCCGCTGGAGATACGGGCGGTGATGACCACTATATATTATGTATTATCAGGCGGGCCTCCGCCGTTCAAAAGACGACATGCCTTTTAGGCCCCTGGATCTCCAATAGAGAACCATGCCAAATCCCAAGTTTTCAGCCAGATAGCTCACTTGTGGGAAAAGTTGTTCTTAACTGCATTCACTTAGAGGTTAGGCGACCCCTTTGGATATTTATTTCAGTACTTTATTGGCATGTGTTTAAGTATCTTGTTATGTCCCTCTGAGGACCTGGTCCCCTGCCAGGTGTATCTGTTCTTGAGTATTCGTAGGAGCGCAGATCCGGATGGATACATATGATTCGGGGATGTCTTCTCTTCGAGCCGTGATTGCTAGCTGGTATACTTATATTGTGTCTGATTGTGTTGTACTTATATTGTAATTGCTCTTATATTCGAGTTGGTAGTGAATTTGTTTCCATCCAACTATCATCCTTAGATAGTTCTTATTGAGAGTTAGTTTCATAGATGTTGGTCATTTAATTATATTTGATTTTCGTGGATGAGATTTAGATTATACCCTGTGACTTGTGACGTATGTTTTATACCACTTGTGGATTTGATATTCATATTACAGCGTACGTATGGGTTTGGTTTCCATATATTGGAGTTGCCATATCCATGCGGTTGGCATGCTTACGTGTCCTAGTCCTACGTATTTTTGGGACTGGGACGTGACATATTTTTATGGTGGCCCATGCAGATCGAAAGCATATTGTCTCGATTACGTTACTGTACCGAGCAAGCCTGCACCTAGGACTAGAGTATAGGATCTCATCCACAAAAATTGACTATGATTCATCTTCCTCCTATCTGTTCTATTTGAACAATTGTATCCTGCTTGATTCATGTACTTCCCTAATAGTTCTTTAAGTATAGCCTTCTGCTAGAATATAGGAACCCCTGTTATTAGGACGATAATTAGGGTAGCACACCTATTAAGAATACAACGAGAATATAGACACACCACTAAGTTTAGAATATCTAGTGAACCCTAGAATTCCTTATCTTTAGATTGGTATACCATTACCCCTTGATGTATTAAGAAGACTTGAGAGTAGTATAGACGCTACTAGAGATAGTTAGAAGTTTTACCATAATATTTGACCCTAGTATTGAGGAACCAATGGAGAACCAATATTGAACATTAGGACTGAACCTAACCTTCATAATTGGATAGTATTGGAGAACTATAAAACTTAGATCATTATCTTATTATTAGTAGACAGCACCTTAGGAAGTCTAGAGGAATGTAATTAACACTTTTTCCTTGATCATACCTCGAACATAGCAACTAGCATACCACTCCCCCTTAGAAAATCATGATGCTATCTAGAGCCCTATTTTAATTTCATATGTTGTTCCTCTGCGACCTTAACGTTCACTAGTTGTGCGACGACTAAAAATTACGTTCTTCTTTTCTTCCTCTTTCAACTTGTGCCATCTGACACTTCTGATTATAGACTAAGTGATTTTATTCTATTTTAGGATATATATAGCTTGCTAGGATTTTGGTTGTTACTCTTAAATTTTTGAATTATGTGATTGGTAATTAGAACTTGACAGTTTAAGTTATTATTGTAGATTATGACCTAATGATTATCCCTTAGTTTTAAGTCGCGTAACTTGTACCCCACCTCAATATAAGTTATATCCCCTTTTCCTTTGAGGCTAGTAACTCTTCTATCCTTACTATTGACACTTGTTCTATAAACACTATGACTAAGGCTTAAGACGACCATGACCTATGTAACATAGGAGGATACCCTAATAGGTACTAAGACCCTTTCTCGTAGACCTTAACAGGAGCTTCTATGGTATCCTTAAGACAATTACAATAGTAGTTCAATTGTTATAAGTTAGGTAGTATACCTCACACCATAGTATCACATAGTCTTTTGACCCATTATTGAAGTGTAATTGAATGACATTAATTGTATGCTAGCATTAGACGACAGCGTTTATTCAGACGGTAGAAATTAGAGGTCCATGCCCTATTTGGTCGACTAGCGACTTAGACAAGGAGGTTGTATGATAACTGTAGAGATTGTAGAGTCTTTTGTTATTATTGCTTATGTTGTTTTTGTTTTTGCAAACTTGAATTATTTTGTAACTTCTCTCATCATAATCCAGCGTTATATTTTCTGTGCTACCTCGAATTATGCTGCTATTATAGCCTAGTTTTTGCAAGCTTATTCTTTATCGAGCTTGTTCATGACATATGTATTATTGGGTATACACACTAATATATTTCAGAATCAGTGTATTAAGGTTTAGCTAACCTTAGTGCGCTTAATTCGCCCTTCGCATAACTACTTCACATGGATTGAGATATATAGTGATTAGTAGACGAATATACTTGCCTTTTAGACATGTCTGAGCATATCGTATCGGCTACATAACTGTACTAATACGAGCATGTGAATAGGAATTACCAAAATAGGACTGCAATCCACAACTGCTTTGATAATTCCTATTTGAATTCTTTAAACGCCTTGATCCCGATACTTCTATTCTATTACCTCGCCCTTGAACTCTTTATTATTGATCTCCGTCTTTCCTTATTTCGGAAAGACGAAACCTCGTGCTTGGTATAAGTTTGATACACAGAGAGTACTAGATATACCCCATAGGCCGATCACATACTTGAGGATTATTCTTTCGTAATTAAGGACATATCATATATGATATAATTGGCGTTGAAGTTTTGAGGATTGAATGACATGAGTAAATAAATTAAGGAATATTTTTCTTAAAAGTATATAGCCTTCTGTGATAGATGGGTAAATTCTAAGTTGGGTAGTAGTGTATTGGCAACTCGAGAGGAATTTCTTTTAGATTGTGATCGAGTAAGATTAGATTGGGAGAGGTTCAAGCCATTTTAATTTTGAGAATTTTAGAAGAATGACTAAGATGATGAGGATTAATGAATTTTAAAAATATTGATATTAAAGACCCAATATTTATACCTTAAGTACATAATTTAAATTTTTGAGTATTGAAGGTAAAATCATCAATTTGAATTTGAAGGATAAATATAGAATTTCAGACTTGAACATTGGTGGACTGCATTTAAATTATTTTTTAATTTGATGATTTAAATTAAGAATTAAAATTTGATGGTTGGACTACCTATTTGAAATATTAAGGATGTGAATAGAATTTAAAAAGTTGAAGAATACAAAAATTTATAAGTGAAAATAGGAATAATATTGGACTCGAATTACTTCTAGAGGAGATTATGATAGTTGGAGATCGTGAGGTAAAATTTGATATGGGTTATTAAATTCTTGAAGATATCATATGGATTCAATTTAAATTTGGATATTGATGATTTGAAAAAGTGAGAAGAGATTACAATAGGTTGAATTTTGATTTGAACAATGATTATCTTAATTTTGAAGTGATCGCGATAGATTTGAATAGATTTTGTTATTTAAATTTTTGGAAGAGATTGCGATTGGCGTACCTTATGTACAAATGTGAAGGATTTAACAAATTATGCCTTATTTTAATTTCGAGGACGAAATTGTTTTAAGTTGGGTAGATTGTAAACTCCCTCACCCAAAATAGATATTTTGTGTATATTTTATATTATTATATTTATTAAAGATATTGAATTTATTTAGAGTATTCTCTTAGTTAATTAGAAAATAAATTTTTTTTAGTATATTTACTTATATAAATATTTATTTAGAATTATTTTTAGGCTATTTTAGATTATTGGGATTTTTTTCATAATTTTTAGTTAATTAAAAACTAGTAACACTAATTTTCTAGGACTTTAAAGAATTTATTTTATGTTCAAACTTATATAAAAATATCCCAAACTTTTTTTTTAGGTTCTAAATAATAAAATATATTTTCTAGAATATTTTGGGAATTTTCTGATTATTTTTAGCATTTATTTTGAGTTAATTATGAAAAAACTGAATTAAAAACTAATTTCTGAAAAAAAAATCCAAAAAGTAATTATTTATGCCCAGTCAGCAAACAAGGGCCCACCTGTCAGCCTCCTGCAGTGAACAGGGCCGGGCCCGCCTGTTAGTGGCCGCTAGGTGGGTGCGAGTGAAGCCGAGCCGACCTCAAGCCGAGCCGAGTCAGAGTTCGACTCGGACTCAGCTGAGCCGAGCCGCGTCTGATTCGGACCGTCCGATTTGGGCTGGGCAGCACGGATGGCTGCCACGTGTCAAGCTCCAAGCCGCGGCTACTTTCTCTCTCCTCTATATATATAATAGTTTAGTTATTTATTTTAGGGTTTTCTTAGAGCCAATTTTGGAGAATTGCCATCTAGGGTTCCTTCATCTTCCAGAAGCCATTGTGCATAGCTCCGGACTCCAAATGAGGCCTAGTTTTTGTGTTAGAACGATATTGAGGTTAGATTTCTGATTATATAAAAAATTTTACGAAATTTTGAGTATTAAATTCTGGAAAATTCGTAGAGCACAGCATGTCCAAAAATAGACGTATTTTGATGTTTTCGCGATTCCGGGAGAACCAGGAATCAGAATCATGAACCGTTTAAAGTTTCGGAAAGCTAATGTCTAGATAATTGATATATATTTTTCCCAGAATTAAATTCGAAGTATTTATATACTGTTAATTCTGTAGAACTTCTAGGTTAGAATTTAATCATCGGTGCACAATACAAAATTTGTATGTGCCATAATTCCCAAACGAATTTGAATTCGGACAAGCCGTAAATTTCAGCATATTTTTGACGCTGAAATCTACAGAAAATCATGCATGAAAGTTGAGTTTGTGTTGGTTGACTTTTTGGTCAATAGATCGTCTCGATTTGCGTGTCATGAGTCTCGAGTTGATAAAATTTAGTTTCTTTGGACAAAATTTAGGAATTAACATAAAAATCAGAATAATAAGATTAAAATAGAATTTTAGAGTAATTATTCCAGAATTAAATAAATTAAAATTAATTATCTTTTGACGTGATAAATTTGTAATACATAGGCTATATGGACTATGACTTGGACTCTGATTCATACCAGCAGCAGGACCCCAGACGAGTACATTCTCTGATAGTGTTCCAGTAGGACGTAGTATTTAGCCACCATGGTTAGTTTACATCAGACCCTGAGTCGGAGAACCCAACGCGCATTCGTACATTTATATGTACGCAAATATTATTCAGTTTGGTATATATATTTATATACGTAATTACTATATGTATTCCAATAATTATGTAAATAAATTAATGGTTATATTATTATATAGTTATATGAATATATATGTAAGTAAATGCTAATTGATAATTATGACTAAATATTCAGACTGTACGACCCTAGGACACCGTGGACTATCCCATACTTACCTTGACCAAGTTGACCCTAAGGAATTGTGAATTTGTCCGCCTTGCGTACATTAACGTACTAGCATAGACACCTGTCAGTTGACTGACTGATTTCGTACAGTACTTGAAGACGCGACACCCGCGTAATTCAACGCGTAATTGACCATGTTAGATGACTAGTGTTACCCTTAGTATACCCCCTGAGTCCAGTGTAAATGTGGTTGTGTATGTGCTAGTGTAAAGACTAATAATTCTATTGTATTATATTTATGTGTACATAGGATATTGGATTTGTTCTGGACGATTTCTGGAGCAGATTATTGGTCCATTGCAGCTTCCTTGCCAGGCAAGTATACCTTGCCATTGTACTGTTATTTATATTCCATATATTGCATGCATCTTTATTTTTTGTCTTTAGTTCATATATTTTAACTGTTATATAAAATGTGCGCGACGGTGTCGTCGCGGTATATTTTTATTTATGTAATTGCATTGACCTTGTTTATGAGACTACCCATTATCATGTAGCACCATTAGGTTTCATTTGACTGTGACACATATTTTTACACGAGTTGTGAGTCTCATATAGATCACAGACGCACGTATTGACTGATCATCGGTACGTGTGGGACGTGCGTTAGGAATAACTGCTGTTAGAAACTTTGCATGCTAGTAGACTTAGCAGTTATTAGAGGTCTAGGGGCATAGCCTATTGTAGTACGGTGGTCCCATCCTTGTCCTTGTTTGGTTGCAGGATTGAGCCAGGGTAGTAAGAATAGGCTATGAACCAAATTGTGTCATGGATGTGACATGCTTAGTGCATAGGGTGGGGAGAACAACAAGTACCACTTTTGAGCTCCTTTACACTTTTTTTATTGTGCGACCGGATTCTCCGCTGGAGATACGGGAGGTGATGACCACTATATATTATGTATTATCAGGCGGGCCTCCGCCGTTCAAAAGACGACGTGCCTTTTAGGCCCCTGGATCTCCAATAGAGAACCATGCCAAATCCCAAGTTTTCAGCCAAATAGCTCACTTGTGGGGAAAGTTGTTCTTAACTGCATTTACTTAGAGGTTAGGCGACCCCTTTGGATATTTATTTCAGTACTTTATTGGCATGTGTTTAAGTATCTTGTTATGTCCCTCTGAGGACCTGGTCCCCTGCCAGGTGTATCTGTTCTTGAGTCTTCGCAGGAGCGCAGATCCGGATGGCTACATATGATTCGGGGATGTCTTCTCTTCGAGCCGTGATTGCTAGCTGGTATACTTATATTGTGTCTGATTGTGTTGTATTTATATTATAATTGCTCTTATATTCGAGTTGGTAGTGGATTTGTTTCCATCCAACTATCATCCTTAGATACTTCTTATTGAGAGTTAGTTTCATAGATGTTGGTCATTTAATTATATTTGATTTTCGTGGATGAGATTTAGATTATACCCTGTGACTTGTGACGTATGTTTTATGCCACTTGTGGATTTGATATTCATATTACAGCGTACGTATGGGTTTGGTTTCCATATATTGGAGTTGCCATATCCATGCGGCTGGCATGCTTACGTGTCCTAGTCCTACGTATTTTTGGGACTGGGGCGTCACACAGACCGATGCATGAATGGACTTCTATCAGATAAATACTATATGATGCACATGATCATGATCAAGCACGCAAATCAATCAAGCAATAGAGCCTAAGCTCTCAATTCTCTTGCCTAATAGCCACACCCTCCCATAAATTAGGACATCTAGCCTCAGGGTGGACTATTAGTTTAGATGCACCAGTTCAAGCTATTCATACTATTATATCTCTTCACAGTGAGATCAATGAAACATGTTCAAGCAATCTAGTTATTTTAACAAGTAATAGGCAATAACAGTTTTATATATCTGGCATGCAATTCTATCTCTTTTAGTACGATAGCGAACAGGCAAGCAATCTATTATTTAAGCAAGCATAGTAGTCATTCTTCTATCTCTTTTAGACAAGCATGTAGTTCTACTCTAGTTTAGCATGCGATACAAGAACAAGTTCAAGCAATCTTTTACTCTTTCTTATTAGCATAGCAATGGTTTGTTTGATAGTGGTGCTCGTGTAACTTAGTATGCAATATTTTTATATATTTTTTGCATGGCAAGGGTTCATTTCAATGACAAGCAATGTGAGTTCTCTTATTAAGTATGCAGAGTCAGGTTCTATCATTCTTTTTATGAAACTATCTTCTTAGAACAAGCAGTAGAAAACTTAGATTCATTATTAAGGTATGCAAAAATCAGAGAATAAAATTCTGCCCACTCACTTAGATCAATCATCTTGTATTTCGATCGAAGAATACTTTGAGAAGGCTTCCGCTCGACCCATCAAAGCAATATCTCTTGTACATAGTGCCTACGCGGATCGGGACACTACATACTAACCCACCAAGAAAAAAATTTGTCCTCGAAACTCAAGGAGAAACTTTCGATATCTATAGCAGCGATAGTCCTCATCCCTCACCATCCTTTTTTGAAAACTCTAGCAATCAAGAACTCAATAAAAATATATCCATCAGAAATCATAAATCACATCTCAAGCAATAAAATAATCCAGAAAATTTTTGCCGGCACCTTTGAGAATATTTACGGATTCATTGTATGAAACTCTCATTACGGCAATGATATCAAGTGGCAAGGAACATCTTGAGTTGAAGCTAAGAAGCGGAATGGCCATAGGGTCGAGTTGCTCTGATACCATTATGTCTCGCCCCGATCCCGCAGGGGGCGTTCATCCTCGCTTGGGTCCTTGCGGGACCGATCATCCTCGATTGGGATTGATGCCGTCCAAGCCTAAGCTGCGCTTGCACAAGGTCAAAGCTTGAACAAGGGCAAGTAAGCTATTCAAGACAGAAGCAGCAGCACAATATTGTATAAAAGTAAAGAACACAATGACATAAGAAAATAAACTCTTTATTTATAATCAAGATGTGTTACAAGCGGCCTTTGGGCGAGATTACAATTCGCTTAAGCTCTATTTCTCTCGATTACAATAACATCGGTCCATATATTACATCCTTTTATACAAAAGCAGCTCAAAACAATCGATACAGCTCAAGGCATCGACACCAGATTTTTAGGTCCTGGGGATGAGGCACGGGTATCGCTTCATCGGACGATCCAGCACCGGCGAACAAGCAAATTGTTGGTGGGTCAGCACTTTGGAAAAAGTACTAGTGAGTATAAAATCAATGAACAGAACCAATACTCCATGAAACCAACACTAAGTAAGCATGTGGCAAAATATTACATTACTAGTGATCTTGCTACTTTTACCTAGGTTCATTTCATGCAGTACAGGATTAGAGTCAGTTTATATATTTTCAGAAATATGTCTTTGAAACCAGTTTGCATATTCAATACATACAAGCAAGCTATAGGGACAGTGTTCTATCGTGCAGTGTGCAGCATGTATCGTGATCCATAATCGATCTCTTAGGAACAAAAGTTATCTATAGTGGATTGTTCATCTCGGATCAAGACAAGTGCATCAAGTGGACTATTCGATTCAATGCAATGGGGGCAGCAGCATATTCAAGTAAAATAGATACATCTCACTTAGTATTTATGACAAGGAACATAAGAAAATATAAGTGATCACTTATTCATGTTTGATAATAAACGAAAGAAATTGAAACTAGGTTTATACGAAACCCTTTCTTTGGTTTACAAACAAGAAAAGGAAGTACAATTAATCCTATACGAGGATATTAAGTACAAAAATTTGATTCTGGGGACATATTGCTATAGGAGTCTGATCTGCGGTCGATCACTTTGTCCCTTGGACCACACGATGACGAAGAAGTGATGTAGAAGACAAAAAAAAGAAGCTTCAAAGACTGCAGGAGGGATTAAACTCTCGTTGCCAAAGCTCTCTATATGTGCTCTCTTGACCTTGACCTTGACCTCTGTTATCCTTCACTCATATGTGCAGCTATATGCGTCCATAAATACCTTCCATCGTGATTTTGATGTGCATAGAAGTTTTAGGATGCCCTCCCGTAGGTCTACTGCAAGGGAGGAGATTCCGTCTGTTTCCTCGGATGAGAATGAAGACACCGCCAGGGCAGACGAGTTCTTGATGACAATACCGAGAGGCGTAATAACTCCGCCAGCAGAGCCTTTCATTATCCCCTAGAAACGGAAGGCTTTGACTCTGAAAGAGCCTTCCCCCCGCAAGAAGAGGATTGCCAGAGGTCCGAAAAGGGCTTCCGCCAGGGGGGCTTCTAGGAGCGATCCTGTCGTTTCCCCTGTTGGGGATGATTATTTGATTAGAGGTCCTTCGCCTTTTAGAGAGGGAACCTCCGTAGTTACGGCCGGCAGTGCCAGAGATTCTTTGCTCGAGATCGCTGCTACTACTGCTTCTGGTAGTGCTACGAGATCGCCTCCGAGGCCGAGCATATTAAGATTCCATATACCTTTATCCAGACCAATAATGGGAGTAACCCCTACTTCGTCTGTAAATATTTCCAGCGAGATTCTACCCGATGAGCCTCGAGTGGATCTTGGTGAAGACTGGGAAGACTACCCGCCAGTGTCAGTTGGTGCACCCTCTTCTCCAGGTATGACAGCTTGTCTAGCCTCATTAAGAGATGATTTAGCTATTCAGGCTGCGGACGCGATATATATACCATCGACCTTGGGTAAATGTTGTCTTTACGCCTCTTTTAGGAAAATTAACATCAGGTTGATATTAACTTTCTCTTATCTTCTTTTTAGGTGAAGACATCTCAGGGGAGGGCGAAGTTGACGCAACCTTTGACTTTGTTGCGGATCCTGCCGATAAACGGCGACGCTTGATTTTGAAGAGGCATGCTTTGAAGCTGTCGATCCTTCATCCGCAACATTTTCGGGTGTCGTCTCGCCAACTGCAGTTCAGATATCTTCAGAGAAGGATGAGCTAATCATCGCGACTGTGCCTCCTTCATTGAGTACGCCAGCAACTTCAACCGTTGCTGGTGTTAGTTCTTTTGTATCTCCATCTGTAGAGGCAATGGCCGTGGCAACATCCATCACGGTTATTCCTGGAAGGAGATTTTCCAGTATCGCAGCCACTCCTAGCATGCATCCGGTCTTCGATATGCTGATTGAACAATATACCAGCCTGTTCTACCTCAGTCTGAAGGAGTTGATTTCCATGGTGCTGGAGAAGAACCTGAGCTTTGATAATCTGCTGACGTCCTTCCAGCTTGCGATAGTGCCGATAAGAAATTTCAATGACACTGGACGAGCTGATACGCTAGAGCAAATAGTTAATGGTTTAGAACAATCCATTAACGAATATTTGCAACTATCTCGAGGCAACGTCGACGATATGATTCAGGCCGAGTATAACTCCTTGACTGCGAAGCTTGCTGAACAGATAAAATGCTTAAATAAATCCATCCAGACACAGCAGCAGGAGATGGATGAAGAGCAGGCCATCTTGGAGGAGGTTATTCCTCTTCTAACGAAGTGCGAGGCCGAACATGAGGGAAATGAAGCGAGGGTCCACAAATTGGAAGCTAAACTCGCTCAGGCAAAGGAGTGGGCTCTCCAGTCATCGGCAGGTCTAGATGTGTTGAAGGGCCGAATGGATACAGCTCAGCGGAACTTGGCACGTACGGGAGTCATTCGCGCCGGTTTTGTTCATGCTCAGTCCGAACTATCCCTCTTGAGTGATGACGAGGCACGACTGGAGCGGGCTCGCGCTAACATCTTAGACTCCAGGAATGAGAGGATGGCCGCTTTGGCACAACAAATTCATGATTTGACTGCTCCTCCCTAATGATGTACTTTTTGCTTTCTCTGTAATTTTTCTATTCCCAGAGATAATAAAGAGACTTTATCTGACTTTGTGGACCCATCATTTTAGAATATGATAGGCTAAGATAAAAGTAATATCAGAGGTATCATTAACATGACATACTTTCGTTAAGGTTTTGTTGAATGTAAATCCATTCAGAGGTAATATGAACCTGATAGAATATAATCCAACTAAATTTGTATACTAAACACTATCAGGGGTAATATGAACATGATAGATTTACAAATTAGTTAAGCATATCCATTAAGAGGTCATATGAATCTGATAGAATATGATCCAGCTAACCTTTGTGCATGATATTGTCAGAATAAGATCTTCATCATACTCCGTTAAGCAAAGAAGATCGAGTATAGTACTTCTTCGGGAATTTTGCAGTTGATAATAGCCATTATCAAATTTTTTATTAAACTTGGCTAATCTGTAAGTGCCATTTGCAATCATATAAGGACCTTCCATTTATTTATGATTGTTTGTGCGAACTTTGGTTTGTTGAGGACATCCCACTGGGGAATTATTTGGTGGACCTATTATTTGTTGCGTACGTTGAGTGCAAATAATAAGTTCGAAACAAGCCCTATCAGAGGTAGTATGGATGTGATAGGTATTATGGGTAAAGGCATTCTGCTAGGGGATTTTTATGGACCCATTACTTTTTGCTCACGTTAATGCAAGTAATAGGTTTAAGACAAGTCCTGACAGAGTTAATATAGACGCGATAAAATATGACTCTGTGGGGGATGAACATAGACAGACTCTTTCTTCGCTGGGAAAATGAGGATAGTTCAGAGGTAATATGGACATGAACAATTCGTTTCCATTGCGAATATTACACAGGGAGGTTTTTTGTGGACCTATTACTTCTTGTGCACGAGAGTGCAAGTAATAAGTTTAGGACAAGCCCTGCTAGAGGTAATATGGACGTGGCAGTTTTTGTGGACTCAACACCACTGGTGTACTTAGAGTTAAATACGGGTGTTAAGTTGAGATGACAACCGATATCAGAGAAAATATGAACATGATAATCAATAGCCAAAAACTCGGAAGGTTTGCTCATAGGTAATATGAACATGACAAACTTTTGAGTTATGACTCCACTGGGGATGGAGGTATACATCTGCTCAGAGGTAATATGGACATGGCAGTTTTTGTGGACTTAACACCACTGGCGTACTTAGAGTTAAGTACGGGTGTTAAGTTGAGATGACAACCTACATCAGAGGTAATATGGATATGATAATCGATAGCCGGACCAGGAAGGTTTATTCAGAGGTAATATGGACATGACAAACTTAGCCTGAGAGAATTATTACGACAACAGTTCAGAGGTAATATGGACGTGAACTAGTGTCTAAAAAAAATTCACTGTGGAATGATTTTGCTGAGTGGAGATAAACCTGAAGAATCCGCTGGGGAAACTTTAGGGATTCATCATCCGGTATTTTCTTGAGGGAGCAAATTGTTACGTTAGAGTGAAATCAATTTGCAGTGATCTTCCCCTCGTTTATAAATGCAAAGTGACGACTTTGGCGTCAATCAACTCCTGGATTCTCCTTTTTAGTACATAGCACGCCTTTGTGGGGTGATGAATGTACCTATGAAAGAGACAATAATCTGGGTTATCGACTTTGCCAGCCCTCTCAGGGTATCTGATGTTGGGTAGCCGAAGTTGTGTTCCTTCATCAATATATTGAAGATTTCAATAATGTCATCTTTATTGAAGGAGAAAGTCCCTTTTGGCCTTCGGGCTCCCGATGCCTGAGTTTTACGGTCTTTCGGGAAGATGGTCATCGTTGCATCATCTTCGGACTCAGAGGGAATTCTACCCCCAGCTTTGGATGCTGCCCTATTTTGTCGAGGTAGACTACCCCCAGACATGTTGTGGCGTTTGTCCACAGAAGTTGATTTAGAAGGACCTGCCTCTGGTATTACAGGATCAGACCCTGGATGTTTGGAGTTTGCAAGAGATGCAGTATACCCCAACCCAAAATGAGTTTGTTGACAGTAAGGATTACCATGCAACGGTGTTCGTCTACCTTTTCCATAGTTGAGGCCTTGTTTCAACTTTAAATCATAACCCAAGCTTTGTATAATCTTTAAAGCTTGTGGGCTATATCTGTGGATTTGTATTTTCCCAGCATCGGACTCGTGAGAGTCTTCTTATACAATCGGTCTGTTTCGCATTCGACCGAAGATTATTTGATGCTGATCGTCGTGAGTAGGTGGAACAATAAAGATAGACTCTTCATGTGGCCCATATATCATGACGATATTAGATGTTGACTCATCTTCCCACAGGATTTCTCCACGCTTGGAAGTTAGGGGCGCCAAATCTTGATTTTGACCCCTGTCTTTGCGTTTCTGGGTCAAGAAGTTACGCAAATCAGTGATATTAGCAGAAAAAGAAGAATAAGGTTTATTCTGCCTATTTACATCAGTGGGCCTGTAGAGATTAGGAACCAGAACACTTTCTTTGCCATATGAGTAGAGTAGTTCAGCCATGTGATTAGCACATGATCCATGAGGAGCGTATCTTCCCATAAACTGGGTCTTCTTTATGCTGAGGGGTTTGTCCTAGTGTAATCTGGAGCTTTGCACAGGTTGGCGTAAAACTAAGAAAATCCTCAATCGGCCGTCAGCATTCCGCGTAATCTGAAGAGCGGGTAGATTCTTTTCTTGATGACGGAAAAGCCGAGAGGTCGGGAAATCCGCCACTTGTTTTCTCGTGCGGTGGTTGCAAGGACCATCTGCCTCATTATAGAGGGGAGATGTATTTTTATGCGCAAGGCACTTTTGGACTTTCTGAATTGGCGCTGAGGCCTTGTCAAAAAATTTGTCAGCCACGTCACGGACGGGAGACTAAGTTTTACGCGTGGAGCGCAGAGTATACTTCTGGATTGGCACTAAGGCATTGCCAGAAGCTTTGTCTGCCACGTCACAGACAGGAGACAGAGTTTTACGCGCGGGGTGCGGAGTAGACTTCTGGATTGGCACTAGGGCATTGCCAGAAGCTTTGTCTGCCACTTCACAGACGGGAGATGGATTTTTACGCCCAAGGCGTAAAGGTCGCGATGTCACAACCTTGTTGATCGGAGTGAGAGAGTCCGCAGGAATGGTAGAGGATGTCGGGGGCATCCATACTTTACGCAATTTCCTCTTGTCTTGGACAGAGAGGGAATGAGAGCTACCCCCTGCTCGAAGCATGTCTTCGTAAGCCGATTGGTCGAATTGGACGACCAAGGTCTTCTTCGTTGATCCTACGGATACAGCATCGTATTGAGCAATGGATTTCTCGTCAGATGAGAAAGTAGTCCCCAGCAGAGTCGTCATCTTGTGTTTGATAATAAACGAAAGAAATTGAAACTAGGTTTATACGAAACCCTTTCTTTGGTTTATAAACAAGAAAAAGAAGTACAATTAATCCTATACGAGGATGTTAAGTACAAAAATTTAATTCTGGGAAAATATTGCTATAGGAGTCTGATCTGCAGTCGATCACTTTGTCCCTTGGACCACATGATGATGAAGAAGTGCTGTAGAAGACGAAAAAAGAAGCTTTAAAGACTGTAGGAGGGATTAAACTCTCGTTGCCAAAGCTCTCTATATGTGCTCTCTTGACCTTGACCTTGACCTTGACCTTGACCTCTGTTATTCTCCGCCCTTATTCTCCGTCCTTCTCCCCTCCTGACCTCCGTGGACGGAGGTCTTTATTTATAGAATTTGGTCACAGTCGGCGTAGAAACCGAACAGCAGAGAAAGCTGCACTTTTTACGCGACGGTTATAATAACTGCTACCCACGTATGAATGATCTCCTGAATAGGCGTGTGATGCATGTCCCATTATGAGGTAATGCGTATAATCGCTCATCGAGGATCACGGCATGCAAGCCACGTAGGTAACTGCCCCTCACGTAGAGAAGGTTGGCATAAAAGCCAAATAACTGTCTCGTAGGCGTAAAAGCCAAATAGCTGTTCTGATGGCGTAAAAGCCAAGTAGGAGTAGAAGCCGCTAGCTGTCATGTTGGCGTAGAAGCCAAGTAGCTGTCATGTTGGCGTAGAAGCCAAGTAGCTGTCATGTTGGCATAGAAGCCAAGTAGCTGTCATGTTGGCGTAGAGGCCAAGTAGCTGTGTAAAGCTTGATGTTGCACGGATAGGTAACCAGTGTAAAGATAGCCAGTTATTCCTCCTTGACTGAGATCTTGAGCTATTCTGGGCCAAATAACCTTATCACGCACCTTTGCAAATATAGCCTGGGTTGGCGTATTTTGAGGAGGTAGCATACAGCGTACTCCTATATTTAAAAATAACCAGGTCAGCGTATTTCAAGGAGATAGCGTACGGCGTGCTCCTATAGCTAAAAATAGCCTGGTTGGCGTAATGTGCGGGGATGGTGATATGGACGTATTAGCCCTAATTATAGCTCACCCAGTCATTAAAAGTAGAACCAAATCTCGTGTATTAAATGCAGAGTTCTGCCCCCATCTCGTGCATTAATTGCAGAGATGTGCCTCGAGTTCTGTACGAAGAACAGCTTTTGACGTGGCTGTTGGTTTTGTCTCATCATGAGCGTAAAGCTCATGTCTGTCTGTGTAGAATAGGCAGTGTATTCCTTGAATGCGTAAATGATGTCTTATATCAAGGGTTATGTCACTAGACGACAGACTGGGGCTCTGTGCAGAATCATCATTACAGCCGTCATCTCGATCGTCGTGCAGTATTCTTTGTCAGGAGTCAGTTTCACTGCTTCAACTGACAGGTTCATTCGAGGAATACGAAGAGTTCCTCGTACAACTTCCCGCTGCATTAAAAGCAGACAAGTTTTACGCCGAAATGGCGATGTAGCAACCATCTTACGCCGAAGCAGTCTGGAAATATTGCATACGCGGGTTGTTCTGGAGCATTGAAGCTCTGTTGTACGCCAATGGCTCTGAAGGCATATTTTACGCCACCCAGTGCTAGAGCTCTATTTTACGCGAGCTTCCTGCATGTTGAGGGTTTACGCGTATAATTCCCCAGCGTATTTTTTATGCTTCTACAATTCAGTGATCCTTACCCATGGCTGAAAAGTTATCCCTACAACAGACATACAAGTTAGCAACAATTTGCAAATATAAACAATGTTCTATTTACTGTCCGTTTCTGCATCAAATAGTTAAGTATGCAAGAAGGCTAGCCTAGCATGCATCCTAACTATATGATTGCCTATGGAAACTATGATTAGTAGTTGGGACGTACAAGCCCATCCCACTAATGACAGATTGGCTAATAGCTGCTGAGACGCATGGTTGTTATCTACTAAAATACGCTTAAAATACCAGTCGAGACTCATGGTTCAGCACTACACTAAAAGCTACACCCTCCTGTAAATAAGGACTTCTAGCCTCAGGGTGTTCCAGATCTCTCCCAGGCTGAACGATCCCTAGTGCCCTAGGAACAGCTCGAGAGATAAATCTTGTGCACAAGTTGTCAGACCGATGCATGAATGTACTTCTATCAGATAAATACTATATGATGCACATGATCATAAACAAGCAAGCATATCAATCAAGCAATAAAGCCTGAGCTCTCAATTCTCTTGCCTAATAGCCACACCCTCACATAAATTAGGACTTCTGGTCTCAGGGTGGACTTTTAGTCTAGATGCACCAGTTTAAGCTATTCATATTGTTCTATCTCTTCACAGTACGATCAAAGAAACATGCTCAAGCAATCTAGTCTTTTAACAAGTAATAGGTAAGAACAGTTCTATATATCCAATATGCAATTCTATCTCTTTTAGTACGATAGCGAACATACAAGCAATCTATTATTTAAGCAAGCATAGTAGTCGTTCTTCTATCTCTTTTAGACAAGCATGTAGTTATACTCTAGTTTAGCATGCGATACAAGGACAAGTTCAAATAATCTTTTACTCTTTCTTATTAGCATAGCAATGGTTCGTTCGATAGCGGTGCTCGTGTAACTTAGCATGCAATATTTCTATCTTTTTTAGCATATAAAAGGTTTATTTTAATGACAAGCAATATGAGTTCTCTTATTAAGCATGCAGAGTGTCACTACCACTTTTCCATATAAGGGTATTTCTGTAATTTAGCTATTTTAAATAATTATGAATTTAATTAATTTGCTGAGTTTTATAAACTATTCATATTGTTAGTGATTTTTGGTTTAGGTCAAGCCCTAGAACCCATTAGGTCAAACCCTGTTGACTAAACCCTAATTTGGAAACCAATTCTAGTGAAACCCTAGAATTCACATTTTAGGGTGAACCCTCAAACTCCAGACTGGCTAAACCTTAGCTAATTAGGTTCTACATGACCTAACCTAGGGGTTAAACCTAGGCCATACACTAGAAACCCTAACTGGGCCTATATATATAAAAGGAACCCTCTTGTTCTTCATATAGAGAGAGAAACCCTAGCCTCCATCTAGAGGAACATCTCCCCACCTCCAGAATTCGAAACCCTAACCCTAGGTTCCATTCTCTCCTCCTCCAAAGCAAGGAAATCAGGAAACTTGGGTCAAGAAAACTCGGGAAGGAAGAACTTTCATAGAAGAACCTTCCCTGCAGGTAAAACTCTAGTTTTATTCCTTTAATTTCTGTTTTTAGATGGTAATGGCCATTAGGAACCCCAAATCTGTGTGTAGTTCAATTTTTAGGGTTTTTGGATTAGGTTTTGGTGACCAACATAGTTTTCCCTAATTTTCGTGAACCCTAATCCTAAGGGTTGCTAGTATACATGATTACCTCTCTTACATGTAGTCTATTATGTTGATTTAGGGTTTGATTTAGTATTTCTGGTGTTTTGATGTAGAAATCAGGATTGGAGGAACCCTGTGTACAGTCGGGTGTATGAACATGTATGTGATGTTTAATTGTTATTAGGAATTTCCCTATCTAACTTATTTATATTTCTGTATAATTGATATATGGATCTATATGCATATATATGTATTGTGTGTTTTGGGGGCATTCATTTTACAGTAAGATTTGGGGAAACAGGGTGCAGTCGGGTTTTGATGTAGGTATTAGTAGAGGGGTGTTTTTCTGTGTGTATACTGACTTGTGGTGAATTTAGGGTATTAGATAAGTTGTGTGTCCAGTGCAGGTCGACAAACTGCAAGTTTGTAGAACGTGCCTCCAGGTTTAGTGTTCTAATGTGTCAAGTATGTAAGCCTGTGCATACTCTGGCTAGGTCAGCATAGATACCTTGTATAAGTGCAGAGATAAGTAGTATGTATTTGGGGCACGGGTAACAAAGGATGGGGAAGGAGCAGTAGATAATAATATCAAGAATTAAGGGTGCTCGAGTTGTGGCTGTGTATGTATCAGTCTATATAAGTTGTGTGTGTGTGCAGTGAGGTTAGAGGCATACCTAGTGTGTGAGTGAACTGTGAATGTTGTATCTGTGTATTGTGTTAGGAATTTCTGTGTCAGTGTAGCAGTAGGTATTTGAGTTATGGTTTTCTAGAGGGTTGATACACATCAATGTATCAGTAGATAGGAATATATGTGTGTGTTTGTGAGGCCAGTTTTGGTGAGTGCAGAATGTATCAGTAATATAGGTGTGTGGCTGTGAGAGTCCAGTGTCATGTGTAACCAGACTTGTGCAAAACTGTGAGGAACTATGAGTGTAGTGTAGATGTATCAGTGTTGAGTTGTGTATCAGTATTGTCTAGGTTTAGGTGTATCCCTATGTTTTCCTGTGTGTAGGTATGTAGCTGGGTGAGGAATTCAGAATCTATGTGTGCATGAGTGTATTGATTTGGGTGAGTTATTGTGCCTGTGTGAGAAGGAAGGGAGAGAGGGCAACTGAGAACTGTGTCTGTGTGTGTATTAGGAATTAGTTATGTGTATTATTGAGGATGGCATGTGTGTATTCTCAGAGTATTCCTGTGTGTCAGTTCATGAGGTAGACAGTGTGTGTGTGTATCCCAAATCTGGGTGTTATGTACTGTATGTGGAGTATCAGGCAGTGTAGAATTTCAGCACTGTGTGTAGGTTTATATGTAGCTGTGTGAGAGAACTATGAGGGCTTAAGAAACAGGGTTCCAGTGTGTGTGTGTGTGTATTAATTCTGTAGGTGAGAGTGTATTACCTAGGAGTGAAGGTGTGCAGTGTAAGTAATAAATTTATGTGTGAGTGTGGCTGTGAATTTGAGTTCCTGTCAGTGTGTGTTGCTGTGCAGATTTTTAGTTGGTGTAGCTGTGTAGAATCGAGTTTGGGAGAATATTAGAGGGTGTGAAATCAGAGTGTGCAGGTATGGATGTGCCAGTTTCATAGAATTGTGAGTTATGGGGGTAGGACTAGAAGAGGGATGGGTTATTGCAGTATCAGTGTGATATTGAATACCCCTTGCTACTGATACTCTCACTTAGCCCTGCTACTTGGTCTGATGTTCTATTTTACAAGGTTCCTTATGCAGAATTTAGAGAGCAGTGTACATGGGTATGTGTGTGAAAGTTCAGTATGTCAGTGTGTCTAATATCAGTAAGGTAAGGTGGTTTGGGAATGTGGGTAAATACTAAGGGTGTCAGTTAAGATATATACTCAGCATATATATGTAAGTTATTTACACACTAATAGCATATAGTATAAGAAATAGTAACTAGTTTCAGCAAGATACCAATATACCACACTATATGAGTTATATATAATGATAATACCTAGTATAATGAATATTAGCTAGTATCAGTAGTATTACTGAATATAATCTAATATTAGTAAGTATAGAACATATCATATAGTGTATTTAACTAGTATTAGTTAACAATAGCTAGTATGAACCTAGAAGCAAGGTATTAACTAGTTTTGACCAAAAACCTAGAGTTGACTTAGTAACACCTAGTTTAGACCTAGAAATGGCCTAACACCTCATTTCAACTTAGCTAAACACTTTTATCTTTTCAAACACCATTTTAACAGTATTATCTTATATATAGGTCATTTTGATCCCACTTTGGACCTCGATCCTCACATTTTGCCCAGGACCACAGGCGAGTACATTCTCTGACAGTTTTCATGGTTGATTACTTCTATAAATTGTAGTGTATTTCATACTTGATTTCGACACTATGGATACACGGGTTAGCACCCTAGATCCCCATCACGAGGAGTCGTGGTTGGAATCCATCGTGCTAGCTGGGGGATGGGGAACTATTAGTAGATTATGTGATCATATCCAAACATTTATATGCACCATAGCTCACCCCACTTCTCACGTCGGGTGCGGCCTGACCACTTATATGCTCCATAGCTGTTATATATGATTAGCCTGACCACTATATGCACCATAGCTAACCATGCGGTTAGCCTGACCTAAAAGAATCATAGCTAATCATATATAACCAGCCTGATCCAGTCCCAAGCCGATCACATAATAAACTAATATTTCAAACACTTAACTAGATGTTTTATCTTTATTCAGATTTACTTGTTCTAGCATTCACTATTTATTGTTCATTGCTAGATGCTCTATTGTCTATTTCATCTCTCCAGTACTTCACATGTTCAGCTTTTATTTCCATCTTGTATCTCTTACACTGTTTATAGATTTTGTCAATTTAATGAAACTGCTGTTAGTGCTTGTGCTTCGCTCCAATCCTGACTGGATAACAACATTTTCAGAGAACCTGGAGGACTTTTGCCCTACTCATTACGGTCCAGGAATAGAGGAGGATTTCACCCCAGAAATCCCAGAGGAGGTGCCTATCCTAGAGGAGAACATGCCTGCCCATGCTTAGATTATTTTTCTGCATTATTGCTTTAGACTGAGACTGAGACTGAGATGTATTTATTTTCATTGTGACTTTGTGAGGTCATTTAGACCCAGGTTTTGAGTTGGACTTATTGTGGATGTTTTATTAGAACTCTTTTCAATTCTCATCGTGCCATTATTCTTATAGCTGTGATTGAGTATATTATAGAACTGTGGTTTATTTTATCATTGTCCTCCGTACGGAGTTGAGACTATTGGCAGGATATACTATGTTTGTGACCTAGACAGCGTTCTACCGCCGATGCTGCGGCGTAGGCTGGACGTACCCACGACTCATGCCCAAATTCCGGGTGCGGGTCGTGACACGTTTTTAGTGGTGGCCCATGCAGGTCTAGTCTGTAGTCTAGTCTTAGATTCAGATTAGAGTGATATCGTAGTGGTGCTCGCTTAGAGTATTACTACGAGCCTGTTTTAGGAAATAGGAATTAGGCCAAGGACATGCTCAATCACAATTAGGAAATTCTGATTCTTATGATACTATTCTTCATGATTAATTCCTTTAGAAATTTTTCTGTCCTTCCTTGATATCATATCTATTGCCTTAATTGAATCTTTCGATCTGTCTTCAGGATGCCGCCAAGAAGGTCCCAGAGACTCGGAGCAGCAGATTCAGAGAGGTCTGCCACCTCTCGCGCTGCCGGACAGACATCCGCAGCACCTCCTACATCTCCAGGACAGGTGGGAGTGTCTGCAGCATTCGGGGGTCCTCCACCACCAGTTCAGAGGGTCCCCACAGCTACGACGGCACCACCACCTCCACCACCACCAGTTCAGCATCCAGGAGGTGTGCCCGTCGATGGGGCACAGATGTTCGCCTTGATTCAGGGCATGGTCGATGCCCAGAGGACGTCGGCAGAGGCCCAGAGAGTGCAGGCTGAGGCACATCAGGCCCAGACAGAGATGATGAGGGTGAACATGGAGAATGCTCACCAAGTGGCTCTCCAGGCTGTGGAGAGAGTCACTCAGCAGCAGCAACATCCTGGTCAGCAACAACAGAGGCCGGGCACCATTGTGGAGTTCAAGAGGATGATGCCTCGGGAGTTCAAGGGGACAGAAGGGATACTCTACGCCGATGATTGGCTAGAGGACATCGAGAGGAACTTGCGTTTGGCGCAGCTTCCAGAGGCGCTCAAGATCGAGGCCGCTGGCAGCCAGATGTTCGACATTGCCTTGACGTGGTTTCGCACGGAGCCGAGACTCTTGCGCGGGGGACTCACTTGCGAGGCTTTCAAGGAGCTCTTCAAAGAAAAGTTCTTTCCCGATGTCGCCCTGGGAGCTTTGGAGAGTCAGTTCCATGACCTAGCCCAGGGGAGCTCGTCCGTCGACGAATATGCCGCGGAGTTTTCCCGCCTGAGCCGCTTCGCGCCATCGATGATTAGAGATCCGGGGGACAGGGCCCGGAAATTCAGAAAGGGGCTGACAAGAGAGATCAAGTCTCGCACGTCGGGATGTCGCACAGCTACCTACGAGGGCATATTGATGGATGCCCAAGTAGCCGAGGACGACTTGGACCTCAGGCCCAAGAGGGGACGCGATGGTTCCGGAGGAGCAAACAGTAGTGCGGGACCAGGCAAGCGTCCACACTTTCAGCAGCAGCAGAGGCCCTTTCAGCAGCAGCATCAGGCACCAGCCCGAGGGCAGGTCCAGCAGCAGCAACAGAGACAGAACCAGCCCGCCATCCAGTGTGCGTACTGCGGGAAGATGGGACATACTAGAGATATCTGCAGGCATAGATTGGGCTCATGTTTGTCCTGCGGATCGACGACACATCAGCTGAGGGATTGCCCTACCATTCGGACTCGTCCAGGTCAGGGTGGAGCAGCCGCCCAGAGAGGACCAGGCAGGGTACCTACCGTACCAGGAGGCCAACAACAGAGGGGACCACTTCAACCACAACATCAGAAGTTCGCCCAGCATCAGCAGCAGAGAGGTGCACCCCAGGGGCGAGCATACGCCATGGCAGTCGAGGAAATCGAGCCAGCAGGAGATTTGATCACAGGTTCGGTTCTTCTCGATTGTATTCTCGCATTTACCTTATTTGATTCTGGCGCTTCCCATAGTTTTGTGTCTGTATCATATGCACTTCGACATCATTTAGACACAGAACCATTAGCTAGGACTTGCAAGATCATGACTGGTGGAGGTATTATCCTAGTCCGTGATCACTGCAAGGACATGAGAGTGTCAGTAGGAGGCCGAGAGTTGAGCGTGAGCTTACTTGTCATGCCACTTCCGGGGTACGATATTGTACTCGGAATGGACTGGTTGAGTAGGCATCATGCTACTATAGATTGTTATAGAGGCAGAGTATTGTTTAGACCACCAGGAGAGCCAGAATTTGAGGTCGTCAGAGCAGCAGCGGAACAGAGCAGGAGCACATTTTGCGGAGCCAGGGCGGAAGAAGAGGAGTTGCCACATCCTCTGATAGCGGAGTTCCTGGATGTATTTCCAGAAGAGTTGCCAGGCTTGCCGCCAGACAGAGATGTTGAATTCTCTATAGACTTGGTTCCAGGAGCGGAGCCCATTTCACAACATGTCTATAGGGTCAACAACAGCGAGCTGGCAGAACTGAAGAAGCAAGTTGAGGAGCTGCAGGACAAAGGCTTCATCAAATCCAGTTCATCACCATGGGGAGCTCCGGTATTGTTCGTACCGAAGAAGGACGGCACAGTACGCATGTGCATTGATTATAGAGCTTTGAACAATATCACTATCAAGAACAAGTACCTGCTGCCGAGGATAGATGATCTTTTCGATCAGTTGAGCGGGGCGAGGGTGTTTTCAAAGATAGATTTAAGGTCAGGCTATCACCAGGTGAAGGTAAAGGAGGAAGACACGCCGAAGACAGCTTTTCGGACCAGATACGGCCAGTTTGAGTTCATGGTGATGCCATTTGGTTTAACCAATGCGCCGGCAGTATTCATGAACTTGATGAACAAGGTGTTCCACCAGTACCTTGATAAGTTCGTAGTGGTATTCATCGACGATATCCTTGTGTATTCCAAGACACCGGAGGAGCATGAAGAGCACCTGAGATTGGTCTTAGAGACTCTCAGGAGGGAGAAGCTGTACGGGAAACTCTCTAAGTGTGAATTCTTCCTTGACAAGGTCGAATTTCTTGGGCATGTGGTATCGGGTGACGGAATCTCGGTTAACCCACAGAAGATCGAGGCAGTAGAGTCGTGGGCTACCCCCAGTTCGGTAGCTGAGATCAGGAGTTTTCTCGGGCTAGCAGGATACTACAGGAGGTTTGTACAAGACTTCTCAAAGATTGCAGCGCCGATGACCAGACTGACTAGGAAGGACGTGGATTTTGTGTGGACAGAGGAGTGCCAGGCTGCATTTGATGAGCTGAAGAAGAGGTTGACGACAGCTCCAATTTTGACGTTGCCATCAGGGACAGGTGGTTTCACCATCTACAGTGATGCTTCAGGGAAGGGTCTGGGATGTGTTCTTCAGCAGCACGGGAAGGTAATTGCCTATGCTTCCAGGCAGTTACGCCCTCATGAAAAGAACTACCCCACCCACGATTTGGAGTTAGCAGCAGTTATATTCGCTCTAAAGCTGTGGAAACATTACTTGTACGGAGAGCGTGTGGAGATCTTCACAGACCACAAGAGCTTGAAGTACGTATTCACACAGAAGGAGCTGAACATGAGGCAGAGGAGGTGGTTAGAGTTGATGAAAGACTTTGACATCTCATTGCAGTACCATCCAGGGAAGGCCAACGTAGTCGCCGATGCCTTGAGCAGGTATCCGATGGCTATGTACTTGACGACAGATAGGCATTTGTTGGCTGATCTGGAAAGCTTGGAGATTGAGGTGTTAGTTCCCGGTACTGAGATCCAGATGTGGGGATTGCAGATACAGTCTGAGCTGATGGACAGGATCAGAGCTGCACAGTACGATGATGAGACTCTGAGGAGTATCAGAGCACAGGTTCAGATGGGATTGTCGGACGACTTTACTATCGCAGATGATGGTTCTCTACGGCACGGCACGAGGATATGTGTGCCTAGCGGGGAACTACGCGAGGAGGTTTTGCAGGAGGTACACCGCTCTCAGTACTCGATGCATCCCGGTGCCAACAAGATGTATCGAGACTTGCGGGAGCACGTATGGTGGTATGGAATGAAGCGCGAGGTAGCACGCTTCGTATCTCGGTGTCTAGTGTGCCAACAGGTAAAGGCAGACCGGCAGAGGCCAGGAGGTTTGCTTCAACCCTTACCGATTCCAGAATGGAAGTGGGAGCACGTGACCATGGATTTCGTTTCAGGGCTTCCACGTTCTCCAGGAGGGAAAGACGCGATTTGGGTCATCGTGGACAGGTTGACCAAATCAGCCCATTTCTTACCTTTCAAGGTGGGCACGTCGACAGAGAAGCTAGCAGAGATGTACGTGCGACAGATTGTTAGGATTCATGGAGTTCCTGTGAGCATCGTCTCAGATCGGGATAGTCGTTTCACTTCCCATTTCTGGAGGAGTCTGCAGGCTAGCTTGGGCACTCAGCTCAAGTTCAGTACCGCATATCACCCCCAGACAGACGGGCAGTCTGAAAGGACTATTCAGACCCTTGAGGATATGCTACGCACTTGTGTTCTAGATCTCGGAGGTTCTTGGGAGGATCATCTGCACCTGGTAGAGTTTGCTTACAACAACAGCTACCAGGCCAGCATCGAGATGTCACCGTTTGAGGCTCTTTATGGACGGAGGTGTCGTACACCGCTATCGTGGGACGACGTTGGAGAGAGAGCCTTGCTAGGACCAGAAATGGTCGTGGATGCAGCAGAAAAGGTAAAACTCATCAGAGACAGACTGCGAGTGGCGCAGGACAGACAGCGGCATTGGGCCGACAGCCACCGTAGACCCCTTGAGTTTCAGGTATAGATTGTTGTTTTTCTAAGTTGTGTTTGTTGTTTAGACTGCATGCTAAGACTGTTTTATTTTAGGTTGGCGACCTAGTATTCCTACGGATTTCTCCGACGCGTGGAACGATTCGTTTTGGTAGAAGCGGGAAGCTTAGCCCACGCTACATCGGACCCTTCGGTATTCTTGCAAGGGTAGGTGCAGTGGCGTATAGACTAGACTTGCCGCCTGCATTAGAAGGAGTGCATGATGTGTTCCACGTGTCGCAGCTGAGACGGTACGTGGCAGACCCTAGTCATGTACTTGACCACTCGGAGATTGAGGTTGGTCCGACGCTCAGCTACCCTGAGCAGCCCGTAGAGATCTTGGATCGCAGAGAGAAGGTGTTGCGGAACCAAACTATTCCTTTGGTTCGTGTTGCATGGAGACATCACTCTCCAGGGGAGTCGACCTGGGAGAGAGAGGACGAGATGCGCGAGCAATACCCGTATCTCTTCTAGACTTGAGGTATATTTCCTTTTCTGATTTCATCCTTGTTGTAGTTCAGTCCAATTTCGAGGACGAAATTTCTTTTAGGAGGGTAGACTTGTCACTACCACTTTTCCATATAAGGGTATTTCTGTAATTTAGCTATTTTAAATAATTATGAATTTAATTAATTTGCTGAGTTTTATAAACTATTCATATTGTTAGTAATTTTTGGTTTAGGTCAAGCCCTAGAACCCATTAGGTCAAACCCTGTTGACTAAACCCTAATTTGGAAACCAATTCTAGTGAAACCCTAGAATTCACATTTTAGGGTGAACCCTCAAACTCCAGACTGGCTAAACCTTAGCTAATTAGGTTCTACATGACCTAACCTAGGGGTTAAACCTAGGCCATACACTAGAAACCCTAACTGGGCCTATATATATAAAAGGAACCCTCTTGTTCTTCATATAGAGAGAGAAACCCTAGCCTCCATCTAGAGGAACATCTCCCCACCTCCAGAATTCGAAACCCTAACCCTAGGTTCCATTCTCTCCTCCTCCAAAGCAAGGAAATCAGGAAACTTGGGTCAAGGAAACTCGGGAAGGAAGAACTTTCATAGAAGAACCTTCCCTGCAGGTAAAACTCTAGTTTTATTCCTTTAATTTCTGTTTTTAGATGGTAATGGCCATTAGGAACCCCAAATCTGTGTGTAGTTCGATTTTTAGGGTTTTTGGATTAGGTTTTGGTGACCAACATAGTTTTCCCTAATTTTCGTGAACCCTAATCCTAAGGGTTGCTAGTATACATGATTACCTCTCTTACATGTAGTCTATTATGTTGATTTAGGGTTTGATTTAGTATTTCTGGTGTTTTGATGTAGAAATCAGGATTGGAGGAACCCTGTATACAGTCGGGTGTATGAACATGTATGTGATGTTTAATTGTTATTAGGAATTTCCCTATCTAACTTATTTATATTTCTGTATAATTGATATATGGATCTATATGCATATATATGTATTGTGTGTTTTGGGGGCATTCATTTTACAGTAAGATTTGGGGAAACAGGGTGCAGTCGGGTTTTGATGTAGGTGTTAGTAGAGGGGTGTTTTCCTGTGTGTATACTGACTTGTGGTGAATTTAGGGTATTAGATAAGTTGTGTGTCCAGTGCAGGTCGACAAACTGCAAGTTTGTAGAACGTGCCTCCAGGTTTAGTGTTCTAATGTGTCAAGTATGTAAGCCTGTGCATACTCTGGCTAGGTCAGCATAGATACCTTGTATAAGTGCAGAGATAAGTAGTATGTATTTAGGGCACGGGTAACAAAGGATGGGGAAGGAGCAGTAGATAATAATATCAAGAATTAAGGGTGCTCGAGTTGTGGCTGTGTATGTATCAGTCTATATAAGTTGTGTGTGTGTGCAGTGAGGTTAGAGGCATACCTAGTGTGTGAGTGAACTGTGAATGTTGTATCTGTGTATTGTGTTAGGAATTTCTGTGTCAGTGTAGCAGTAGGTATTTGAGTTATGGTTTTCTAGAGGGTTGATACACATCAATGTATCAGTAGATAAGAATATATGTGTGTGTTTGTGAGGCCAGTTTTGGTGAGTGCAGAATGTATCAGTAATATAGGTGTGTGGCTGTGAGAGTCCAGTGTCATGTGTAACCAGACTTGTGCAAAACTGTGAGGAACTATGAGTGTAGTGTAGATGTATCAGTGTTGAGTTGTGTATCAGTATTGTCTAGGTTTAGGTGTATCCCTATGTTTTCCTGTGTGTAGGTATGTAGCTGGGTGAGGAATTCAGAATCTATGTGTGCATGAGTGTATTGATTTGGGTGAGTTATTGTGCCTGTGTGAGAAGGAAGGGAGAGAGGGCAACTGAGAACTGTGTCTGTGTGTGTATTAGGAATTAGTTATGTGTATTATTGAGGATGGCATGTGTGTATTCTCAGAGTATTCCTGTGTGTCAGTTCATGAGGTAGACAGTGTGTGTGTGTATCCCAAATCTGGGTGTTATGTACTGTATGTGGAGTATCAGGCAGTGTAGAATTTCAGCACTGTGTGTAGGTTTATATGTAGCTGTGTGAGAGAACTATGAGGGCTTAAGAAACAGGGTTCCAGTGTGTGTGTGTGTATTAATTCTGTAGGTGAGAGTGTATTACCTAGGAGTGAAGGTGTGCAGTGTAAGTAATAAATTTATGTGTGAGTGTGGCTGTGAATTTGAGTTTCTGTCAGTGTGTGTTGCTGTGCAGATTTTTAGTTGGTGTAGCTGTGTAGAATTGAGTTTGGGAGAATATTAGAGGGTGTGAAATCAGAGTGTGCAGGTATGGATGTGCCAGTTTCATAGAATTGTGAGTTATGGGGGTAGGACTAGAAGAGGGATGGGTTATTGCAGTATCAGTGTGATATTGAATACCCCTTGCTACTGATACTCTCACTTAGCCCTGCTACTTGGTCTGATGTTCTATTTTACAAGGTTCCTTATGCAGAATTTAGAGAGCAGTGTACATGGGTATGTGTGTGAAAGTTCAGTATGTCAGTGTGTCTAATATCAGTAAGGTAAGGTGGTTTGGGAATGTGGGTAAATACTAAGGGTGTCAGTTAAGATATATACTCAGCATATATATGTAAGTTATTTACACACTAATAGCATATAGTATAAGAAATAGTAACTAGTTTCAGCAAGATACCAATATACCACACTATATGAGTTATATATAATGATAATACCTAGTATAATGAATATTAGCTAGTATTAGTAGTATTACTGAATATAATCTAATATTAGTAAGTATAGAACATATCATATAGTGTATTTAACTAGTATTAGTTAACAATAGCTAGTATGAACCTAGAAGCAAGGTATTAACTAGTTTTGACCAAAAACCTAGAGTTGACTTAGTAACACCTAGTTTAGACCTAGAAATGGCCTAACACCTCATTTCAACTTAGCTAAACACTTTTATCTTTTCAAACACCATTTTAACAGTATTATCTTATATATAGGTCATTTTGATCCCACTTTGGACCTCGATCCTCACATTTTGCCCAGGACAACAGGCGAGTACATTCTCTGACAGTTTTCATGGTTGATTACTTCTATAAATTGTAGTGTATTTCATACTTGATTCCGACACTATGGATACACGGGTTAGCACCCTAGATCCCCATCACGAGGAGTCGTGGTTGGAATCCATCGTGCTAGCTGGGGGATGGGGAACTATTAGTAGATTATGTGATCATATCCAAACATTTATATGCACCATAGCTCACCCCACTTCTCACGTCGGGTGCGGCCTGACCACTTATATGCTCCATAGCTGTTATATATGATTAGCCTGACCACTATATGCACCATAGCTAACCATGCGGTTAGCCTGACCTAAAAGAATCATAGCTAATCATATATAACCAGCCTGATCCAGTCCCAAGCCGATCACATAATAAACTAATATTTCAAACACTTAGCTAGATGTTTTATCTTTATTCAGATTTACTTGTTCTAGCATTCACTATTTATTGTTCATTGCTAGATGCTCTATTGTCTATTTCATCTCTCCAGTACTTCACATGTTCAGCTTTTATTTCCATCTTGTATCTCTTACACTGTTTATAGATTTTGTCAATTTAATGAAACTGCTGTTAGTGCTTGTGCTTCGCTCCAATCCTGACTGGATAACAACATTTTCAGAGAACCTGGAGGACTTTTGCCCTACTCATTACGGTCCAGGAATAGAGGAGGATTTCACCCCAGAAATCCCAGAGGAGGTGCCTATCCTAGAGGAGAACATGCCTGCCCATGCTTAGATTATTTTTCTGCATTATTGCTTTAGACTGAGACTGAGACTGAGATGTATTTATTTTCATTGTGACTTTGTGAGGTCATTTAGACCCAGGTTTTGAGTTGGACTTATTGTGGATGTTTTATTAGAACTCTTTTCAATTCTCATCGTGCCATTATTCTTATAGCTGTGATTGAGTATATTATAGAACTGTGGTTTATTTTATCATTGTCCTCCGTACGGAGTTGAGACTATTGGCAGGATATACTATATTTGTGACCTAGACAGCGTTCTACCGCCGATGCTGCGGCGTAGGCTGGACGTACCCACGACTCATGCCCAAATTCCGGGTGCGGGTCGTGACACAGAGTCAGGTTCTATCATTCTTCTTATGAAACTATCTTCTTAGAACAATTAGTAGAAAACTCAGATTTATTATTAAGGCATGCAAGAATCAGAGAATGAAGTTTTGCCCACTCACTTAGATTAATCATCTTGTGTTTTGATTGGAGAACACTACGAAAAGGCTTTCGCTCGAGCTAGAAAAGCGATATCTCTTGTACATAGTGCCTACGCGAAGCGAGGCACTACAAGCCAGTCCATGCCTAAGATAATGTCAAAGTTACCCATAGGGAACTCAATCAATCGTACTGGTAGTGAACACCTTCACACGATGACCGGCCACGCTATACATACTCTACTAACTCCTATGATCCCATTACCAGTGAGTATATTCAACCTCTCTGGCAATGCCTTAAACTCCAATCCAATGCCTGTTGTGAATCATGCAGATATAAATGAATGAGATACACCTTAATCAAATAATGCTACTGTAAGATAAGATACAAAAGAGATGTTACCTGCCACCACGTCGCCAGATGCCAAAGCCTCCTCCAGAGATAAAGTGAAAGCTTGTCCTTGGTCCTGCTGGGCTCCTCGTTATTGCCTCCCTTGGACAGGATGTTGTGGCCTCTGTTGGCCCTATTTCTGATTCATCTGCTGTTAGTACATATGAGCTTGCGACGGTAGCAGATGCTAAGCTAATGGCCTCACTACTATTGCTGGCCCTCTCTACTGTACTGCCCCTGGTGCTGGCAGCGTTGGTAACTGTTGGACTGGCCCTCCTGGCCTCTAAATCATCGAATAATAATAATCCGGTGATCTGGACTGCCATATCTCATACATAACCCATTGGCCTCCCTACACACATCTCTAGTATGGCCTTCCTTACCACAGTAAGTGCAACCCATCGGTGCTTCTTGGCGTTGTTGCGGTTGTTGCTGTCTCAGCTGCTGCCGAGCCGATATTGTCACTATCGTAACTGTCGCCCTCCTTGGCGCTGAATAATGGATGCGAACGACAGGTGATGGTGCCGACGTCCGAGGTACTCCTCCACCTCGTCCTCCACTCTGAGCATGGGACCTCTTCTGGCCTCTTGTCCTTGCCGATAACCTCTGTATGGTTAGCTCGTGCCTCCGAGCTGCTATCAGTACTTATTCATAAGTCTGGTAGTCGGGTCACTCTACCAGTTGTAGAATCTCCAGATAAAGCTGTTGCTGGAACCTCATTGCTTTATTTGACTCCGTAGCTAGCATATTCTGAGCGAATCTACTCAGCCTGCAAAACTCGACTATATATCCATCTGCATTCCTACCGGCCTGCTTGAGACCGATAAATCTCTGTTGGAGCTCACACTGTACTGCGACTCCAAAATATTTAGCCCTGAATATGTCACGCCTCGATCTCCCGCAAGTAATCGGCCGTCCCACTAGGGGCGAATCACCATGCTAGCGCTCCCGCTGGACGATCTTTCCCATCTAATAGTGATGTCGTACGAGCACAAGCGGTACCCGAGCAAGGACATGATCCGAACAGGCGATAAAATGACTAAGCCACAGATTCGCACAGATATCCCAATGCAGCGGAATAAGAAACGAACAGGCGATTGGTAATAATTTCACAGAGTCGTCAATAGCGGAAGTATTAAATAACACAAGTATAGATATAAAATAAGCACTTTATTGATATTGAACAAGTGTTACAAGCGGTGCTAGACTGAGATTACAAGTCGCTCAAGCCTCTCTCTCTCTCTCTTTCTCTCTCTCTCTCTCTCTCTCTCTCTCTCCCTCTCTAAACAATAAAGGCGTGCCAAGCAGCTTACAACTTAGGATGATACATTGGTGATGCTCCAACATTATGTCTTGTATATGTGCTTCAGCTCCGGACGCAACGCTCCAAGGCTCCAGAGCAAACTCCATGCCTTAGCAAGCACGAAGGGGATTTTCGTACCGAACAGGGTTCTTCCGTACCCTGCAAGCAATCTGGTGGGCTATCTGTACATGAATGCACTAGTGGGGAGGCTTCTCGCCCGCTCAACAAATCCAAACAAGTTTTATAGGTTTCGTGCACCATCTATTAAGTTATCTTTCTAGTCTTGCCTTAGGATCAGTTGCATGGCATAAAATACAAAGCCTAACTCCTGTGGTAGTACGCTATGCGATATAAGAGTAACACGGCGAGACTTACCAACTTACCATTCTTTCTTCCCTGTCTAATGACACAACCAAGTTAGCCAAACACGAATATATATATATATATATATATATATATATATATATATATATATATATATATATATATATATATATATATATATTGAAATCCATGGGATCGCATAGCGAACACATGCATACTACGAGTGTGTTCCTGAATCAGGTGCACGAGTTTGCTTAAATTGTGAAACACCAGTTACTTGGTTACTTAGATTCAGGCGTGTTACTCAGGTTATTCAAGTGATTATAAAACTCAGGCTACACAGATTACTTGTTTATTTCTCAGATTACTCAAATTTAGATTTCTTAAATGCAATGCAATAACTCGTACGCGGGTTGCCGCAACCGAGCCTTACTTAATCTATATGAACGGGTCGCTGGCCTACACGCCATTATAGACATAGTCGCAAATAAGACGGTGGTCCCAGTGCCCCGGCAACAGACCAAACTTATCCATGCTAGCTACAACTAGCGTGACTACCGGATTTTCCTCTAGGCCGGATCGGTCCCGGTGTCCCGGCACCCCGTCCGTAAGAAATCAAGCTTGTGCACAAGCGTCCGCGACCATGCGAGTCTCTTTTATTTGTTCTTTCTTTTTCTTTCTTTTGATAACTTTTTTTTCTTCTTCTTCTTCTTCTTTTTCTGAGTAAACGACAATGGTTGTAGATGCAGGAAATGAGCCTTACTATAAGCCATCCTAGGTCGTTCCTGACTCATTGGTTCTTTGCATCTTTCTTTATTACGGACTCCTCGAGCCATTCTTTTAGTGCCATTCTCTTATTGTCGTTCTTTAGTGCCGTTCATTTTACTCATTCTTTACTTGCATCTTACTTTTATATTTTCTTATCATCTTTGCAGCTCCCAGTATGGGAACTACCCTGGCGACCCAACGGTCCCGAAGCCATTCCATATTTTCTATTACTTGGCTCGGAATAACTATTTTGATAGTCTTCCTGCCTCAGATGAGTGAATCATGTTTCATGTTGTGTTCTAGGCCATGCACAAATCTACGAGACTAGCATTGAAATAAGATAAGTGAGTACTAGTAACACGTGAAGTAGGCAAGCATCAAAACTATAGAAACATAAACCATCACGGTTGCATGAGTCTAATAGGGTTAGTGCGAGGATTAAAATCGTACATGGACATATCGAGCGACATAATCCATAAGGCGAGCAGTGTAAACAAGTGAAGCAGTGCACTACGAAGAGTATATAATGATTTACTCGAGGCATAGCGAGGTCTACTTGACTAAAACTAAGGTAGCATACGAGGGTCCATGTTATAAGTCAAGTTTTGTTTCCATGTTCTAACACAAGCAATACAAGATACGATTATTCCCTTAGCTAGGTGCGTTATATTCTTTATTAGCATGCAATGGGTGATTCACCTAGCAACTAGCACGTATCGTCCATATTTTAAGTGTGCTGGCTAAGCAAAGACAAGTTTATCGTAGCCACTCACCTTAGCGATAATTTGCCTCGGTCGAGCGATACTCCGAGCGAGGCTTTGAAAGTCTAAGTCTGAACTCCTGAAGGGCTAATTCTGGAATCCTTTGCCTCAAATGAGTCTTTTCGCTGAGCAAGGCAGGTCGGTTCATTGCATTTGTACCATTTGAATCGGCTATCTGCTTGAACGGAATTGATCGTTATATTATACACCACTCAGAAAAAGTCTCGTCCTCGAGACTTACTGAGCGCAAACCGTTCTATCGCAAACTATCGAATCTATCTCAAGCATAACGATCGATACAACTAGATCCGTTTGAACATAATTTCTTACTCATTCCTCATACCGTGTCACATGTAAGCTGGGTCTGTCTCATTGAATGACTCTATCATTCAATCCAAGCTCTGACTTGGTCTCAACTATGACTTATCGCGAAACATATAGCTTAACGCAGGGTATGTTACAATCTATCTTGAAATAATGCTCTAAGGATGAGACAAACTTATCCAAGTATTCACACTCGTCCTTGCGAAACTAACATATTCACTTGCACTAGCATTCGAGATCAGCATATCGCGAGTCTGGATCGTGCACATATTCAAAGCGTCCCTCAAATATATGCATATCAACCAACTTAGTGATAACGAAGTCTTTGCACTCGAGTTTAACATATTACTGAGTCTTGGATCGTGCACACATTCAAGGCGTCCCTCAAATATATGCATTCAACCAAACTCATCGATAGCAAAGTCGGACAAGCTACTCACGAAGATATCAAGGGTTCTCGTCTTATAAATCACGATGATACCTCCAGCAGGGTTGATCAAAATCCAAGTAATTTCTATTCCAACTCAAACCAAGCATTGTACTACCGTCAAGCATGATCTATCCGATCTACCGACTAACGTCCATCCATTTATTTGAAACACAACACATATTCTCTGTTCCAAGTCTAACACTAAGTCTTGCTGCCCCAGTTCTATGGTTTGCTCAAGCAATATTCTAAAGTTGGTCACACAAGTTCTTTCACTCAGCACAGGGTCATCTTTCTAATTACTAGGTCAGCTCACAAGGTCATAGGTACAAGTTTAAGAACACGATTCATCATGCAAATTTGTTGCACGAGTGTCATGCCCCAGTCCCAAAATACCGAGGGACCAGACGCGTGATAATGGCCAGCAGCACACACCGATGGACAACCTAATTTAATGGATCCATCGGGGTATGCTTAAGCTGTAATACAACAATAAGTAGGTCCAATGTTCTCATGTCACAGTCTATACTAATCTCATCCACAACAGATAATCACAGATCAAATGCCAGAATAATGCAAATAGGAATAACTAACAAATCTCAATAAAAGTGTCTCGGAGAACAATCCGAGAATAAGTCTGATACATCAATGCAATAGACTGGAAAATAAAGGAACTGAAAATAGAAATAAATGAGTATATAAAGCCAATACTCAGGAGAAGTCCTCTGGTGTGATCTCGTCCTCGAAGGTCGGTACAGCTCCTGTATCAGCTCATGTATCTGCTCCTGCTGCGGTCCCGTATACCTCGGGATAGATCTTGTCTGTAAAACCTGGGGACATAATCCAGATTCAGGTCCTCAGGGGACATAGCAAGGTACAAGAAAGCTCATGCCAAAATAAATGCAGTGTAGCAAATAATGAAATAAATAGGGTAAGTATGTAGTCATCTGTGTGAAATGCAAGAGAGAACATCAATAGTACTCAGGTTGAAACAACTACAACCTCTGTGTAGGGGAGCCGGTAGCAGTGGTATCATGAGATGGTCTAGCTCAGCGGGAGACTGAGTAGCCGACATAACATAATCAACCTGTAGCCTGTGGGTCTCTCCGGCAATAGATGGAACAATAAGGGAATACTAAATAACCAGCTAAGTGATATGCAAGCTGAGAGCAGCACTAGAACACAGGCTGACGCCGCTACAAGCTCTGTGTCGGGGAGCCGGTAGTAGCAGTAATAATGAGTAATGGGCCAAGCTTGGGCTTCAGAGTCTTGTACCTCACAATAATAGGGGTGTATATATATGGTCAGCCTGTAGCCTGTGTGTCTCTCCCCACCCAATGTAATCACACGTCTCATGTCCATGATGCCTCATGTCCATGTCACGCACGATCGTATCTAATGCACAAGTCATATAATGTCTATGGATATAATATAAATGTCAAGTCCTGTATCCTATACAGAATCACCATGAATATCTCAGGAAGATCCTGTCTCATGAATAGTGTCAAGTATCCTGGGTTATAGTGTACTTGATAAGACAAGTACGGAAATGTAAAGGGGTCACGAATGTCCATCTCTAGATGACAATACACAACACCGCGTACGGTGTTGGCACCCGACTAATAATCGGACGCTAAGTAAGTCACTCGGTCCTAGGTCAAGCATGCACAGCAATATAATGAATCAAGGAAAATGTAACAAGAAATTTAAAGTTGGCAAGGTATACTTGCCCACTGATGTATAACTAAGTCAAGGAAATAAGTAGCAAAGCTGCAGGGTTTGGCAAGGTACACTTGCCTGGGGTCCTGGCTCCAACTGTAGCTCTGGTCTCGGTATGATCTGCAGGTACTACTCCGGTTGCTGAAATAAACATCACCATTAGATTCAAAAAATATTAAATAGCTAGAAACGTCTGTCCTTGAGTCCAATTTGGACACAGGGGCAAAAATGATATTTTTGGGCCAAAGCGGGGTCCACATGTAGGCCACTTTGTACCAAAAAGTGTGTCAGGGTCAGAGGTCTCCAAATTCGTCAAACTTAGTGTCAACAAGTCAGGAACGATGATAAGAACCCAACGGAACTTCCAGAATTGAATTCCGATGAGCCGATCACAAAATCGCCCGTTAAGTGGAGCCGGTGGGGCCCACGATACGCGATTTCGTCAACGTTCTCAGAATCGAACCAAATATGGGTCACAGGACCAGCGTATTGCTACGAGTCCGATGGCGTAAGTTTCGTCTCGATCCGACGTGTGTACCCAAAGTTATGACGTGTTCCAGAACAGGCAGATACGGGGCGGTGTCAGCGGATACGCGTTGATTTCGGTGTGCACGCACATCCGAATCGACTTCTTCGAAATCCCACATGACCGTATCAACGTCGTGCACATTTCGATAAAGACAGCGTGCGACCAAGTCGTCCCGTTTGGCGGGGCGTACTCAGTTCCGGGATAAAACAGGGCGTTGTATTTCCTGTTTTTGGATCGCGGTTTGCGATCACCACAGGACGCGATGCACCGAGCGGGTTGTACGGGCACCGAGAGGGTCATATAGTCTACGCGTTGCAACTGACGGAATCGAAAACGGAATCACAAGGAGAGAGAAAACGCTACCTGAATAGGGCTCCGTGAAATCTGAATTCTCGTGTCCGAACGTGTCCTTCGTATCCTGCGTCGACGAGTCCTGTGTACGGGCTACGTTAGGGTTAGGGTTTCGGATTGTGTCCGATTCAGGGCCGATGCGTCCGTGTCAGCGGCTGCTCGGCGGACACGGCAGAGGCGAAGCTCTGAAGGAGGCGGGGTCGTCGACCTGGGTGGCAGTGGGCCGCGCTGGAGAGGGGGACGGCGAGCTCCTGGGGAGGAGGAGGACGAGGCCGCTACGGGAATCGTTGGGCTGGCAGGGTACGGCGAGGGGATCGTGATGGAGGGAGGCGTCGGGTCGTGGGCGGCTAGGTCTAGGGCTGGGTCGGCTGTGAGCAGGGAGGAGATAGGCAGAGAGGAGATCCGGAAAGGAGGAAGAGGGAGAGGAGCTCGGGTGCGTCCGGGCGGCGCGAGGTGGAGGAGATCGTCAGGGGAAAGGGCGGTGGCAGCGAGGCTAGGGCGGAGGTGAGAGGGATGTTCGTGGGGAGACGTCGGCGGGGGAAAGAAGGAGGGTGGAGGTGGCTCGCGGCGGAGGGCAGCTGGGAGGAGAGGGGAGAGGGAGTTGCGATTTCGGCTAGGGCTGGGAGCGGCTGAGGACGGGCGGCTGGGCTAGGGCGGCGCCGAAGTCTCGCCGGAGGGGCTGGGGAAAGGTGGCGCTCGGTTAGGGTTAGGGTTAGGGATTTGGGGAATTTGGGATTTTTGGTAATTTGTTTTCTTCTTCTTTTTATTTGTGAAGAAAAACTTAGGAAATTATGTATTTATACATACAGAAATTGGACTAGGGTTTGACCTAGGATTTGGGCTGGGTCAACTCTCCTTGGGCTTGGCTTCGGCTCACATGGTGATGTTGGGCGTTTGGCACGGGTTTAATTCGGTTTAATTATTTAATAGTTTCTAGGGCTTTAAAAATGATTCTGGAGTCCAATAAATTCCCGGAAAATTATCCTATGTCCGGTTTTCCATTTTACACCATAAAATATTATTTCTATAATATTTTAATATTAATTAATAACAAATAAAAAATTATTTAATTACCAAAGGCCTAGGTTTTAATTTCAGAAAAATCCCGAAAAATTACGAAAAATCCAAATTAATAATTACTGAAAATCAGGGGGCTTACAACGAGGCTCGCCCCAATTCCTAAGGTCAAATTATTGTTCGTTTGCACAGGATATTCTACCCAAGCTCGTTTTACTCAAATTTCTAAACATCGAGAACAGATCATCCTACTCACAAAATATGTTCGTTTGTACAAGGTCCGAGTCCGTTCAGTCAAATCCATGATATTTCCAAGATGCATTACAGCCTAGCAATTCGCATAGTCTATCTCTTTCAAACATGTTTGATAGAACCCATATATCTATTCTATGTCTAGACCACCAAGCCATGATTAAATTTCCAGTTACCGATTTCAATCATAAACTTCAAGTCGTCCAATAAGATTCATGTATCCATTTATGAAACTATCAAGCGTGTCTTACTTCAGGTTCTAGACTAACTCATCCTTGAAATACTTCTGATTCACTTGCATTCCCAAACTTGTCTTATCGTGTCAAACCACTAGTCAAGATGATCCTTCAGTTGTTAGGCTCTGGTCTCCCGCAAGTTCGATCATCATCGCTGGAGATGAGATCACCATGCTAATGCTTTCGCTGGATAATCATCCTAATCCGGGCGTGATATGTGTATGAGCATGGAGTTATGCTCGCACAAGACAAGAACGTTAAACGTTATGGTTATCATCAAAATGATCGAGATACCTTATCATTACACTTCGCTCCATGCAATATATATATATATAATCCTTCAAGTTATGTCCAATCATGCCGTGATCATAATTTGTCTAGCAATTCATCCAACTTCAGTGTTATCGTTTGATCAATCTGTGGTCTTACTTCTAGCGTTACTCAAACAACTAAGTTCAAATATTGAAGCCAAAGTCTATCCACTTTTGATACTTTTCATTTTATCGAGTTTGTTTGGAATAATCACCGAACATGTTCCCGTGAGTTCGATCATCCCCGCCGGACGTGAAATTACCACGCCGGCGCTCCTGCCGGATAATCTTTCTCGACTGGGACTGATTATTGAGGGTTATCATTCGAACTAAATTTAAGATCATTATTTCAAACTCCATATCAAATCCGTTATCGCTTACCTCTTTCATCGAACCACAATATTCATTCTCAGGCTAGCTTTTATTTGAGCGATATCCTACTCAAGTTCAATCTGTTTGATTCAATTTAAAATTGCTCGCATGATCCACCAAGTTTCCTTGACCAAGATATCGATTTTATTACCCTGAATCCCTAGTAAATATACGCCTTATCACTTGTTCAAGACATTCACAATCGTTCAAAATAATTATCGCACGAGATATATGAATTCGCTTGAACATTTCTAAAATGATCCATACACCAATCAGGAATTGAGTCACTAAATTAAATCCTTAATCGTGTTCGCATCACTCCCTAGCATATTCACCAAGTCATTCCTTAGAATTCCTGCACATACTTATGTATCACCTGATAAATCTTAGTCTCGTATATATTCATGTTGATAATCATCCAAGTAAACCATATCTGATTTGTATCTGCCGACACAAAATACTATCCGAGCTATCTTTCTAAAATCCAAGCACGATCTCTATATTCGCCTTAGCGATAATCTAATAATGTTTCTATCGATTTCCATTTTAAGTCTGACTTATCCTTATCTGAACGATATTTCAATCTCGCTTGCAACTAGCTCACACCAAAGGGTCTTGGCGCACGATATTTAACACAACTTAGCCGAAAGACTGTGTGCATAGCTAACCGTCCGAACGATATTATATCTCGCACACTAACCAGCTGGATTATCATATATAGGTATTTGGTTATGCACATAACTTACAAATTCTTGCACGAGTCTATTCCAACGAAGTCTGACACTGGTTGGCACAAAGGCCTTCACATCATAATTTCGTACAAGCAATCATATCATCCATATGCACTTTTAAAAAATATTTAGACTCATTGTATGGAACATCCCAATAGGTCAACAAGAGAGAATATGTACATCACCCACGAACGAGCTTTCGAAAGTGAGAAAATAGATAAGAAGTCCAAAAACGTAAAGCCATGCTCTGATACCAATATGTCATACCCCGATCTCCCACAGGTAATCGGCCGTCCCTGTTAGGCACGAATCATCACGCTAGCGTTCCCGTGGGATGATCTTTCCCATCTGGATGAGATGTCGTACAAGCACAAGCTGCACCCGTGCAAGGCTATGATCCGAACAGGCGATAAAATGACTAAGCCACAGAGTCGCACAGATAGTCCGAATGCAGAAGAATAAGAAACGAACGGGCGATTGGTAAGAAGTTCACAGAGTCGTCTATAGCGGAAGCATTGAATAACACAAGTATAGATGTAAAACAAGCACTTTATAGATATTGAACAAGTATTACAAGCGGCGCTAGGCCAAGATTACAAGTCGCTCAAGCCTCTCTCTCTTCCTCTCTAAACAATAAAGGCGTGCCAAGCAGCTTACAACTTAGGATGATACATAGGCGATGTTCCAACATTATGTCATGTATATGTGCTTCGGCTCCGAATGCAATACTCTAAGGCTCCAGAGCAAACTCCATGCCTTAGCATGCACGAAGGGGGTTTTCGCACCGAACGAGGTTCTTCCGTACCCTGCAAGCAATCTGGTGGGTTATCAGTACATAAATGCACTGGTGGGGAGGCTTCTCACCCGCTCGATAAATCCAAACACGTTCTATAGGTTCCGTCCACCATCTATTAAGTTATCTTTCTAGTCTTTCCTTAGGATCAGTTTCATGGCATAAAATACAAAGCCTAACTCGTGTGGTAGTATGCCGTGGGATATAAGAGTAACAGGCGAGACTTACCAACTTACCATTCTTTCTTTCCTGTCCAATGACACAACCAACTTAGCCAAACATGAATATATACATATATTGAAATCCATGGAATCACATAGCGAACACATGTATACTAGGAGTGTTTCCTGAATCAGGTGTACGAGTTTGTTTAAATTCTGAAACACCAGTTACTTTGTTACTCAGATTCAGGCGTATTACTCAGGTTATTCAAGTGATTATAAAACTCAGGCTACACAAATTACTTGTTTATTTCTTAGATTAATCAAATTCAGATTTCTTAAACGTAATACAATGACTCGCACATGGGTTGTCGCAACCGAGCCTGACTTAATCTATACGAACGGGTCGCTGGCCTACACGCCATTATGGACATAGTCACAAATAAGATGGCGGTCCCGATGCCCTAGCGACAGATTAAACTTATCTGTGCTAGCTACAACTAGCGCGACTACCGAATTTTTTCTAGGCCGGATCGGTCCCGGTGCCCCGGTGCCCTATCTGTAGGAAATCAAGCTTCTGCACAAGCGTTTGCGACCATGCGAGTCTTTTTTATTTGTTCTTTCTTTTCTTTCTTTTGATATATTTTTCTTCTGAGTAAACGACAATGGTTGTAGACGCAGAAAATGAGCCTCGCTATAAGCCATCCCAGGCCGTTCCTGACTCGTTGGTTCTTCGCTTCTTTCTTCATTACGGACTCCTCGAGCCATTCTTTTAGTGCCATTCTCTTAGTATCGTTCTTTAGTGCCGTTCATTTTAGTCATTCTTTACTTGCTACTTTTATATTTTCTTATCATCTTTGCAGCTCCCGGTATAGGAACTACCCTGGCGACCCAAAGGTCCCGAAGCTGTTCCATATTTTCTATTACTTGGCTTGGAACGACTATTTTGATAGTCTTCCTGCCTCAGGTGAGTGAATCATGTTTCGTGTTGTGTTCCAGGCCATGGAACGAATTTAAAAGACTAGCATTGAAACAAGACAAGCGAGTACTAGTTAGCGCGTGAAGCAGGCAAGCATCAAAACCCTAGAAATATAAACCGCCATGGTAGCACGAGTCTAATAGGGTTAGTGCGAGGATTAAAATTATAAAGGGACTTATCGAGCGACATAATCCATAAGACGAGCAGTGTAAATAAGTGAAGCAGTATACTACGAAGAGTATATAATGATCTACTCGAGGCATAGCGGGGTCTACTTGCACGAAACTAAGGTAGCATGTGAGGGTCCATGTTATAAGCCAAGTTTCATTTCCATTTCTAACACAAGCAACACAAGATGGGATTATTACCTTAGCTAGGTATTCTTTATTAGCATGCAAGGGGTGATTCACCTAGCGACTAGCATGTATCGTCCATATTTTAAGTGTACTGGCTAAGCAAAGACAAGTTCATCGTAGCCACCCACCTTAGCGATGATTCACCTTGGTCGAACGGTACTCCGAGCGAGCCTTTGAAAGTCTAAGTCTGAACTCCTAAAGGGCCAAGTCTGGAATCCTTTGCCTCAAATGAGTCTTCTCGTTGAGCAAGGCAGGTCGGGTCATTACACATGTGTCATTTGAATCGGCTATCTGCTTGAACGGAATGGGTCTTTATAGAATCGAGCCCTGAAACTGCCCTAAAAGATATGATGCCTCAAGCCAACCTCTACTGATGCCCACCAGTCACGGGCAAGGACTTGAAGCTGCAATTCATCTGTCGAAACCCTTGTTGCTGCCAGAATAACCTCAATATCTTGTAATCAGACATCTGTTGTGATGACGTCCTCCGTGCCATCGAAGTACCTTAGGTTAAGTCGGTAAAATCTAACTGACGCCCTCAGTCCTCCCGCCTCTTACAGAGCTGTTTGTAAACCCTGACTCAATAAGACATTCTGTTCTTATTATTGAAATTGTTGATATTATTGTACCGCCATCTGGTGTTACTACGTAGCCATCATTCCCCAGAGGATTTCTAACAATGTCGGGGTGTTAAGTACCGTTGGTACTGCTGGTACTACTGGGTGTACGTGGATCTCAGGGGTTGGTTCATCAATATGCCCAACTTTTGGTTCCACGGTACCAGCTTTCTCAACTATTGGCTCTATCCGGATCTGACTCTGAGCAGGTGCTACTTCGTATTGTTGCCTAGGGTAACCCTGTCCTGCCATGCCTGCTACTCTAGAAACTGAAGAAGCACTAGAGAAAAGGACAAGAAACATCAAGGACATGACGAAAATGATCAAGGAGGCAAACTATTTTAACAGTTCAAATATTGGTGCCGAGGAAGATGAAACATGATATCAAAGGGGACATATTTGATTGAGACTCCTCTGACCGTAACACCCCACAAGTCTGAAAATATGGACCTGCTTGGGCCACCACTAAAACCTTATCACGCCCCAGTACCGGAATACGGAGACAGACATGGCCAGCTCCCCCGTACAAGGTATAGAACGCCGTACGGCGGTCACGGCTATAACTAGACAAGGGGGTGCATACTATAAGCAAGTCACTTAGGGTCACACATCACATCTATTGTCTTAATCAGTCAAGTAAGGATAGTAAACATAGAACATATATGACAAGGAAGTAAGGTGTCCCAAACGCCCTGCCAAAATATTTTGGAGCCCAGTTGTACAAAAATAAGAAGCTGAAAGAGTAGCAAAAGTACATGACCATAATCAACTATAGTCTGATTAATTATAATCATGTAAGAAAACTAAATGTCCAGATTTACGGCTACAAGTGTTGGTGGCTAAACTCCCAAAAGAGTAAAATATGCGATGACGAGCAGGGAAGAAGAAACCCACTCATTTCCCTCAGCGGTCATCCATCTGGTGTGCGCCATTGTTCAGGAGGGAGTATGCTTAATTCTCAGGTGCTGGCTCTAAACCTGGATATACAAAACAAGTGGGGTTAAACCCCAAATAGCAAGTACCTCAAAGGAAGCACAAATAAAGAAATAAAATCGTGTTATGAAATAAATAAATATATTTTTTTTTTGTTGCATAGTTTCTGTTCATAGCCTGTCATGACATAATAATCTAACCCTATAACCAAACAAGGAAAAAGGTTAGACCATCGCACCATGATAGCCCATGTCCCTAAAACTATTTGACAGCAGATACAATACACAAACAAGCTCCATTACATAATCATCCAATCACTTGTACGGCTTACTAGATGGAGTCTGGGTTATCTCAGAGGTATTATGCATATAATAGGAATCCTCAGATCGAACCATGTTCTAGTAGGGGCTAGCCGAGCCATGAATCGGCGTATAGCACATAGTAGTATGTACTGGTCCCTCGTAAGGCCACAATGCTAAGATTGCATAGAAGACATAGTACAATATAATTGTCGGATATTTCCATCCAATAATGAGAATTTAAATAAATATACATGGGGGCCAGCCTTCACGCCCTATATAATGATTAAGGGTGGCTTGTTAAGCACGATCTCGAAATTTTGTCCCTCCCAATGCTCTATATATTTTAGTTGTCTAGTTAACCCTACAGTTAGCTAGAATCACATATTGTGGTTACATGTTACTCCCCTTATATGTCGTACCATAGTATGGACACGCTAGATACGAATTCGCTTTGTCACTTTATAGTTCAATTTGGATTCATTCCAGCGTGTTGCAACAGGCAAACAAATCCTAGCCATGCTTGGTTATTGACCAACTATCATGTCCACGCTGGAGGAATTATATCATGTCACATGTCGCTTAGCACGTAGGCATACCTCGATGTGAAATATGTAACATAATCACATAGAAGCACTTAGTACGTAGGAATACATAGCACGTAGTAAGTGTATCAACACGGATACCAATAGTCGAGTCAAGTTACCAATCATTGGTAATCATATGGGTTCTAGCACATATTCAGGTCTAACACATGGTCACTTAGCTCAGATACATTAGCAATCATTAAAATCACACATTGAATCACCAAATTCAATAAAGCATCCAAACCAAGCAAAATAATAAAATATGCACATAGGCCTCATGAGGATCAGGGACGTATATAGTCAGTGCCCCATAGGACTGGTGTCGTATAGGAAGTTGGTCGCATATGTGTCGGTGTCGCATGGAAAGTCGATCGCATATGGGTCGGTATCGTATGTGAAGTCGGCCGCATATAGGTCGGTGCCACATGGGATCAGTATCACATATGACAGGGCAAAGTCCACTCCTTAGGACAAGTGTTGAGTGACGAGCATTTAATATGAGTCAGAGAAGTGACTGAAGTGATAAATGTGACTAGCCATAAAGTGTGTCATGAAGAAAAGACAAACTCATAGAAAAATGTGCAAGAGAGAAACAGGGTTATGCGTCCACATGAGAAGAGGCGCATAGTCGCTGCCGCATGCTATGCTTGACCCATAGATGTCTCTTGGACATAGCAAATTTCTCATTCGTTCATCGAGCAAAACATAAGGAGTTCTGTCACTTAGTCCAAAACACTTTGTGTAATGGTTAGTCATGCTTCTAACAAAATGGACGCATGCTGGTCGGCTATGCGACAAAGAGTCCAGTTACATAAGGATCATGCCGCATGGAAGTCTCAGCCGTATATTGTGCTGGCCGCATGAGAACTTCGTCTTCTCCAGACAGCAAGTTCAGCCATGGTGGAAATACTTCAAAATTTAAAAAATATTTTCTCCTTAAAACTTTATTTTAACTCCAAATCAAGTGAACCAAAAGCCAAAACACCTGAAATGGAATGCTCTATCAACCACAAAAAATAGTTTTCTAAAATACCATATTTTAGTAGATCAAAACCAAAAAAACTTTTGGAACACATGAAAATCCTTAACAAAAATCTAGTTCTACATGAATCTATCCATAAAAATTGAAAACTCCAAGTATTAAAAGTGTTTAGAATCATAATGTACACATAATAGACTAATATGCAAGTAAAGAGAAAGAACTAAAATCAAAGAGTTTTTCCATGTCATGCAAGGTGTACTTGCCTAGAAATGAAAGAAGGAGGAAAATAAGGTAAGAGAGAGAAATAATGTAGCTTATATATCTAGGGTTTGAGGTTTAAACCATGGGTTCAATTCATGACCAAACCAATCCAACAATTAAACTATGAGTCTAATTGATCCAAAGAATGGATATAGTCTCCATGGCATGCAACCTAATTAACATGAAAGAAATAAATAACGTAGGAAGGAAAAGAATACATTCCAAATATGTATATCGGAAACGGTGAGTGACACTACCAGTAAGAACAGGGTAGTACCGAGACTTAGTTGGGAACGATGCCTTGTGATAATATGGTGCGAGTGTCCCTTGGGTATTTTGGATTGAGTATCAATAACAGACCCTCAATATCTTAATGTCATATTGTATAGCAAGAAAGTAAGAAGTATAAGATAGATGCCTTAGCTGGGAACAATATAATGGATTATACGGTTAGACGATGACTGAAATCGGCTAGGTAAAAGTTTCAAATTTTGCACGAATAATTGAATGTTATAATCGATAAATAAGTTGGATCATATATCGAATATGATTGTTTGAAATTTATTTGGGAGTCACAGACGGGATATCATGTTGGTTCCATGAGTTTGAAAGTTCTCAAAAATTTAATTATATTTGGACTGAGTATATGGAGAAAATGTTCCCTTGACCTTAGGTATGAAATATTTGGTACGTGCCTAACTTAAAAGGGTAGCAGCCGTGAAGTGAGAATAATTGATCTTCAAGTTGATGGATAATAATTAGTCAGCATATGAACTCGACGGATTAGAAAGGATTAATCGATGACCCTTATTGCTTAGTATCATATGGAAGTTCCTTATGAGAAATCGTTGGATGAAATACAAATAACGCTTGAGGTATAACAAGTTGGGATAGACACTTTTTGTGGAAAGTTATTCCGCATTAATAATGGTTGATCGGCAGAAAACTTAGTCGCTTTGATGACAGTTGGATGACAGATATAATTTATCAAATTATAACTATTATGGATTATCTCCAAATTGGGAGTATGACTAATATATCGACTACGTGGATAATCATTGAATATAGTCGAGCGAGATGGAACTTTTTTTGACCTTCATGAGGTAATGCAATTAAGTTAAGGGTTAATGTGAATAAAAGTTAACCCTTATCAGAATAAATTTTATAAAAGTAAGATCAAGGAAATGAATCGGAAGAAGGATATCTTCAATGTGTTGATTGGGTGCTAGTGTCGGCTATAAATTATTTGGGTAGAACTGAACAACGGACACATAATATGGATGAAAATAATTGAGGGAAAGGATCATGAACAATATACTAGTAAAGGTGAGCGATCGGGATTTGAGATTTTGGATTAGTTGTCATGTCCCATAGATAAATCAGATGTACGGAAACTCAAGAATGATATGTTGGTATGACTAGAGTACGATTATGTTATCAAGTTTAAAAAAATATGTGAGAGCAATACAGATTTTGAATATTGGTGATTTACTTGATGGATATGCGATTTGAGCATTTAGTTCTAGATTGACCTTGTCTGTTTGGGGTAAGTCTAGAATAAACCTTGTTGAGGTAGACCCATAAGAATTGACCGTGGGTAGATAGACCTGACCCTTATTGTTGGATGTTCTTTGTTTGTTGGTAGATTACTAGTAGTGCATTCGTTGTTTGAGTTGGCTATAAGATTGGGCTAAATGTCCCTTAGATTGGTCAGATTTCAGTTGGCCCAAAGAATAGATATGAGTATGATCCCTAACAGCTGTCTAGCATAAGATGAGTGAGTTGTCTATGAATATTAGTTCTAACTGTCGGTATAGCTAACCATAGAGGCTTAACCAAGAGTTATGTTGGTTGTCAGAGACCCATAGGATGACCCTATTGATATTGCATAGATAATGTGGCATCGTGGGACTTGAATAGTGTATTATGTGAGTCAGCCTGAGTATAGCCTGTGTTGGATTGTTGGTTGTGAGATTTGGGAGCGAGTGCTCTGGAAATAGCAGGTCGGGTTGGAATGGTCAAACTATTGGTTGAGTAAGTTTAGGAATTGATGGTTATAAGAGTTGGATTTGATTATCTCGATGAAATAGAAAATCAATAGTGGGTTCGGTTGGCTAGATTAACTTGGAATAGTTGCTTTTAGAATCAAGTCGGATTGGAATAATCAACTATGGTAAAATGACGGAATCGTCGTTTGAGAATTTTGATAAAAATTTTATACATCGAAAGAGAAATTTGATATATGATGTGGCTAATATAATTTTGTACTGGAGGATGGTTATCATTGAACTAAATAGATTTTGTGGCATGGATATGATTTGATTAAAAGGGAACTTGGATTCATTGAAACATTGATATCACTAATGTAGGAAAAGACTGCTAGAAGTGAATGAAAGAAATTGGAATATTGAGGAAACTGTCGGAACGATTATAAATATACTTGGGTCATAATAAAGAGACGACTGGTGATATTCTTTATGTGACTAATAAAAAGTTGGATGGATCGAAATAATGCGATAACAGGTAATATTATTCATAAGAGATGGGAATGACGGTATTAACAACGAAAGAATGAATATTGCAATACGGATTAATGGAAATTTTGTTACAGTTAGTTTTGGTCAGAATGATTAAAGTATCATGCCTGGGTTAGTAGCTCAATCTGGGTAGTCCCTGTGGATTATATTTGACAGATTTAGAAGATAGCAATTATGGAAAATATTTATATAAAGGAACGCTATGAATCAGATAAGAGATGACCGAGGACTGAAAGAATGTTGGTAAATATTGAGAAGTGCTTTGACCGAAACTTTATTTTAATATGTTGAAAAGGTTCTGATGGGATTAACCGAGGAAGTTTCATGGGAACCCCCATAGTTATGAAAAATGATGGTAAGGAACATCTTGGGCGAAAGTATTAAGTGACTAGGGTGTGGAATGAAGTTACACATGTAGCCGTTTGATTTATCTAAACATTAGCATTGGCTGAGTGTACTATATTTCGGGGACGCCTAAAATATATGTACGATCCAAGCAAAGTGGAGAATGAAATTTAAATGGAGCTGTAGAAGAATATTGGAGAACTGAGAAACCTGAACAAATAATTTGGAAAGAAAAGAGATGGTGGATTGAGTTATTTCTTTAAGTTTCAAGAACGAAACTTTTTCTGAGTAGTATATTATGTAATGCCCCGCTCCGCGTAAAGGCATTACGCTAAAATTCTAGGCGGATCAGGCGGATGGGATACAAGTTGTGATAGGAATCGAGATGCTTGGTGTGGTGATACAGCTTTACTTAACTTGGCCGGGTGGAATATTTTATGGAACTTGGTTCGATTGTGTGGTTATGCCAAGTTAGAAGACTATATTCGTATAAGTGAGTAGATTTGTCCCTTCTTCTCTACTCCTTCATGCCCTAATAAAATAAACTGCTAGTGTTACTTTACTTGTTTCATAACTTAATATTGCTCTAGTCCACATAAAGATAATTATGCCTTATATTCAGTACTATTGTAATCAAAGAAACACATAAATGATAACTGCTAGTACTATTAACATAAGAATGTTATAATATAAGTTTTATATGAGAAAAGAAGTAACACTGTGCAAACCCCTTTACATGTAGGTAAAATTGAGAACAACACACTTAATACCGTACATCTACGAAGTGCATAAGTGTACAGCAACTATGAAAGAATGTATGGACACATAAGTCCATAGAAAAGAAAAGAAGATGCAAGTATGTTGGGACCTGCGAGTCACCAACTGTCACGTTCCGCTCCCAGAATACTGGGTAAATACGAGGACTGACATGGCCAACCATACCTTGCAGAATATCAAAGTAAGTCGCAATGTGCTAAGGTTGTCTAAAGGACAAATGAGTGGACTCGAGCATGCTATGACGTCAGTCCTAAGGCCGACAATTCCTAGTATCTTAATCCATTAACAATAATTTCAATAGTATATCATACATGAAAGTAAAGAGGCATCCCAAATTACATGTCACATATGATCATAAAGTTAGTGAATATAAAATGCTGCACTAACAGAGTATAATTATACATGATCAAATATACCAGCCATGGTCTAATATATAAATCATGTTGACCAAAGTCAGAGGAGTAATCCCAGAAAAAAGAGCTAATACTGGCCCTTACTAAATACTACAGAATAAGATAACACTACAAGGGGTGGAAGAAGGAAACCCACTTGTTAGCTTCGGCTGCAGTCCTACGAGTACGAGTCATCTTGCTGGAAGTACGGTGGATCCTGTGTCTCCTCAGGGTAATATGGCCAAACAAAACCAGTGGAGTCAGAACCCCAAGCAACAAGTACCACAAAGGAGCTCAAGGTGTTAACCAAAACCAGAATTAGCAGAAAATAAGAGACAAATGAATAACTAAATAAATGCAGCTCAAGCTTTGTACGGTACCAATGTACTTGTCTCGATAAAATAACTATAAGGACTGGTGCGGTGATAACAAACAAACTATAAATAAAGATAAGGCAATGAGCGGCAAAAGGGCATAGGAACTACTTTGGATCAGGACCACAACCCTTAAACTAAACAAAGATCGGGGTTGCAGACCTTTACCCGAGCATAACTTTATACTCTAACCACACATCGAAAGAAAATAGAATATAACAGGGCGAGCTTTTCAGACAAGGCAAATAACATATCACGACCAAACATGCCTACAGCTTGCTATAATTAACTAACTAGGGTTAACAGAAACCTATTTACTAACAAATGCATGTTTTGAAGAATATCGCTACCACTGGCACTGCCGTCAACCCGGATGGCCAAGAGTACGCTAGTTTAGTACTTATTGTGCACATCACAAACAATGATGGATAAAGAACTAAAGCAGATAACTAATAGCATAATACCACATAACGTAGGCATAAACTGGTTTTTGAAAATATAAATGAATTTTGTAAATAAGATTGGTTTTGAAAACATGAATATGTTTTATAAATGAAACTAGTTTTGTAAACATAAAGAGATTTTGTAAACATAAACTGGTTTTGTAAACATAACTTATCTGTAAATTGTCTTGTAACATAAACTGAAACATAACATGAACATATAATAGAATGCATATACTGAAATACATAATGTTATGGACCGCGGCTCAATAATAACTTATAGTGTTGCAGCACACATAAACTTGGTCAGTCATGGAGCCCTTTCCTAGCACGGTTGGTCCATGATGCATGGGGCCCATGAAAATCGGAGTAGCCGGTAGCGCAATATTCTTCCCTCCCAATGATCTTGGTGAATCTTACCTTGTCTAATTATTACCAAATTTAATACAAATTTTTGAGTCATGGATACTCGAGAATCTTTCTAAAATATCAAGTTATGAACGAGCTATTCACGAGTTATCACTGGTGAACTTATCGTATCCGCGATACGCAATACATTGGACATTACTCACACTCGATTACCCGATGGAGAATGTAATAGATTAACATACACAACAATTTCTATGGTGTCGTTAGGATCAAAATTATATGTTAATATGTAAGAGCAAAACATCAAATTATATAATACAAAAAGAAACATCACAAGAAAAAAAAGGAAGGAGCGCATGATAAAACTACGCGCATGGAAATATTGGCCGCATGCAGGACACATGGGATACAGGACGCAGGGATGCAGGGCACATGGATGCATGGTGCATGCAAATCAGTCATGTACCCAAGAAGATACGCATGCTGGAAGAGGGCGCATGAAGCTGGGCGCATGGAACTCTATCGTCCCAAAACAACACTAACTCCATGGAAAAAGCTCCAAAAAATCTAAAAAATTATTTTCTTCATAAAATCTTTATTTTAAATCCAAATCAAGTGAAACAAAAGTCAAAATTGCACAAAATTTAATTCTCCACAACAAGGAATAATTAGTTTTTGAAAACAATAAGTTTTAATTGATCAAAACTAAGAAAACTCATGGAACCCATAAAAATTCTAAATCTTGAAACTTAGATCTACTCCAAATTATCCATCAAAACCCAAAACTCCAAGAACTAAACTAGATGAGAAGATCAAGGAGAATATTTTCCATCAAACGTATTTTTAAATAACACATATATGCAAAAAAATTAAAATGCTATGGGTTCACCATTGAGCAAGATGTACTTGCCTGGAGTGGCTTCTTAGCCTCTACCTATCATGGTCCAAGTGATCATAACATATTATAGGGTTAGGGTTCGGTCTAGGGGGAGAGGAAGGAGAAAGAGGAAAAGAAAAGTATAAATGAAGACGAAAGAGGGAGGAGAGAGAAAACTCCCATATATATACAATGGGAGAGGGGGAGATGGCCTAGCCATGGGTCTAACCAAAATAAACCAAACCAAGTGTCTATTCTACATACGGGTCCTAAACTGGGTCTATGACAATGCCAATGAGTATTCTACAGGTCTCGGGTAGTCTCTTTAAACAACATAAATAAATACAAATGACAGAAAGCATCATACAAATATAACAGAAATACATTATCAGAAAATAAATTTAAATATCAAAAATTCAAGAAATATCAAATTTGAAAAGGGGTGTGACACCAACTGTAACACCCTGTTCCGCTCAAGCGGACTGCCGTCTCAATCGGCAATCGTGCAGCTATCCCGACCCGCTTTGCCTCGATCAAGAAGCAAAGGATATCCAGACTTGTCCCTACAGGAATCCGGCTTGGGCTTTCAGAGGCTCGCTCAGACGTATCGCTCTACCGAGGCGAATCATCGCTAAGGTGGGTGGCTACGGTGAACTTGTCTTTGCTTAGCCAGCACACATAAAATCTGGAATGTTTATGCTAGTCGCTAGGTGATTCACCCCTGCATGCTAATAAATCCAACGCACCTAGCTAAGGGAATAATCCCAACTTGTATTGCTTGCTAGAACATGGAAAAAGGAAATTCTGCTTATATTCAGACCCTCGCATGCTAAGTCCCCTAACGGTTTCATCTCTCGGACTACCTTCGGGCCCGAGCAATGTGCCTGCTTATGTACCTAGAAACGCATGCTTGTCTGCTTGAATGTTGCCGTGTTTTCATCCAACTCCCGGAGACTACTTAGTAGTCGTTCCGTGTATGATTGACCCTGCAAGTATCCAGGACCGTTAGGTCACCACGCAGCCCCGAACCAGGGGAGTGCATCAAGCAAGTTATTCACTGTACAGATTCAAGTATATCTTGTACTCGTGTTCTTGTGTGCACTCGTGTTCTCTTGTTCTAGTGCACTCTTGTTCTCGTGTATCTCGTGATAATTGATTGACCCAAAAGAAAGTGCATGTCGCGGACAACTCGGAAACGAGGTATAGTTCCACGGACGGTCACCGGGGCACTGGGACCGATCTGATCCGGATGGAACTCACGTTATAGTACAGTCCATTGTGCTGGACGAGATGGCATGCAGCGCTCCTTGTTCTTTCGTTGCATACCATTCTCTCCAGTGACTGAACCGTATTGTACAGTCCATTGTGCTGGACGAGATCCATTCTCTCCAGTGACTGAACCGTATTGTATAGTCCATTGTGCTGGACGGGATGGCATGTAGCGCCCCTTGTACTTTGCTGCATACCATTACTGCCAGTGACTATCGTCCTTTATGGCTATGCCAGCGACTCTTGTTCATATAGATAAGTCATCCTCGCTTAGCGGCTATCCGCGTGCGAGTCACTGCATCGCATCAAGAACAACTAAACACCTGAACGATCATGTTAAACGACCCTCATGTTTGCATATGCTTGCCTCCTGAATGTTTATACATGCCTCTGCTCGAATTAACAAGTTGCCTCAATGTTTGTCTTGGACAGGGAAGGAGATGGTAAGTTGGTAAGTCTCGCCGTGTTTCCTCTAACATCGCACGGTGCACTGCCCGACACGTTAGGCTATTCAATATCTGCATAAAACTGATCCTAAGGCAACTAGAAAGACAACTTAATAGTTGTGCACGAAACCTGTATTACGTGTTTGTATTTGTCGAGCGGGCGAGTAGCTTCCCCACCAGTGCATTCAATGTACTGATAATCCACCAGTTTGATATGCAGGGTGCGGGAGAACCTCGTTCGGTGCGGAGGCCTCCTTCGTGCGTGCTAAGGCCAGGAGTTCCCTCTGAAGCCTTGCAACGGTGACTGAAGCGCATATACAAGACATAAGTTGTGAACATCGCCTGACCATCGCCTGTACATTCACTCCACAGTTGTAGCCACTTGGCACGCTTTTACTGTTTCAGTGAGAGAGGCTTGAGCGACTTGTAATCTCGGCTATACGCCGCCTGTAACACATGTTTCATATCAATAAAGAGATTACTTTACTTGTTTCTATGCTTCCGCTATATTTGCCGACTCAGTGAACCTGTTACCGATCGCCTATGCGTTCATGACTCCGCTGCACTCGGACAATCTGTGCGACTCTGTGGCTTAGAACTCTAACCGCCAGCCAATGAACTATGGCCTTGCACGGGCGTGGCTCACGCTCGTGCGGCATCACGCCCGGATGGGTTAAGCGATCGTTCCGCGGGAGCGCTGGCGAGGGTGATTCCCGCCTAGCGGGAACGGCCGATTGCCTGCGGGAGATCGGGGCATGACATGTTGGTATCAGAGCCTGGCTTTTACGCCTTTGGACTTCGATTCGATATCTCTGTTTCGAAAGCTCGTTCGTGGGTTATGTGCACGCTCTCTCTCAATGCCTCGATGGGATGTTCCAACAATAAGTCTAAATACTTTCAAAATACGTTTTGAATGATATGCTTGCTTGTCTGGTTATATGCTGCGAGTGGCCTTTGTGCCAACCTGTGCGAACCACTTGAGAGTATCGCTAGTAGCTTGTCCGAGATTTTTATTAACCCTAAGTTTGGTTGAATGCATCTATTCGAGGGACGCCTTGAACTAGTGCACCATCCAAGACTTAAGAAAAGGTGAAACTCGAGTGCTAAGACTTCGCTATCACTGAGCTGGTTGACGTGTTCACACTAGAAATGCATGTCGAAGGTGCGCACGATCCAGTCTAAGCGGTATGCTGATTTCGAAGCTTGTGCAAGTAAAGATCCAAATAAACAAGTACAAACGACTTGTCTAGGATTGCCTCAACCCTAGATTACTGCTTGTCCTTAGTAAGTCTCGAGGACGAGACTTTTTCTAAGTTGGGTAGGATGTAACACCCTGTTCCGCTCAAGCGAACTGCCGTCTCAATCGGCAATCGTGCAGCTATCCCTACCCGCTTTGCCTCGATCAAGAAGCAAAGGATATCCAGACTTGTCCCTACAGGAATCCGGCTTGGGCTTTCAGAGGCTCGCTCAGACGTATCGCTCTACCGAGGTGAATCATCGCTAAGGTGGGTGGCTACGGTGAACTTGTCTTTGCTTAGCCAGCACACATAAAATCTGGAATGTTTATGCTAGTCGCTAGGTGATTCACCCCTACATGCTAATAAATCCAACGCACCTAGCTAAGGGAATAATCCCAACTTGTATTGCTTGCTAGAACATGGAAAAAGGAAATTCTGCTTATATTCAGACCCTCGCATGCTAAGTCCCCTAACGGTTTCATCTCTCGGACTACCTTCGGACCCGAGCAACGTGCCTGCTTATGTACCTAGAAACGCATGCTTGTCTGCTTGAATGTTGCCGTGTTTTCATCCAACTCCCGGAGACTACTTAGTAGTCGTTCCGTGTATGATTGACCCTGCAAGTATCCAGGACCGTTAGGTCACCACGCAGCCCCGAACCAGGGGAGTGCATCAAGCAAGTTATTCACTGTACAGATTCAAGTATCTCTTGTACTCGTGTTCTTGTGTGCACTCGTGTTCTCTTGTTCTAGTGCACTCTTGTTCTCGTGTATCTCGTGATAATTGATTGACCCAAAAGAAAGTGCATGTCGCGGACAACTCGGAAACGAGGTATAGTTCCACGGACGGTCACCGGGGCACTGGGACCGATCCGATCCGGATGGAACTCACGTTATAGTACAGTCCATTGTGCTGGACGAGATGGCATGCAGCGCTCCTTGTTCTTTCGTTGCATACCATTCTCTCTAGTGACTGAACCGTATTGTACAGTCCATTGTGCTGGACGAGATCCATTCTCTCCAGTGATTGAACCGTATTGTGTAGTCCATTGTGCTGGACGGGATGGCATGTAGCGCCCCTTGTACTTTGCTGCATACCATTACCACCAGTGACTATCGTCCTTTATGGCTATGCCAGCGACTCCTGTTCATATAGATAAGTCATCCTCGCTTAGCGGCTATCCGCGTGCGAGTCACTGCATCGCATCAAGAACAACTAAACACCTGAACGATCATGTTAAACGATCCTCGTGTTTGTATATGCTTGCCTCCTGAATGTTTATACATGCCTCTGCTCGAATTAACAAGTTGCCTCAATGTTTGCCTTGGACAGGGAAGGAGATGGTAAGTTGGTAAGTCTCGCCGTGTTTCCTCTAACATCGCACGGTGCACTGCCCGACACGTTAGGCTATTCAATATCTGCATGAAACTGATCCTAAGGCAACTAGAAAGACAACTTAATAGTTGTGCACGAAACCTGTATTACGTGTTTGTATTTGTCGAGCGGGCGAGTAGCTTCCCCACCAGTGCATTCAATGTACTGATAATCCACCAGTTTGATATGCAGGGTGCGGGAGAACCTCGTTCGGTGCGGACGCCTCCTTCGTGCGTGCTAAGGCCAGGAGTTTCCTCTGAAGCCTTGCAACGGTGCGTCCGGGACTGAAGCGCATATACAAGACATAAGTTGTGAACATCGCCTGACCATCGCCTGTACATTCATTCCACAGTTGTAGCCACTTGGCACGCTTTTACTGTTTCAGTGAGAGAGGCTTGAGCGACTTGTAATCTCGGCTATACGCCGCCTGTAACACATGTTTCATATCAATAAAGAGATTACTTTACTTGTTTCTATGCTTCCGCTATATTTGCCGACTCAGTGAACCTGTTACCGATCGCCTATGCGTTCATGACTCCGCTGCACTCGGACAATCTGTGCGACTCTATGGCTTAGAACTCTAACCGCCAGCCAATGAACCATGGCCTTGCACGGGCGTGGCTCACGCTCGTGCGGCATCACGCCCGGATGGGTTAAGCGATCGTTCCGCGGGAGCGCTGGCGAGGGTGATTCCCGCCTAGCGGGAACGGCCGATTGCCTGCGGGAGATCGGGGCGTGACACCAACCCATCTGAGAAATGAGAATGTGAATTCACGAGCAAGATCAAGAGAACGTCACTTATTTATATTCTCGTTACCGTGTAAATATATTATAATAACTGTTCATGCATCTGCATGGTCACGGACAGCCTGTGCATAAGGCAAAAGTATGGTTCCTCAAACGAAATGCTAACTGGGGCACCGTGTTCGTTCAGCCTAGGAGGAACAACGAAACCTATTGTGTTGCTAGTAGAAGGACACAGGGCATTACGGGACCAACAGTCTGACTTGCTACCCAGTCTGGAAGGGAGCGTCGTTAGCTAGACTAAGATGGTGCCTTCGGTGGGGCTTGTAACCAGTACGCGAAGTGTTCATCACTTAACAGGGATAGTCTGTAACGGCGGCATGCGTGTCGTCGGTGACATTCAAGTAGATTGGTTGCATGCTGGCAACTGTCTTATGCAGGAAACATAAGTACGATATGTTGTACTATATACAAGGATGGACAAGTGGGCTAATGGTAAGAAATCACTGATAAGTGATGCGTACTATTTTTTCATGTCTTTATTTTATGCTGCTGATCATATAGACATGCTGAAACTATTCTGCTCAAAGCATGTATATTGAAAATTGAATCTAGTCCCTAATAGAAAGATCATAATTCTAATAATTTTATCTCACATGATTACTTAGTATTGGTTTAGGTGAGTGGGCTAGTTCTGCTCGTCAGTATGCGATATGTTGATCACGTAATAGAAAGATCACAATTCTAATAAATCTTGTATTTTATGAATAAAGATTACACTCTTTCATACTACATTGATATTGATCCCATTGCTAGAGAATTTTTAGAAGCCATGTATGCTTATGAGTCTCTATCCATACCAGTGGCATCGTCATTCCGAATAGGTACATCATATAGTTCATGTGATGGCACATGCTTCGTGGTCCCAGTAAGGCAGAATGGAGAACATCAAATACTCTTCGGTAAAGCAGGATTAAGAGGATCACACATATTGATGACTCAGATGAAGACACTGGCAAAATGCAACACCATCGATATAGTTGGATTGCTAAAAATATTATCCAAAAAATGAGTTATAATTTGAAGTCCAACAAAAGTCTCAACTATGGGAGAGGTCGGCATACTCATATACGTCAATTTTCTCGAAAAGACATGTCTAAAACCTACTACCAGCGGACTCATAGTATTTTAGGTTATATCACTCCTCCGATGACTCCTGAAAGCTGAGAGTCAGACGAAGAAATACCTTCCCACTCCTCTGAATCATCATCCTGGAACTCTGATAGAAGTATATGTGATGTATTCAATCATGCTCTATCTGTCAATATTGTGTCGGCTGACTCAGACGATAAGGATGATCAATCCTTAGAACCCTTTGAAAATGATCCGTAGGCCCAACGGATTATCAGCATCTAATTGAGCCCTCATAAAAACTGGTGAAGTTTCTCACACCAGCATGTCCACCTGAAGTGACATACATAATAGGAACTACAATTTGAGCAACAGGAACCGCTTACAGAAGATAAAATTATTCAGATCGATGTAGAAATGTAGTCTTCCCCAAAAATAATCTTTATTAGCAAAATTTATTTGATAACGATAAGCAAGAACTTGTACAGCTTATAAAGGAGTATATTGACGTATTTGTCTGGAGCTACGAGGATATGCCTGGTCTGGATCCCAAGATAGCCACACACATCTAATGTGTAAAAAAAATTATATGAGAGGAATTTGGGTGTTTGGTGTGTTGTAGAGAGAGAGATGGGTGTGTGGTGTTTTGTATGAGTCATAGGGATGTGTGTGAGGGTTTGAGTTGGATATTTGGTCTAATTTTAGGTTAGGTTTAGGTTGGATGCTTGTCATGACTAAAAAATGTGTATGGGTGCTTGTTGTTGTGTTGGGAGAAAGTAGGGTTTCATTTGGGTATGACACAAGTGTCATGGATGTTGGGTACTTAGTATAGGTCATTGACATTTAATTGGTTGAAGGAAAGAAGTTAAATTTGTGTCTCCAATTTCAATTGGAATGGACATAGGTGAAAAGCTTAGATTTGGATTGGATATTGTGTCATGAATGTTGTGCAATAAAAATAGAGCACAAGAGAGTTAGTTTGTGAGTGACATAATTGTCATGAATGTATATTGGCTTTTCTAGGTCAAGGGTGTAAAGTTTGTTGGAAGAAAAATGCTAGTGTAGTGGTCAAAATATCAAGGCTACAAAAATGGGAATCAAATGATACAAAAATAAATAGGTGTTATCAACCATTGATACTTAACCCTAATCTCTCTATAATCCAAGTAAACCCTAGAAATTACTTGAGGGGGTTACAATCTACTTAACTTAAAAAAATTTACCTCAAAATTAAAATAAATCTCCCCTACAACGAACTCAACATCTCTTTATATATACATAACATATTACTCATTCCTACACCACTCTCTTAATCTTAAGTTGCTATCTACAATTCAATCGTCTAAGGCATTTGGTCCTCAAATCAACTTCTCACCACTATGTATTATCTTATCATTGTTATCATACTAATCATCCTCTGATAAATCACCACTTATAGGCATAGGTTACTCAAGGATGTCGCATCATGAACTTAGTTATAACTTCCAATATATATATATATATATATATATATATATATATATATATATATATATATATATATATATATATCATTTCTTCATTCTCGAATGAGTGCATGGGTTTGGCACCCAAATCCTATAAGTACAAAATCCTCCAGATCACATGTGTAGTATTCAAGTCCCTCATTATGCTGCTAAGATGGTTATTATCTCAATATTTTATCCTAGGTACGATGTCCTCAATCTGTAATATCCACAATGAATTCCTTCAATCCTAACTTCTTGTAATCGCTCTTAATAGCAATAAGTCTAAACTAGCTAGTTAGTCATACCTAGTCTAGGAGCTCAACTAAAATCAATTTCTAGAAGAAATACATATAATTACATAGTGATATGCAGCATAATCCTCCATCCAAATACATAGTTTCAAATATAGAAATTATGAAATAAAAATCTATTTAATAAATCTAAATAACTTAGATAAAAATATAACCAATAAAATAATTAAAATACAATTTCTAAAATCCAAAAATCTATCAACTAGGGTGAATTGGATATAGGTTCCCACATCATCACTTGCTACTAAGGAATAGGTCCATATAGTTCATACCTTATTGGTCAAAATTCTAAATTCCTGATCCTAGGCAGTTTAGGTGTAATCATCAATATTCAGTTATCATTCCTACAAGACTTCTATCTCCCATTTATACTCCACCACTCGTGGGTCAATTTATAACCTAAAAATATTGTAGTAATCCACTACTGACTGACCAACGAGTCAGTATATGATTTGAACCCGTGTTTAGTTCCTTGAAATTTGTATTAGTTCCTTGAAGTTTGTATTACCTCTAGACTGATTAATAATTTCTACTTGCACTAAATCCTCAAAATTCTAAAAGCATTACAATTTATAAATGCTAAAATTATTATCCCTCGAGTCCACATCACAAGTCCATCCTATTGAATTATGCTTCCATAATATCTTTTGTTTATCCTTTTTCCTTCACACCTTCATACCTTCTAGTATTTAACCTTGTTTTTAACTTATAAGCTTCGTCAATCATGGCCCAGTACCTTCTTCTTTGTATTATAGATCTTCTAGGCAAATACCGAGTGATAAATTTTCAATCCTTCATAGATCCATCTTAATTTAAAATGCTCAAGGTCAGGTACTCCTCGTGAATCCCTTCTTGGTGCTAATTTATATTGCTTCTCCTTGAACCTGAGGTTTCCTTCCAGTTTAGTGTATTCTATGTATACTCCTCATCCAAACTATACGGGTTCCATCTTGTTACAACTTGCCATCCATTATAGGCAATTTACTATATCTAACTCAAGACTATAACATCTATCAATACTCTCATCCTTTCAATCCAATTGCTCTATCTCAGATATTAGCTTAACTACCTAAGTTATCAATGGTGAAAATCATGAGCCCAATTAAAATTGGCAACACAGTAAGCAAGTAAATCTAATCTGATTCCAGAAGCTACACTCCTTGTACCCAAGTTATCAAATCACTCAAACAATGGATCTAGCAATCTACCTATCTATTTTAGCGCAGTCATATACTCCTCATTAAATAAGGGGTAGTAAAATTTAGGTTTGTTACTATAAGTCAAAAGAACACTAGAAGTCGAACCACTAACTCCTTGCCACTTAAAATTCCCATTCCATGAATCAAAATTCTATCCACACCTTCCATGTACCATAACCATAATTGAATTTTTGTATATTGACCCTAAAATTCTAATTCATTCATCACACGTGCCTCCATTGTCTGCTACCCTCATTACTCAATTTCTATTGCTCCTCAAGTCGAAATCCAAAATTTTCCTATTCTGCCACTATATCCTATCCTCAATATAACTGGTAGTTCTAAATTCATAGTCTAATTCTCCCATAGATTTTTTTTCCTGTATTTGCCTAAGCCTCAACATCTCTAGTTTATCTATCTCCTGTTTCCCATAGCTCATTCTTCTATAATCTAGGTTGTCATAATTCTTCAAGTTATCCAAATAAAGTCTCATATTTCATCCTCGCTATAGATTTCCTTGTGCTAATTATCCACACTATTTGTCGACATTTCCATTACCATTCATAAACTTTTCCTTCGACTTCCACCCCTTTCAAACTTCAGTTCTTATTAATCCTTCATGATTTTATTGATATCTTTCTTTTAATCCATAATATATTTCTCGTTTAGCCCTTTAATCCGATATTTCTTTTACAGCAACCAAAAATTTCTATGTACTCGTTTTCATATATTCCTTATGTAGACCTCCAAATCGAATGCAGTGCAACCAATACTATCTTGTACAAGCTCATACTCGATAATCATCCTAGAATTTATTCTTATATAATGTCAGAACTATCATACTCGAGTTAATCCTCTATTAGTGTATCAAACAACAGCTCACCCCTTGAATTGTTTTCCATAATTTGCTCCTTTCAACGGTTATTGTTCTGTGTCATCATGGTATAATCATTTAACCAATCCCGATATCAGATAACCTTCTTCAAGTGAGAGTCTAAAGTTCTATTTTGTCTATAACTCATATCACCATGGGCCTTAACTAACCTAGCATTTGGTTGTATATTTCCATAAATCATTTTTGACTAATTTTAATAACCTATTTCTTTATTGCCTTTAATACTTCCATAACTTTCTAATCTAAGCAATTGATAGAGTCCTTCTTATTCTAGATTCCTACTACTAGGTTCAAATCTCATACTAACTATTATATCTTCAGTATATTATAACTCAAATATCTAGAAAATATTTGCCCTATTCTCCTTACTCAGGTAGCCATATACTTACCAATATCTATCATTACTCTCTTTGTCTTAATGAGGATCTGCTCCTGGAGGGAGCTATCGAGCACGAGCATCCGTCTCTTCGAAATAAGGGAAGATGAGAAACAATGACCAAGAGGTCAAAGGGTAAGGGTCGAAGGTAATCATGAAGTACAAAGGTGATAATGAGATTTAGAAAGAAGTTTCAAAGCAGTCCTGGATTGAGTTTATATTTATTCTGATTCCTAACTTGCAGGCTCGATCGATACAGTAACGTAACTAAAACGATATAATCGGACCTGTATGGGTCACCACTAAAACTATGTCATGCCCCAGTCCCAAAATATGCGGGACCAGATACGTGGCAATGGCCAGCTGGTATGACTCCGAAGGATTTTCTAATTTAATGGACCCATCGAAGTATACTTACGTTGTCCATGTTCAAATGATCAAGATAAATATATATTTCTAACATCCACCAACTAACTATATCTCAATCCATGATAAATGAATCTCAGTTAAGAACTGTATGCATTATTGATCTGCAGCCCAATAATTCATTCGTTCGAATAGGCCAATAGAATAATATAGGCCTATAAACACTAGGCTATAAAAGCATATCATAAGGTAATAATGCATAACTATGATAAATGAATGATACAACGATACCTGAAAAGATGTCCAATACTCCACTGGATCAAGCATCTTGCAATCTACTAAAATAACCTAGAAGGGAACCAGGTCCTCAGAGGGACATAACTAGATACAAAAATATATGTCGAAAGTAAATAATGAATAAACAAATCAGGGTGAACTATCCATCTAAGTGAATGCACACTTTGAAGACAACTTTGGAGCGTATGGGTAGTTGTAGGCTAAATAGGATGTGGCATAGCTCAAGGCAGCGGCCATATATATATATATGCTAACATATATCACGATAGACATAGCTCTCGGCTAGCGGCCATAATGTAATATATCGACAATATATATATAATATATATAATTGACATATACTACGACCGACATAGCTCTCGGCTAGCGACCATAGTGTGATATACCGACAATATATATATATATATATATATATATATAAAAACTGACATATATCACGTTCGACATAGCTCACGACTAGCGACCATAATGTGATATACTGACCAGCGTGTATGACCATAACTGGGTAACTATCAACTGTGAAATCAGTAGGATCATAACCTCGTAGTATCCTCCGAAGACTACAGTAGACCAATTTGTTTGTCCCATACTCCTACTAGTTGTCTTTTTCGTCCAATGCCAATGTACAAGTCATGACTACGACACGAACATCTCGTAACTACAATGTTAAGTCATAAAAAAAAACTATATTAACTATGCTATGTACCATTATACGTGCTACCCGCACCAATAGCTAGTCGAGTTCGTGAGCTCATGTCCTAATATTGACTCTCTCTGTATCATGCAATGATATGTGTCAATGCCTTGGAAGATATAATAATAACTCCATAATTTCAGGTATGTCCACTAGACACTAGGTCAATACACAAGACTAAGTATCGACGCCTTTGTCGACTGCACCGGAAGCATTCTCAAATGTGCACAATTATATAATATTCAGAGGAGAAATATATGAATAATAATAATTGAATTTAAATAGTATAACTAGACAATGTATACTTTCCTGGAACTCTGAGGTGAGCAAACAATGTGTCACGACCCGCACCCGGTGTAAGGACACGACTACGTGGGTACGTCCAACCTAGGCCGCAGCATCGACGGTAGAACCCTGTCTAGGTTAATAATATTATCTAAATATTTCACACAATGTATATAATGTACCTGTCAAGATATCTCAACTCCCAAATGGAGGACAATATGATAATATGATATTGGTAAACAATACTCAATTATAATAATAAACGAGGAAGATATGGTACGATATGGAATATAAGAAAAGAAATATAGAGTCAAATACATCCCAAATCCAATAGTCTAATACCAACAAAGGATCTCAAATATAATACATGCCAAAAGTGTCTAACTAACATATACAATATCATAAATGAACTAACTAAGTCTCATCGACTGTTGGTACTATCTCAAAAGGCTCTACGGGTACTATCTCAACTGTATCGCCATCATGTGGCCTGTAGTGCGTAGGACACCAGTCCTCCAATGAATGATCTAAAAAAATATCCAGTTAGAATTGGAGCAAAGTACAACCTAATAGCAGTTCCAATAATTAACAGAAACTATGAAACAACAACAACAATAAAATTAAATGATGGAAGTAACTGAACTAGCATATGTCACGAGAAGAAGCAACATGGTAAATAATGGCAAGAAACTGAGAACAATATGGTGAGAAACAATAATGTAATGAACTAGAATAAAAAAAACAATAATAATAAATGTGTCTTGAAATACTAGTAAGATAATGTGATCGGCTTGGGCCTAACATGGGCTATATATAAAATGTGAGCTAGCGTGATCATATGTGAGTTGCATGATCTGCTAACTATCACGGGCTACAGTAAATCACGGGCTATAAGGTATGATCACATATCAACTAATACTTCCCAAACCCCCGACTAGTACACGGATCCAAATCACGATACGTTATAACATGTATATCATACTACACGGTATATAATATCATGCACTATGATCACGGTCTATATAAACACTAAGATATCATGATAATCGCTGAGTAATCATGAAGCACGACACGACGATCAATGAGTAATCACGAAAATAATATCTCATGACCAAGATCCACGTATACCAATCTGTGTAACCATCGTATCAGGAATAAAATATCTCAATACTAAATACATAAAACATAGAGGCTATCAAATAAAAAAACTATCAGAGAATGTACTCGCCTGTGATCCTGAGCAATGATTGAGTCTCGGTGTCCAAACTGGTGTCACACAGACCTATATATGAATTTCTATGTCATTTGTTGCAATAAAGTGATAAACAAGTTTAAATAAGCTAAATATGATTTTCTAGGTCATACTAGTCAAACTAGGTTGGTATATAGATTTTAGGTTCAAATCTAGCTTCTAAGATGGTTGCAGGGTTAAACTAGCTAATACTAGGTGATACTAGTCTATAACTATGTTTCTAGGTCCATACTAGTTAATAACTAAGGTATATTAGTCATTACTAGTAAATACTAGCTATAATAACTAACACTAGCTAATACACTATAGTATATCATATACAATATAATATAGGCTCTATATAATTAATAGCTTAGAGTATCTTAATGAAATTGTCATAACTTACCAATACCTAGCCTAATATCCTTACCTTGGTATCTAGCCTAGACCAATACCTTAGTATAACTCAATACCTAATATCCTATTCATTTATATATGCACTTATATGAATAATAGTATCATAAAGTATCTCATAGTATTAAGTATCTTAGGATTCCTCATTCTATATACCCAAACTAGACACTAGATACCACTAGGTTCCTAGGATACATTATTCCAACACTTGATGTCAACTTGGATATCAAGTACCCCATCACTTCTAATACCCTAACACTTGATGTTAGGTACTAGGATATATCTTAACTTTAATACTCTCATTCAACACCTAGGACACCCTCCTAGGCCTTTCCACTCACCCTTAACTCACAATCCTACCATTACCTTGATTCACACACACCCAACCACTTGGTACACCCCTCCTTATTCTAACACTCATATCCCCATACCTGAGCTTAACTTGTTGTAGTTGTGTTCATCATCCAGGATGTAACTAATAACTTGTATTAGTTAACTCGAGAGCCAACTCAACTTGATATAAACATTGCTTACAACTTTCCCCCATACTCAAGTTAACTGTAATCCCAAATACAGTTGTACCTGCTGCTCTATTCCTCACATCTACAACCCAATAACACCCTAACAATGATACCTGTTCTCAAGGATTACCCAATCTAAGTTCACACTGATGCACCATCCATGTAGTGTATGATACTCACTAAGCCTGCACCCTTATTACCCAGATTACCTATAAACCCGAGCCCTAAATGCCCACACTAACACCTCTCATTGGCCTAATTCCTTTCTCCAGCTCTCAAGGATACTCCCAACTGTTGCTAGTGGCAGTTACATACTACTGGTCCAATCTTGGTGTCTGGGCAGCAAGAAATGTTGATGCATTCCTCTTAACCTACATAACCTCCTCCATGGCACACTTGTGCATAACCTATCACTCAGGTACATGACTCGCCTAATTTAGAGCACCCTCATACTCACTACTGATCAATAATTGCATTCTCAAATTATGATATTCATGTGTTTCATGGATACACAACTAACATTCTTAAACTAACCAACATACACACTCACTCACTCTCTTACCTGGCATACTTATGTGCAGGTTACCTTGCATGAGCCTCACTCGTATACTGTTAAGGTATTTCCTACTGATGCTGGATTCACTCACTCATCACAGTCACTATGCAATGCCACAGTTTTTGTGCACAGATGAGCACTTGCTCACTGCTGCAACAGTTTCTCTCCACCCCAACTGAAACACTTACTGATACTCTATCCCATAGGCATCAACACTTAACTTATACCTGAATCCCTACTCACAAACACTACTCTAATCCTCCATACTGCCTTATGTGCACTAGGACACACTCACTGAAATACCATAGATACACTTACTGCTACATCTAGTGCATTCCCTAATTTTTAGTTGTGCATGATGCAATATTGCAGGTAACTCTCAAATGCACTACTACAGGTTCCCCTCACCACTGTACTGAGCAGAAAATAATGGTTGTTGTACTGATCAATTAAGCATTATAGTCGGATGTTGTCTAGTGCTGCAACCTTAGTACTCGAGCTCCTCTAGCTCACACTGCACAGTCTTCTACCAGGATACCCCACTCCATTCACGACCTGCAGTGCACACACAGGTGTACACTACCCTCCTCTAAAACTCATGCACCCAACCCCGTAGCAAGTGTTTCACAACTAGAAGCTTCCTCCTACTGCACACACTAACTCACCCTCAATGCACCTTCATATATATATATATATATATATATATATATATATATATATATATATATATATATATATATATAACTCACTTGCATCTAAACATATATTCACTACTACAACTCTACTGCCAACTTCAATAACCCCAGACACCCTAAATAATAGATACACTCATACTACCATATCACACACACCACACTAACTCCATGTCATACCCTTTCTCTTGTGGTCAGTTAACACCATCAACACACAACAACAACAACATACCTATCATATAAGTGTAGATATATGCTAACACATATATATATATATATATATATATATATATATATATATATACACACACAATTAGGTCCACTATGGTATAAACACTACCTAAAAGTCAATTCAACAAACACCTATAGTGTATCACTAGGATACTCATGATACCTACCCACCAAGTACCAAGTCCCCCAATACATTACAAATACCTATTATACATATCAATTGCATAATAATATAACTAATACAACTACTTACAATAGCAATTGAAGAGTAATTACACAAATCAGCCAAAATGAACCCCGTATCATACTGTATCACAAAATACTATGATACGCTCTACTCGTGTCAAATTATGGACACGTATCTAATCTCATAGCATCAATCAAAGTATAATTAGATCTAATTGGTCTCATGACACACACTTGATGTATCAATCTCAAAATTCCTCCAAAATGGACACAAATCTCTATGTAGAAATCAAAATAGAGGTCCTATGAACCTAGTTCTAGTTCCTATAGGTAGCCCTAAGCCAATGAAGATTTCTTAATGGTTAAATGCATGAATTATAGTCTGGATTATAAGAAAAATAAGAATTTACCTATTAGGAGATTGATTCCCAATAAAATACTTAATATGACACAATTAGGACACAAGCTCCTTGTCAATTCCTCCTTCTTCAAGTGCTCCTGGCAATCCAAGCTTTAATAGTCCTTAGATGATGTAATTGGAAGGAAATGAGAGTGAATTGAGTGAATTTGGTGGATGAATGAGTCAATTTGCGGAAGAACACAATTGGGGATCTAAAATGAATGAATTAATGAAGTAGAGTGAGAGAGAGAGAGAGAGACCTCTTATGTGGCCTGCCCCCTTCTCCTCTCTTCCAAGCAACATGTAATGCCAATTGTACCCCTACTAACTAGTCATGAAGTATTTAATTAGGGAGGGCTATATTAGGAAACTTCTAATTTTTTATGAAACTAATATAATCTCCTTAATTAATTAAGGGAATGGGTCTAATGGGCCTAACCCAATGTTGGGCTCAATGTGTCATGACAATCTAATTGGGTCCATTAATGACAAGTCCAAATAAATAGACTAGCCTAGTAACTAATAAATAAATAGCACAACACATAATAAATAATTAGTAGCACAAAATATAAATATTTAATCACTAAATAATAAATATGCTAAATGACAAAAAAATACCCTCATCTAGAAATGTTGTAGTGACACAATGATCCTGACCCCGCAACCAAGATCAAACCGTCCTGAGTGCCTATAAATATGTAATAATAACATATCAGTCACTACACTAGGTTTTACTACACATGCACAAGAGTACAACTTACACAACATCATTAGTCATTTAGGGTCTAAACTAATTAGGGGTTCTAACTAGGTAGTTAACCAAGGATGACTAATCAAGTGTCAAGTAAAGTATATATCCTTCAAGTCCCCTAAATGCACAACTCTCTCATATAACATATACATGGTCATAACTATGGTTCATGTAGTTGGGAAGTTGCTCCTCAAATATGTAAGTATTAGGTGTTCTAGCTACTAGGGTCTCCTAGTACAAGTATGACATACACATTCTCAAAGTACATGAAACAAGTGTTAACCTAACTCAAGTATTTATTCAAAGTATGTGATAGTGTTCATCATTAAGTTCATAGTTAATTGAAACTCAATAACACTTTCCTCATTCCATATTACACATACAAACATTATATATTTTCTTATCCTCAACATGTTAGGGTTTCCATTTACTAAGATCAACTTTATATATATATATATATATATATATATAATCAACTCCTAGGGTTTACACTAGCCACAACTTCTCACATATATATATATAAATATTTTCATCATAATATATATACTAACACAATGAGCATTAACTAATCATAGTAGGAAACAAGTGTGTTCATGCAAGTAAACATAAACACAAGTATAGGGTAAATAAAAAGATGAAGAAGGAGAAGTAGATGAAGAAGGAGATGGTGTGTTACCTTGAGGAGGAGAAGGAAGAAGCTCAGAAGGAAGGGGGTAATAAGTCCGGCCAAGGGGGGGTATGCTGCTGACAGCATCTTGCTGCTGCTTATAAAAGCAGCAACAAGCAGCGGCAAAAGAAACAACAACAGCTTAAGTAGCAACGGCAGTAACTTATGAAAGCAGCTGGCAGCAGCAGTAGCTTGTAAGAAAGAGGGAAGTGGAGCAATGGAAGGAGAAGAGGAAGTGCGAAAGAAGAAGTGTGGAGAAGTACAGGGGGTTGTGGCCCTCCATAAAGGGGATTACGCTTAAATGCAATGAGTGATGGTGAGGGTTGAGTGTGAGTTTAGGATAGGTTTAGTCATGTGATGGAGTGAGGGTTGAGTGTGTCGGGGTTGAAAGGAGGGTGACGTCTTCCCACCCTTGTCTTTACACAAAAATAGGGTATCATTTAAGTTTGAAGAGAGGGGGTGAGGGTGGGTTGTCACGCCCCCATCCCAAAATAACAAGGGACTAGCCACGTGGCAATGGCCAACAGCACAACTCCAATAGGCAAACCCAATTTAATAAAACCGTTAGAGTGCACTTAAGCTGTAATATATATATATATATATATATATATATATATATATATATATATATATAAAGGTCTACTACACCTGTCACGGTTTATTTATCTAATCTCATCCACAACTAATAATCACAACACAAAGGGATAGTCCAGTCACAAAAATAATAAAATGAAACTGTCTATCAACAAGTGCAATATAAGTAATGTCGCGGGGAATAACCCGTCATCCAAATAATGGAAAGAGAAATAAAACTAGTACATCTGTCCAGTAGTCACTAAGCCAAGTCCAAATGTCTAAAGAACACTAAATATAAATAAATAGGGAAGTAATTGACTCCTCAAGAGAAGTCCTCCAGCACAACCTCGTTCTCTGGTGCAAGTACAGCTCCAATGTCAGCTCATGTCCCATAAACCTTGGGATAACTCTCCTCGTCTATACCTGGGAACATAATCCAGATCCAGGTCCTCATGAGACATAACAAGATACAATAAACACTCAAGCCAGAAGTAATCAGTATCATGCTACAGTGCAAGGGAAATTAAGATAACCAACTATGTGATATGCAAATGAGAGTATCGACTCGTACCCCGGACTGGTACTCACGGACTCATCCGTATGCTAGACAGTACCCTCAAGGCTCCGTGTGGGGGAACCCAGAGAAGGCTAATAAATGTATATAAATGTATAATTGTTTCAGATTCCATAAAGGGGACCCAAAGCCTAAATAAAGAATAGATACGTAATAAGTAGAATACGCCCAGTGCACGAAGAAGACTCTCCCCTCCCAATGTAACCTCACGTCTCCATCAAGACACGCAAGATCATAACCTCTAAACTATCGTCACCAGTCATGGACACTATGTATATATAACAAAAATATTCTATGTCATGCAACCTGTAATCCTATCCAGAGTCCAATTACCACGAACATGTCGAGAAAGACTATATCACATGAATAATGTGTCAAGTTTCCTATGGTTGAATGTGCAAATAATATATGCACAAAACTTGAGTTTAAATCATTGACTCTCTAACTACGATACTCGACTCCGCGGAGGATGTCGGTATCCGAATCACGTTCGAACATAAAGTTTTGTATGTATGCCCTAGGATAAAAAGATACATACCAAGCCATATAAATATAATATGTCATGCATAATAAATAATTAAGAACTGTAATATCTTGGCAAGGTACACTTGTCTGGGTCCTGAACTAAGTTTAGGTAACGATCTTACTCCGTTAATTGCCCCTTAGAAACTAGAATCTGCACGTACGCCTCTAGATGCTGAAACAAATATCACCATTGTTTCTAGAATATGAGTATTATCTAGGATTTACTACCCATAAGTCCAATTTGGACACAGGAACAAAATTGGCAGTTTTGGGTCTAGGCGGGGTCCACATATGGCCACTTCGTACCAAAAAATGTATCAAAGACAAAGTTCTCCAAATTTAGCAAACTTAGCGTCTACAAGTCCAGAAAAGTGATACAAACACAATAGAATATCCAAAATTAGATTCCGGTGAGTCGATCACGAAATCGCCTGTCGAGTGGGACCGCGGGACCTACGAAACAGTATTTCAGTCAACGTTCTCAGAATCGAACCAAACTTGGGTCACAGGACCAGCATAACGCTGCGAATCCGATGGAGCAAATTTTGTTGTGATACGACAAGCACGCACGAAGTTATTATAAGTTTTAAAAAAGGCCGATACATTATTTTTTGACGGATACGGATTGATTTCGGCGTGCACACACACGTCCAAATCAAGTTCTGCAAAATTCCACACGTCCGTATTTATGATACGCACATTTTGGTGCAATTCGCACGTAACAACGTGGCCCAATTTGGCGGGACACACCCCGTATCGGGAATTTTAACTTCCGAAAATAAAAATTTTTAATTCTCAACACAGAAAAAATTAAAATTAAACAGAAATAATTAAAACTATTTAAAGAAAAATAATCTTGGTTATGCTGTCTTTATACAGGAAAAAGAATAACTTGGTTTGGCCTCACGGTTTGGGAGTTATTGCCCTCGAAATATGGGTGTTTGGATAATTTTTGGATTCCAGAAAACGTGTTTTCTTTCTTGATTTCCACCCCGATTTTCGACAGGAAAAAGTATGCAATAAATTAAACTATTAGAAGGGTATCCAAGAGGGTTAGGTTGGGAAAAAACTTGCGAAGATGGCTTAGAAATCGGACGACCATGGTGGGAGAAATCACGCCCGTAATAGGCGGTCGGACTACACTGTGCGTGTGTGGCTGCTGTACGGGCGGCCGTGAGGTCTGCTGTGGCGGCAGATGCGGCGGTCGGGGCCGCCTGGGTGTCGGGCAGGGTTAGGGGTGTCGTCGAGTGGTTTGGTTAAGAGGAGAGGCGTTTGTTCGTGAGTTTTAGGGCTAGGGTTTTGTTAGTTGTGTGTGTGTGTGTATATATATATATATATATATATATATATATATATATATATATATATATATATATATATATATATATATATGGTTAGGGTATGGTTGGATGGATATGTCCAAGTATGGAAAGGAATTCGTTGTTGTTGCCCCATTTGGTGTGAACATGGGTTCGGGTGATTTGCCAACCATGTATGGGTTTGAAATGGTCAAGTTATAGTGAAATAAAAATAGTTTTATGGTAACTGTGGTTCTAGATGTTTGTCAATATTTTTGGAGCATGGGAGAGACTAAATAAATACAATATTCATGTTCCAAATATATTAGGTACAATCAAGATTAGTAATATGAGTTTTGTTGGAAGAAAAAAGGTTGTACATTGCTCCAAATATCCAAGCCATAGCAAAGTGTCATATATAAAGGATTATAAATTTAATACTTTAACCTATTGAATAAAATAAATTAAAAAAAACCAAATTACTCATACTAAAAAATGAGGGTGTTTACAATCTATCCACCTTAAAAGAATTGCGTCCTCGCAATTAAGAATAAAACTACTCTAGAAATTCTATAAAGACATGGTAACTAAGGATAGTTCTAAGGTCATACCTGCATCCTCGAATAAGTAAGGATAACGTTGTCGTATGGTATCCTCTCGCTCCCAAGTAGATTCGCCTGGAGATTGATGCTTCCAAGCTACATGAACCAGTCTAATCGTTTGACCCCGCAACGTCTTCTCACTAGTATCCAGTATCCCAATTGGCTGTTCCTCATAAGTCAAGCTCGAACCAACTGCAATCTAGGAATGATCAACTACGTGACTTGGGTCAGTCATGTACCTCCTCAGATGTGAAACATGAAATACATCATGCACTCCCTCTAGAGATGGGGGTAATGCAAGACGATACGCCACATCACCAACACGCTCCAAAATATCAAATGGTCCAATATACCTTAGACTCAGCTTGCCTCTTCTCCCGAATTGAATGGTGCCACGAGTAGGTGAGATCCTCATAAACATATGTTCGCCTTCCTTGAACTCCAAAGGTCGACGGTGCGTGTCAGCCCAATGCTTCTGTCGGTCCTGAGCTGGACGAAGATGACTCTGAATTTGCTTCACCTTCTCAACTATCTGCGTCACCAACTCTGGATCGAGTATCTGATGCTAACCCACGTCACTCCAACATATCGGAGACTTGTACTTCCTACCGTACAATGCCTCAAAGGGTGCCATCTGGATGTTCGCCTGGTAGATATTGTTGTAGGAGAACTCTACCAGATGTAAGTGGTCTTCCCAAGACCCTCCGAAGTCTAACATACATAATCGTAACATGTTCTCTAGAATCTGGATCGTGCGCTCTGACTGGCCATCTGTCTGTGGATGGTAAGCAATGCTGACGAAATCCAGAGTCTCAATCTGACATGATACTAACTGGCATTCCATGCAACCTTACAATCTGTCGCATATACATGTCAGCTAGAATCTCTGTGGACTGTCCAACACTTAACGGCAAAAAATGTGCCGACTTTGTGAGTCGATCCACAATTACCCAAACTGCGTCCTTCCCGCTGAGACTCCTCGAAAATCCTGTAACAAAATCCATGGTGATATGTTCCCACTTTCACTCGGGGATGGGAAGTGGATGTAACATACCCGCGGTCCTTTGGTGCTCGGCCTTAACTTGCCGATATACCAAATATTTTGCCACAAACCGCGCAATCTCTTTTTTCATCCCATGCCACCAATAGTACTGTCTTAAATCTTGGTACATCTTCGTACCTCCTGAATGAATAGAGTAATTAGAGCTATGTGCCTCGGTCATCAACTATTGTCTCAACTCTCCATTCGGAACGTATAGGCGATCTCCGCACCTTCACGTCCGGTCCTTATGGATCCGAAGTCCCATCTGCATACCAGTTATCGTCCTCTCTCTAAGTCTCTAAAACCTAGCATATGTCGGTAATGTCATCTTGATCCTCTCAACTAGTGATGATTGTACCTCAAGATTAGCTAATTGTCCACTATGTCCTGCCAGAATAACCTCTATGCCAAGCTCCTGAAGGTCCTCTAATAACTGAGGCTGTATCGTCAAGAAGTAAGCTGTGGGATTCCTGTTGAGTGCATCTGCTATGACGTTCTCCTTACTAGGATGGTACTACAAATTTATATTATAATCAACCATCAACTGTAACAAGCGTCTCTGCCTCAAGTTGAGCTCCTTTTGAGTGTAGACATACTTTAGACTCTTGTGATCAGTAAAAATCTCTACTTGCTCTCCATGAAGATAGTGCCTCCATATCTTTAATACAAATATCACTACAGCTAGCTCAAGATCATTCGTCGGGTAGTTCTTCTCATGAACCTTCAAATGTCTCGATGCATAAGCGATAACTTTGCCATATTGCATCAAAATACATCCCAATCCACTGTCTGACGCATCACTATATACCACGAATCCTTCCGATCCTGAAGGAAGAGTCAAGACCGGTATTGTCGTCAACCGTTTCTTCAACTCTTCAAAGGCCTTCTGGCACTCCTATGACCATACAAATTCCTGGTCCTTACGCATAAACCGTATCATAGGCTCTGCAATCCTTGAGAAGTTTTGCACGAATCTCCGATAATATTCGGCAAGTCCAAGAAAACTCCTAACATCTGCAACTGATGTAGGTGTAGGGCATGTCTCAATTACAGCAACCTTCTATGGATCAACTGAAAGTCTTTCTCTCAAGATAATATAACCAAGGAAAGGTACTCTGTCTAAGCAGAACTCACATTTGCTGAGCTTGGCGTACATCCTCTCCTGCCTCAGCGTCTCCAACACGATCCTAAGATGCTTCGCGTGTTCTTCGTGGCTCTTGGAGTATATCAAGATGTCATCTATAAATACAACCACGAACTTGTCCAATTACTGATGGAAGACCTTGTTCATTAAGCTCATAAATACAGCTAGCACGTTGGTTAAACCAAACGATATAACTAAGAACTCGTAGTGCCGTACTTGGTCCTAAAGGCTGTCTTTGGTATATCTTCCTTCCACACTTTAATCTGATGATATCCGGATCTGAGATCGATCTTTGAGAATACACAAGCACCACTCAACTGGTCGAACAGATCATCAATGTGCGGTAAAGGATACCTGTTCTTGATGGTTACAGCATTCAGTGCTCTATAATCAATGCACAGGCATACCGTCCCATCCTTCTTCGGTATAAATAATATGGGTGCTCCCTACGGTGAAATACTAGCTCGAATAAAGCCCTTCTCTATAAGTGGATCTCTAGAAGGTCATCCACTTGCTTCTTCAGTTCCACTAACTATTTTCGTGCTAACTGGTACACAGATGAAGTAATGGGCTCTGCTCCTGGAGTCAAGTTTATAGTGAATTATATTTCCCGATCAGGTGGTAAGCCTGGAAGATCATCGAAAAATACATCCACAAATTCGGATACAACCTTTGGGTACTCTGGATCCCCTTCTGTAGTGAGTTCCTTTAAAGTAGGCTGAGCGCCTTACTCTCTGGCCCCTCGAAGAAACTCAAAATTCATATGATCAGGCGGTTTAAAGATAACACGTCCACGCCAGCAATCTAGAGTCGCATGGTATTGACTCAACCAGTCCATACCTAGTACAACATCATAATCCGGCATAAAAAAGATCAAGAATTAAGCTCTCATCACTCGACCATAAACTATTACCGTACAAGATCTATAAGTGTCACTAACTGGGATGATGCCGCCTCCCGTGAGAATTCTCATAGTCTTCGGAAGGGGTGAGGTAGCTTATTTATGTGTGGCTACGAAAATAACAGCTATGAAAGAATGCGATGCTCCTGAATCGAATAATGCTACTGCATGTAATGAAGCTACTAATATAGTACCTACGATGACCTCTCCTGGAGTCTCTGCCTCCTCAATAGTCATGGCAAAATCCTGACCTCGTCCCTGAGCTGGTCCTCTCTACTATTGTTGTGCTTGCTGGAAAAGCGCTGCATGTGGTGCCAAGGGTGGCCTAGGGTGATATCCTTCCGGTACTAGTGGTCTGACTCCTCCAACTCCCGTCTGTGGTGCTCCTGGTGCAGGATAAGATGGTCTATGTGGTTGCTGGGCTGGCCTCGGTGCTGGTAAAGTGGGCCGGTGTACCATTGGTGCTCCTCCCTGACGCTCTTGGCAATCCTTGGCTAAATGCTGGCTGGATCCACAAATAAAACATTGTCCCAATCTGCGTCGATACTCCCTTGCAATATGTCCTCCCTTGCAATAGTAATCACAAGTATAGGTTACTGGTGCTGGTAGTGGGGCTGCTCTGGGTGGCTGGTGCATATGAGGCCTCTTTGCAGCTCTTCTCTGTTGTGCTCTGGCTGGTACTAGTGCATGCGGCCGCTTCTGGCTGAAATCTCTCCTGATGATGCGTTCAATGCGTCGAGTTGCGGCAAGGATGTCTGTATAAGAAGTAGGTGCAACGGAGCCAATCTGTCTCTGTAGCTCAAAGCTCAGTTCGTCAAAGAATTTCTCTGCCCTCTCTTCTTCTGTCGGGATTAGTGTAAGGACGAAGCTACTCAAAATAATAAAATCCGTATTGTACTCTTTCACTGTCATATTGCCTTGAGTGAGGCGATTGAACTTGTCTCGGAGTTCCGATCGAGCAATAGATGGAATGTACATCTCCTAAAAGAGTCCAGAGAACTCCTCCCAAGTAACTTGGTCTGGTCCAAGTCATTTTTCCTCAGTGAGCCACCAGTGTTGTGCATTGTCTGTCAGTTGTATCCTGACAGTAGTCATCCAATGCTCTCTCGGAAGCTCAGCTGCTTCTAATTGATGTTGTATGTTTGTGAGCCACTCATGAACTTCAGTGGGCTCCTCCTTACCTGAAAAGGTACGTGACTTCAGTTGTCAAAATTTTGAGATGGATTTCGTCGATAGCCGTCTAGTTGGTGGAGTTGCCTGCTCTAGTGTTGTCACTATACTATGCCTCAAGTTCTCTGCCTGGCATTGCTGAGCCTCTTGCTGAACCAGTTATTGGGCTTGCATTATTGCATAGAACACCTGAAATAACTAGTGCCCGTCCATAGGCTGCCCTGGCTGGAAAACTGGCATCGGTGGTACCGGTGGAGTGGATTGCGGTGGAGGTGGAATGTCGTCTCTTCGGAACCTCTAGGCGTGCTGATCTGCCGGGTTACTTTGTTGAGTGGATGGATCTCCTTCCAATGGCGTCACCCCATCGTCATAAGTAACCACAGCACGTTGCGGTGTATCCATGGGAGTCTCGTCGCTAGTTCGTGGATCCATTACTATGCACATAAAGTAAACTATGAGGATCGTACAGATGAATCAAGGCATGATGCAAGTCAATGAATTAATTCGAAATCGATTTAGAGGTCAAGAACATATCAACATGTGGATGAAATCCTATAAATTTATTTTATCCTAATTGCAGGCTTGCTCGGTTCCGTAATTGAAATCTGAAGCAATTTATTCATAGACCTGCATAAGGCACCATAAAAACCATGTCATATTCCAGTCCCAAAATACCAAGGGACTAGCCACGTGGCAATGGCCAGCAGCACAACTCCAATGGCCAAACCCAATTTAATGGACCCGTTAGAGTGCACTTAAGCTATAATATATATATATATATATATATATATATATATATATATATATATATATATATATGAAGGTCTACTACACCTGTCACAGTTTATTTATCTAATCTCATCCACAAATAATAATCACAACACAAAGGGATAGTCTAGTCACAAGTATAATAAAATAAAACTGTCCATTAACAATTACAATATAAGTAATGTTGCGAAGAATAACCCGTCATCCAAATAATGGAAAGAGAAATAAAACTAGTACATCTGTCCAGTAGTCACTAAGCCAACTCCAAATGTCTAAAGAACACTAAGCATAAATAAATAGGGAAGTAACCGAGTGCTTAAGAGAAGTCCTCCAACAAAACCTCATCCTCTAGTGCAAGTACAACTCTAATGTCTGCTTCTGTCCCATAAACCTCTGGGTAACTCTCCTCGTCTATACCTTGGGACATAATCTGGATCCAGGTCCTCAAGGGACATAGCAAGGTACAATAAACATTCAAGCCAGAAGTAAACAGTATCATGCTATAGTACAAGGGAAACTAAGATAACCAACTATATGATATGCAAATGAGAGTATGGACTCGTACCCAGGGCTAGTACTCACAGACTTATCTGTATGCTAGACAGTACCCTCGAGGCTCCATGTGGGAGAACCCATAGAAGGCTAATAAATATATATAAATGTATAATTGCTTTAGATTCCACAAAGGGGACCCAAAGCCTAAATAAAGAATAGATACGTAATAAGTAGAATACGCCTAAAGTACGAAGAAGACTCTCCCCTCCCAATGTAACCTCACATCTCCATCAAGACACGCAAGATCATAACCTCTAAACTATCGTCACCAGTCATGGACACTATGTATATATAATAGAAATATTCTATTTTATGCAACTTGTAATCCCATCCAGAGTCCAATTACCACGAACATGTCAAGAAAGACTCAGTCACATGAATAACGTGTCAAGTATCCTACGGTCGAATGTGAAAATAATATATGCACAAAACTTGGATTTGAATCACTGACTCTCTAACTATGATACTCGACTCCGCGGAGGATGTCGGTACCTGAATCTTGTTCGGACACAAAGTATCGTATGTCGGACCTAGGATAAACAGATACATCAAGCAAACCATATTAATACAATATCTCATGCATAATAAATAAATAAAAATTATAACATCTTGGCAAGGTACACTTGACTGGGTCCTGAACAGTAGTATGGCTAAGTCAAGGTACCGATCTCACTCCGTCAATTGCCCCTAAGAAAGTGGAATATACATGTACGCCTCCGGATGCTGAAACAAACCTCACTAATATTTCCAGAATATGAGAAATAGCTAGGATTGACTACCCATAAGTCCAATTTGACCACAGGGACAAATTTGACAGTTTCGGGTCTAGGCAGGGTCTACATGTCGCCAACTTCGCACCAACAAATATGCCGAAGACATAGTTCTTTAAATTCAGCAAACTCAGTGTCTACGAGTCAAGAACAATGATACTATCCAAACGGAATGTCCGAAACTAGATTCCGGTGAGCCGATTACGAAATTGTTTGTCAAGTAGGACCGCGGGGCCCACGAAATAGCATTTCAGTCAACGTTCTTAGAATTGAACCAAACTTGGTTCACAAGACCAGCGTAATGCTGCGAATTTGATGGCACAAGTTTCATTGCTATACAGTAAGCACATACGAAGTTATTACAAGGTTTCGAAAAAGACTGATACGGTATTTTTTTATGGATACGGGTTGATTTTAGCATGCACACACGCCCAAATCTAGTTCCGCGAAAGCCCACATGTCGGTATTTATGATACGCGACTTTTGGTGCAATTCGTATGCGATTACGTGGCCCGATTTAGCGGGACACACCCCGTATCGAAATTTTTTAACTTTCAAAAATAATTTGTTTCCATTCTCAACACAAAATAAATTAAAATTAAAACAAAAATAATTAAAACTATTTGTAGGGAAATAAACTGGGTTATGTTGTCTTCACATAGAAAAAAGAATAATTAACTCAGTTTGGCCTTACGGTTTGGGAGTTATTGACCTCGAAATATGGGTGTTTGGATAGTTATCGGATTCCAGAAAACGTATTTTTTTTCTTGATTTTCACCCTGATTTTTGACAAGAAAAAGTATGGAATAAATTGAATTATTTGGAGGGGATCCAAGAGGGTTAGGTTGGGAACAAACCTATGAAGATGGCTTAGAAATCGGACGACCGTGGTGGGAGAAATCTCGCCAGCAATAGTGGGTCGGACTGCACTGTGCGCGCGTGGCTGCTGTGCGCACGGCCGTGCGATCTGCTGTGGCGGCAGATGCGTCGATCGGGGGTAGCCGCTTGGGTGTCGGAAAGGGGTAGGGGTGTCGCCGAGTGGTTTGATTGAGAGGAGAGGCATTTATTCGTGAGTTTTAGGGTTAGGGTTTAGTTAATTGTGTATATATATATATATATATATATATATGGGGGGGGGGGATGGTTGGATGGATATGTCCAAGTATGGGAAGGAATTCGCTTTTGTTGCCCCCATTTGGTGTGAACATGGGTTCGAGTGAGTTTCCAATCTTGAATGGGTTTAAAATGGGTCAAGTTCTAGTCAAATAAAAGCAGTTTTAAGATAACCGTGGTTCTAGATGTTTATCAATATTTTTGGAGCATAGGAGAGACCAAACAAATACAATATTCATATCCCAAATATATTAGATACAATCAAGATTAGTAATATAAATTGTGTTGGAAGAAAAAAGGTTGTACATTGCTCCAAATATCTAAGCCATAGCGAAGTGTCATATATAAAGAATTATAAATTTAATACTTTAACCGATTGAATAAATTAAATTAAATTAAAATACCAAATTACCCCTACTAAAAATGAGGGTGCTTACATGGGTTATACCCATTTAAGGGTTGGGCTGAATTCTAGTTTCCAATGTATAAAAATAGGATTGTGTGAGGGGAATTGGGGTGTTTGGTGTATTGTAGAGAGGGGAATGGGTGTGTGGTGTTTTGTATGATTTATAGGGGGTGTGAGGGTTTGAGTTGGGTGTTTGGTCTAGTTTTAGTTTAGGTTTGGGTTGGGTGCTTATCATGACTAGAAAATGTGTCTGGGTTCTTGTTGTTGTGTTGGGAGCATATAGGATTTTATTTGGGTATGACACAAGTGTCATAGATGTTGGGTACTTAGTATATGTCATGGGCATTTAATTGGTTGAAGGGAACATGTTGAAGTTGTGTCATCAATTTCGATTGGAATGGGCATATGTGAACAGCTTAGGTTTGAATTGGATATTGTGTCATGAATGTTGTGTGTTTAAAATGGAGCACAAGAGATGGTGTTTGTGAGTGACATAATGGTCATGATTGTAGATTGGCTTGTCTATGTCAAGTGTGTAAAATTTGTTGGTTGGCAAAGGCTAGTGTAGTGCTTAAAATATCAAGGCTACAAAAAAGGGTATCATATGATACAAAAATAAATAGGTGTTATCAACCATTGATACTTAACCATAATATTTCTCTAATCCAAGTAAACCTTAGAAATTACTTAAGGGGGTTTACTATAAACACCAAAAATTTTAGAATTTAATTTAAAATTTAATTAATTATTATTGTAGAATTTTTTTTTATTATTTTAGTTAATTATAATAAATGTTCGTTCATGGATTTATATTTTTGTGTATTAAATTAATTATTAAAATAGTGCAAAAATTATATTTTTGAGTGTATAATTAATAATAGAATATTGTGTAATTTTTCTGGAATTTATTGGGGTCTAAAACTAAATTTTTTTTAATAGCTAATTGCATTATTTTAAATAAACCAACCCAAAATGAACCAAACCGAACCAAACCAACTCAGTAAAACAACTCGGACCGGATCCTAACCCATACCCGAACCCGCAGACCCGATAACCCGACCCGACCGTTCCCTTCCTCTCCCCCAACCGACCGTCGACCAACCCTTTCCCCTCCTTGTAATGCCCTCCCTACCCCTATAAAACCCCCAGCCTAGCCGACCATCACCACCAACAACTCCTCTCTCATTCCTGACCATCGTCGCCGCCGTCAGCCACCGAACCGTCGCGCGCCACCCCCGTGATCAGACGCCGAAGTCAAGACGAGCAGCAGCAGTAACGAGGTACTCTACTTTCCAACCTTGTATCTTCCTATACATTAATCCAAATGTCGACCTGTCAAATCCTTTGCGAAGACCACATGACCCTCTTGAACCTTGTATAATTAGTTCAGTGTATCGTGTCCTGTGTCGTTCGTAATTCGCGGGGCAAAATAGAAACAAAATGACCCAATTTGTAGTTCAGAAAACTGTCTCAAACATCCATGTTCATGGCTATTTTTCTTCCAACATAGTTAATATTTTTAAATTCCACTTAAACAGTAATTTAGACAACATAACCGAGATTTAATCCCTTTAATTACTTTATTTTAATTTGTTGTATGTTATGATTTATTCGCGGTTGAAGTTGACCAAAAATTTGGTTTTCTAAATCCGAATTTTCTCGAAACGGAGTGCGTTTCGCTAAATGAGGCAACTTTGTCGTGCGTGAATTACACCGAAAGGCGCGTATCATCAACACGGACGTGTAAAATTTTACGAAAGTTGATTTGGATGTGCATGCACACCGAAATCAACACGTATCCGTCGAAAAGTCCTATATCGACCTATTTTGACGATATGTTGTGTGTATTGGTGTTTGTATGTGTGTGCACTTGTGTGTATCATGATTGTGCTCTAGGTATTGTGTTAGTGTGTGTGCACGTGTGTGTGTGTGTGTGTGTGTGTGTGTGTGTGTGTGTGTGTGTGTGTTGGGGTTGAGGAGAGTGTGCTTGGTGTGGTGATTTAGGGAGTATAGTGTGTGTGTGTGTGTGTGTGTGTGTGTGTGTGTGTGTGTGTGAGAGAGAGAGAGAGAGAGAGAGAGGTTGAGTGCTAGAGTTTTGGATATGTCTGTGCTTCTGCACAGTAGTGAGATGGGGGAATTACTGTACAAAAATAGTGCACCTTGTGCACAATTCAGCTTGAGAAGTACAGATGTGCACTTGAGCATGTGCAACAGCATTACTTGATGCAGGGAGCCATTGTAGTGTAACAACAAGTTGCATATACTTCTGCATACAGAAGCAGCATAGCTCAGTGTTAGATGCAGCAGGCAGCACTTGCTGCTAGGTTGCTTTATAGCAAACTGTAAGCATGGGGACTGCAGCAACATCTTGGTAAGGGCTGTGGTAAGTGTTCTAGTGGACTTAAGTATGAGGTAGCAGCCTGCTATAGGAGAGTAGAAAAGCAGCTAGGTAGTTGAGTGTGAGGTGAGGGGTATGGTTCAAGTGTAGATTGGTGTGGTGTTTGAGTGAAGGTTGTATAATGTAGGTAAGTTAGTATTGTATCTCGAGTAGTGAGGATATTATAGTGTATGTGTATCAAAAAGCTTAGTGAGTTAGTATCAAGATGGGACGTTGATATGTGTCAGGTTATATATCATAGTGTTTTATGTGTTAGATATGTTAGTATGAAGATAAGAGTACACGTCATATAGGTTTGGTATCATGAAATACTTGGGTATTATGATGGTATTGGTACCATGATACTCAAGTATCAATGGTTGAGGGTAAGTTGAGAGTGAGGTATCCTAGTTAGTACCTGTTGGCCCAATGTTTATGTTGAGTTTTTTAATATGGCTAATCGATTAAATTTAGCATGATGGTAATCGATCAATCACTATAGTATCTTATACTTAAACTCAGCATTATCCAGATATATAACATTTGCTTTTATATATTTTCTTGTTCGTCTAACATGTACTTACAGAAAGAAATAAGCAAGATCAGCAATGGACATATGCTATATGACGATGAGCCAAAGACGACGTTATACCATAAGATTTTATCCAACCGCTTACGACTTATCTGGAGCTTCGCACCCGGGGGTTTCGCTGCCAGGTCAGCTAACAGGGGTCGAGGGGGCAGCACCTCTCGTGGGGACAGATTCCCAGATCTGGTTATCTTTGGACAACTGTCGTCAAGGGAAAAAGCGTTTTCAAGTCAACATATGTTTCAGAAGTTTGGCGTCATCAGTGCTCTTGGTTTTCATATGTAATTTGATATTTTATTTGAGTCTAGGACTTTTGTACATCGAGTCACACTGGCATAACCCAAGTTCACTCAAATAAACCTCGAACCCAACCACAAAATCAGTCAATATTCATTCACAAAGCCTACCATACTTAGCAATCTAACTCGGGTCGAATTCATGTCGAACTCGGTTGCCACTTTGGTATAAAATCATCCAGTTGTTATATCCATGATTTTGTGGCCTCCAACGTTCGAAAATTCAAATATTCCCTACCGAATTCTAGCCGAAGGCCGAACTCGGTTTGGTAATAACCTATAAATAGAGTTAAATTTTCACATTCTTACTCACTCAACCATTCTCAATCTTTCTATCCTATAGTGAGTAAACCCTTAGAGCCTAAACTTTCTTATCTCCAAGATCAACTCCCAGCCTTCTAGTGCCAAGTGCGGTCTCGGTCTAGAAGTCTATAAAGTTGTAAAAAGCTTGGTTCATCAAACCCCAGTTCTGTATAAAATTGCGAGCCTTCGGATCAAAACTCATGGTGTGTAAAGTTGCGATACTTCGGATCAAATCTCATGGTGTAAAGAAGTGGCAAGCCTTCGGATCAAAGCTTGTGATTCACTATTGGTGATTATAGTGGATAAAACTCCGAACTTGAGTTCCCAGGACTAGACTAGTCCTCTCAGAGGTAAACCAGTATACATCTTGGTATTTGCGTTTTTTTCTCTGTCTCTACTTTACTGCTTTACTTCACTGTCTTTATATACATTGTTAGTTAGCAACTGCCTTCATTCTGATAATTTTTAATTGGGTAGATTATTCCGCTACACTCTATTCACCCCCCTCTAGAGTTGTTTTACGGTCCTTCAGTACCAATAGGTATTGGGATTAGAATAGGGTAGTATCTTGGATACGAGATAAGTGTCTAGGATATGAGCAGGGTATTGGGTATTGGTTTAGGTAATAGTGAGATACTAGGATACATGTTAAGGTATTGGATAATTAGCTAAGGTATGTTGTGATACTAGTATATATGAGTCTAGATAGGTAATATATATATAGTGTTGGATACCTAGAATACCAAGACCTATAGGGTATGACCTAGAAAATCTGGAAATAGCTTGGTATTAGCTAATATAACTATATAGGCCAACCAAATGGGTATTTGAGACCCAAAAATAGATATTGACCTAGTTTTATCCTATTGACCTAGAATTGACCAAAGCACCTAAATTAAGGCTAGTTAAGCTTTTTTTATATATATTTCAAATCACCTATTGACATGAAAATTCATATATAGGTCACTTGGACTCCAATTCGGACACTGATTTGTGTTTACAGCTCAGGACCACAGGCGAGTATATTCTCTGATAGTTTTCATTACTTGATAGTTATTATAATGTATGTTTTAGTTATGTTTTACTTGATTTCTATCACGATGGTTACACGAATTAGTATGTTATGGATTTTATTCATGATATGTTACTTCTTATACCTTATTGTAGACCTTGATCACCATGCTCATATTTAGACATCGCATTGTGATTCATTGTGTCGTGATGTGTCATGATTAGGATTCATAGTACTAATCGGGGGCGGAGGAGTACTAAGTAGATATGTGATCAACTATTTTAGATATTGTAGAAATTGTTTGATATCCAATCGTATATATGATTGAGTTGTACTATTAAAGACATTGTTTGATAACCAATCATACATTACCCATATGATTGAGCCGTGCTATTATAGACATTGTTTAGTATCATTGTTGATAGATCACATATTGAAAGTACTTCACACACACTTAGATAGATACAGTCTTTCATGTTCATTCCAGATTACTGTCTATTGCCATATTTGTATATGTCTACTCATTTTTTATTACTTGCCATATTATGACATTACTTTACATGTCTTATCATGTATTTCATTACTATTTTATATTTTATAGTTTCTACCATGTATTGGAACTATTTTTAGTGTTTGTACTCGTTCCATCCTATCTGGATAACATTTTTAGGAGTTGTTGTGCTCTACGTTCCAGGATTTCAGAGTGATGCTATAGTCAGGACTGCTCTTGCACTGTGGATCATGATGTGACATTTGTAGAGATCTAGACTAGTATTCCTTATTCCAGTATCATGCTCTAGTTTTTACATCTCTTAGTTAGTTGTTTGGATTATTTTCTTATCATATTATCCTTAGTATATTATGATTGAGTTATGAAGATACGAGTTGTACTTGTGATTGTTGAGATAATTTTCCATTGAGGTCTCGACATCGTTCTACCGCCGATGTTATGGCGTTAGCTAAACGTACCCACGTACTCGTTCCCGAATATCCGAGTGTGGGTCGTGACAAGAACGTCCGTCGTAATCATGAATATCGTAGGAGATACGGGGTATCCCTGCCTGACAACTCTGTAGAATTGGAAGATGCTCGATGCTTCTCCATTAATGAGCACCGACAACCTATAGTTACTAATCAGCCTCCAGATATCAATCCAAGCTTCGAAAAACCTAAATCGCTTCAGGACCTAGATCAAAAATTACCAATCCAGTCTATCGTACACATTTTCCATGTCAATTTTAATATCCACATCCCCCCCCCCCCCCCGCGAGTTAGAGTGCCCCGTGGTGGAGACAAGTTCAATTTTAATATCCACATCCCCCCCCCCCCCACGCGAGTTAGAGTGCCCCGTGGTGGAGACAAGTTCCTGCACTAATCTTGGAGATGATGGAGGGAAGAACTACTGCCAGTCTTTTGGCCATAATCTTTGAGAAAATCTTGTTGAGAAAGTTGCACATGCTGATCGACTTATAGTCGAAAAATGTCTCCTGGTTGTTGCCTTTCGGAATGAAAACAAGGTGAGTATGAGTTATACCTTTAAGGAGGCTTAACCCCTGAAAGAGGGCATCAACCGCGTCTCGAAGGTCAGGGCTAATAATGTCCCAACAGGGCGAGAAGAAGGTGTCCTAGAATCCGTCCGGACCGGGGCCGCTCTGGGCATCCATGCACAGTATAGAGGCATAGATCTCTACCAGTGATGGAAGGGCCATCAATGCTTCGTTGTCCCTGTCCTAGATGATCTCGGGGATCTTCTTAAAAAGGTCATCATTCTTTTCCACTATGCCCTTTGACATAAGCCTGGAGAAGAATTTGATCACTTCAGTCTTGATACCGTCTTGATACCTTCCCGATCCGCCTTGTTGGAGTTGTCATCCCACTTAATCTTGGGAATAAATAGTTTCTTCCTCCTGATGGTGATGCATGCGTGGAAATATGTATAGTTCTTGGCTTCTTCTAGGTCCAATTTAATACGGGCCTTTTGCTTCCGGTACTCTTCCTCTAAAGCCACCCTCTTCTTTAGTTCTGCCCTCGCCCAGTTCAGGGCGCTCCTGTTCTCGTTGCACGCAATATTTTCGAAGTATGCTTTGTACTATGCCGCTTTCATCTCCGTGTTCTTGGCTTCAATAAGGATGTCACCAAATGCAACCCGGCTCCAAACTACCAACGTGCGCCTGGTGACCTTCATTCTCACCCTCATCCTGATTAACGGGTTACCATGAGAAGTTGATGTCAAGACTCGTGCCCCGATATTGAGTATGAGTGTGTGATCAAGTTCAGCCTACGCCGCAGTGTCGACAGTAGTCAGTTGTCTAGACCTTATAAATCACCAAGTCACATAAAGATCAATCATCACGTCATAACACTACAACGAGAATCAACCCAGACTCACGCACCCACAATCATCACAGTCCTCAAGTATGATCTTTTTGTATATAATACATGTCAATCTCATCCGGAGACAAATCTAGTAAACCATAAAATATATAATCATGAATGATACATCAATGAATAGTACATCAATAATAACTACAGTAAGTCCTCCAAGTAGCTCCACTGATCCCAAGTGTCAACTCCACTAATTTGTCACTCACTGATATCAACGATCCAGTCAGGAAATGAGCAAGTAAATCTACACAATGATAGAAGTATAATATGAAATAAAATGTACATGAAACAGGAAAACAATAAAGAACAAGTAAAGGACGATCAATGTGCACGCGTAAAGCAATACATACCTACTAGTGATTGAATACCTTTGTCGTGTGGACAACTAGAAGTGATCTAGCACCCCTCACATGACGTGCGACCGCTACTCAACACGGTTTGAGAATATGGTCATCTACACACGACTTTGGTATTTTTCTCCCGACACACAATAACGATCACAAGATACGATGACAATGGACACGACACAAGGTACAATAAATACAACACACGATATAATAAACATATCATCTAGATCACTGTATATCCTACTGTGTCACAAAATAAGCAATGAACTAGTACACTAGAATTGAAGAATAAACTTGTAATAAAATGAAATACAAGAATTGAAGAATGAAATTATAATAAACAAAATAATGGAATTGAAGAATAAGCAATGTATATAATACTTGCCTCTGTCCACGAATAGAAGTTGCTCTAGTCCACCTATCAAAACAATATTAAACTATTAAATTCTAGATTTACGTAAACTCCTAGAATTTCAAGGTTAAAACCCTAACTAATTCTTGATTTTATAACTAACTTCTTGATTCTTTATGAATTTCTTGATTATAATTATTTCTTGTTTTTTATGTAACTAACTACCAACAAGCTCTAACCAATTTTAGTCAATAGTTATTCTAATTACAAATTTAAATTATATTTCCTAATAAATCTCTATTAATCCTCTTCCTTAACAATCTTAATTAACCCAAAACCAATCATGACTCCTGGCCCAACCTGCTCACTCTGGGCTCAGCCCCATAACCCATGATCCACTGAACCCAAATCACTGGCTCTGATCCGCGGGGGTCCACAGAATCTGATCCTCAACAAAAAACCCGACTACGTAGAGTTGAAACAAATTCCATGGTGACCGTTAGCTCTTTTCAAATTTGAAACTAAAGCTAATACATAGAATTCACACCTCAACAAAACTGTATGATAAATTCAAGTTTAAAGCATATCATTCAATTTGAATGTGTAGAAACGTATTTCTAACGGCCAATTACAGTAACAATAAGTCTGTCAAATTCAATGGTGTAGACACCCCTCTCTCTAAGAACTGATACAAAAGACACAATCTCGGATACTGTATCGAATCACAGACACAAGTCTTTATGTCATTCTGGACACGAACACGAGTAGATACACATGAATAACTGATACGGAATAAAGAAGAGGGAAGACAGTACTTGCGTCCGCACCCTCTCCTGTGTTCGATTCGATCGGAACAGAGTATCAGAACTTCTCAGGAACAAATCACCGAACACCTGGTGAGCAACAACCAGGAAAATAATTTAGAGTTCATTTTGATCAGAAAAACGAAGGAAATACTCACGGAGAATCAATTAAATGATCAAGATTCAAATCAAACCAAAGAAAAATGATCAAGAATACTGAACCGAATCAAGAAGCAATCGTTCAGTTCAAGGACGAAACCGACCAAGAATAGAGATTGAGTCAAAACTCAGGTCGATCGATCTTGATTTTGAACCGAGAACTTAATCTCCCGGATCAAGAATGGATCCAATCTATCGAGGCTCGGTTCGATCCCAAATTTAGATCGAACAATTCAAAATCCTGATCGAATTAGAACAAAACAAGCCAAAACAAAACGAAGAAGAAAGACAAACGAAGAGGATGATGAACTCACCGGAGCTTGCTGTCGATCCCCCGTGCAACGCCGTGCCTCAACGCGTCATCGTCGTCGAGAAACTGCCGCTGAGAGCAGATCACCGGAGTGCCGAGGATGCTACGCGCTGGAAGGGATCGCCACCGCCATGGCCGCGCTCGAGTCCGTAGCCGTCGGGAAGAAGTCGCCGTCACTCACAGTGGACCCGCCGAAGAGCTCTATTGCTGTTGATCGCGTCGTTGCGGAAGGAGCTCGCTCTCGAGCTTTAAGCGGTGTCGGTGGAGAGCCGCTGCACTTTCTTCATCGCGCAGGAGAATGGGGGAGAGCTGTTGCTCTCTGTGGTTTGATCCACAGGCACTGGGTCAGCGTCGGGTGAAGAGAAGACTGGCTTGATAGTCTTAGCAGGCTGGCTTTGGGAATGAATGGGCTGGGCTGGCTGGAAATAAGATAAAAATTAAGAGAGAGATGATTGGAAAATATGTGAGGAACTAAACCTATTATTATATGAGTTCATTAGAGGATTCTAGGTCCTTTCCAATTCGCGCATGCCAAATATTCTATTCTCTAGAATGCTCCTCTAAGTATTTTTCTTTTATTTACAGAAACTTTCCTTCCCTCTCCATAATTTACAATTATGCCATTTATAATTATTTTCTTAATAAATTATTTCCAGAAAACTATTAGTTTTTGGAAAATAATTTCAATCTTATAAAATATTTAGAAAATAATTGAATCTAGAAACTTATTATTTATCTTAATTGATTTTAATATTTATTTTTAGAAATATATTTTGAACCAAAAATTATATTTGGAAAAGTAAAGGAGAGGTTACAAATCTATACACCTTAGAAAATTGTAATTCTCGAAATTTAAGGCATGTAGATGAGCAAGAAATGGAATTCAAAAGAAAGAAAACAACAAAGATTTTTATTTTATCTCCTAGGTAGATATTCTAAGCTAGATCTTCCTGAAGAGTGTGGCCTCTATGCCACTCTTGAAGGATCGTAAGGCAGCTCTACAGGGGGTGAAAGAGTGTAGCGAAAATTATACCCAATTCAAATTATGCTAAGTAAAGGCAGTTACCAACTAGCAATAATGTAGCAATATAGCAAAGTATATGAAGGTAAGTAAAGTTTAGAATCACAAACGCAAACACCGAGATTTATACTGGTTTCCCTCATGGAGGACTAATCCAGTCCCGAGAACTCTTGCTCAATATTAAATCTACTAGCAGTTAAAATACAAGCTTTGATCCGTAGGGCTTGCGACTTCGTACAGACACGAGCTTTGATCCGAAGATCTCAAAGACTTCAGACACTGGAGAAGTAGCTTTGAATAGCCAAGCTTGTACAACTCTAACACTTCTAATAAAAATCGTACTGGCACTTAGAAGAATGTGAGTTGTCTTGGAGATTGAGAAGGTTTAAAGATCTTTAATGAATAGAGAAGATGAAGAGTGAATGAGTGAATAAAAATAAATATCTTCACTATTTATAGATTTTTCTGGGACAGAGTTCGGGCAGAACTCGGTAGCCTAACATTCAAAAATTCAAATGTTGGAGTCATGAGAATAGGTCTAGCACTATAATTCAGGAGTCGGTTTTGGGTGATCGAGTTTGGGGCGAGTTCGGGATAAACTCTGATCGAGGTCAGTTGAGCCAATTCCAAAATGGTCCTGGTCAGTTTTGGCTCATTTAGGTTGGTGTTTGAGTAGGATATTTGGTATGGTATGACAATAAAGTTTGTTCAGGTTTATGTAGGCTTATTTGAGTAGACTTCGGATTAGGATTCAAATAGTACCAAAGTTCGATCCGACTCACATAAGTCCTAGACTCAAGTAAAATAAAATACATAATAAATGTAAAAAAGAAAAACCAAACCGAAACCCTTAGATGAAGCAGTTTTTGTGAAATAATTGGTGAGGGTACAGTCTTTTGTTGTATTACATTTTCATGTATCAACTCATAGTTTTAGGTTAATTATCGAAATCAGGTTGACTGAGACCAGATGGGCTAACAATCTCTCACAATTTGATAGTTAACAAAAAATTGCGACTGATATAGCTATGAATGCAAGGTTGTGAATGATGTGTGCATGTTACAATCCAGATTAGTAGTAGCTCCCCCGTAACGAGAGCAAAAGTCAGTATCAAGTATCAGTGATTCTTCCCTGTTGTCACTTCATCGAAATGGAGCAGCTCCCCGATAAGGTATAGAGTTGCATAAAGATTGAAACTAAGAAAAGTGATACAGGAACACATAGATAACATGACAACATCATATGATTCATACTACATCTAGAATTTATTGCAAATGAAAATAATTTCAGATAGAAACATAACCCAAAAAACTACTCAAAACTAAAATATTTTGAAGCTAAACAAATCCATATTAAACTAAAAAACACATAAAGCAAATCCAGTACAAATGTCAACTAAGAAGAACGTCTCATCACTAACATAATAACTAAAACTAAGCATCAAATCTTTGCATCCCTACACATCATCATCATCATCTCTACCGGAGGGTTCACAGGTCTTAGCAGAACAGTTCGGATCAAAGCGAGCATTGTAAGCACTCTGATTTTTATATAGGATTATTTTTGGCATTTCAAAAAAAAAGAATTTTTATGTTTATTTTATATTAAAAAGATTTATTTAGTAACTAAAATATTTATTAGATATTTCTTGAACTTTAGAAACCAACCATCATGATCTTAAAATCTTAAGTACGACACTAGTCTTTACCTTCCAAGAAACTTTGCATGCTAGACTTATACGAGCTAATTTAGGCTCATGCCATGAATGTCACTCACAAATGTGCATTCCCATGGTTATTTTTGGTCGCACAACTTTTGCGACGTAATTCAAGAGAAAATGACACTTAAACCCCTTTTTTGTTGCGGACAATTTTAATACGCAACACTGACTCAATTATTCCAATCAATTTTATATTTATGAACCTAACTGGACCTACTACGTCTATGACAATGATATCCTATTTATTTGATTCACCGTATGCCCATAAAAAATTATAAACCACCATGACACATTTCGTAGCCTTATGCGACATCTTTTGTACTATCGTACTCAACCGAGCCCAACCACCCAACTTGAACCCCTGAAATTAACCACTTTCTATGACTCATGGACAATGTCCCACATCCATCTCATACTCTACAACACACCAAATACCTATTTTCCATGCACAAAATCTTATTATTTAAATTAATTAAATTTATATTCAGCATCTTCCTATTTTAGAATCAAATCCTATACACTTTCCATCATTGTATTCCATTTAAATCCTATAGTAATTAAATGGAAACCCCTATGATTAAATTTCAACCCATGCATGCCATATTAAGCCTCATTAAATCCTAGTCTTAGGTTTCAAATACTTAAACATTTAACCATCCATGCATGCATCTAACTATCAACTATATATATTTTTTCTCCATCCAAAATCCTAACTAACTCCTCCATAACAAACCTAAAACAAATCCTAACAACCTCCCTCAATAGGTCGGCCTCCCCCCTGTTGGGAACGGAATGCGAAAATCATTCTCCTAAACCAAGAAGCTGCAAGAGAATCAAGCAATAACAACGCACAAAACCAAACGTCAAACCACACAAAAAAATCACACACAGACACAAGCAATTTTTACGTGAAAAATCCAAATAGAAAAAATCATGGGACGATCGAAGTCCAATCCTAAAAAGCATCTACTATTGGAATATAAGTTTACACCATCTACAAACTCTTCATCGATCCAACATAGAATACCGCACTACTTGAAAGATAAAAAATAGGATTACAAAACTCACGAAGAACCGAAGATGACGAGTAGATTTACCCGTAGCGATCTTCTCCTCGAAATAGTCGTAGATCTCCTTTCTCTCCCCCAAAAGTGTAAAAGTACTCTTGCCACCTTTTTTTCTCTCTTTTTGTTCTATATTACATGAGCATTTTTATAAACCCTTGCATAAATTAGAATTTCCATGTATCGAAAATCTATATATGGAAGCCAAAAATATTTATAGAAATTCAATTATATTTAATCATATATTTAATTCAAATTAAATCATAAATTGGCTTGCCATTAATTAGAAATCCAATTAAATAAAAAGTTAATATATGAAAGATCCAACCATAATATATAATCAAAGATGGAAATCCAATATAATATTTTCTTACTATAAATGTTCTAATATACGTCCCTCAATGTACTCCCCGAGCTTTTTTGACATACGGATGGTGCTCATCGCACTCCGGGGTATTCTTCACATAGGTTGGGAACCCTACCCACTTCAACAAATCTTTCCATTTCCAACTAGGTGGAGGATCTAGTCATACCGATGATCCGCTTGTAGTACTCAAACTTTCCATTGGTATAACCTTTGTGAACATATCTGCTCCATTATCGTCTCCGTGGACCTTCTCAAGCGCCGTATCCTTCTTCTCTAGCACATCTCGTATCCAGTGATACCGAGTCTCAATATGTTTGTACCAAATATGAAATCTCTGGTTCTTCACAAGGTGGATCATACTCTAGCTATCGTAAATCAAAACGTACTGCTCTTGCTTTAGCCAAATTTTTTGTGATAACTTCTTCATCCACAATAACTCCTTGCAAGCCTCCGTCATAGAAATATACTCTGCCTTTGTCGTACATAAGGCAACACATTTATGTAACTGTGATTGCCACGATACTTCTCCACCAGCAAACATCATCACATAGTCCAAAGTCGATTGCCTCGTGTCTACATCTCCAGCCATGTCAGCGTCAGTATACCCGACCAGCTTCGTCTCGTCACCACCACATAAAATCCTCCAATCAGCAGTGCCCCGAAGGTACCTTAGAATCTACTTGACCGCACTGTAATATATCCTCCCAGGATTGAAGAGATATCTGCTAACCATGCCAACTGCGTGAGCTATGTAAGGCCTTGTACACACCATAACATATATCATATTCTCTACTGGTGAAGCATATATAACCAGCTCCATATCTTCCTTTCCATCCTCAGTTGATGGATACTCCAACTTAGTAAGGTTAAAGTGAGCCACAAGGGGATTGCTCACGTTCTTTGATTAGTCTATCCCGAACTGCTGAAGTACCCGGTGAATGTACTTTTTTTGGAATAAATGAAGCATCATGGACTCTCTCTCTCTCTCTTGGCAGATCTCCATCCTAAGAATAGCCTTCTATGTGTCCAAGTCCTTAGAGAAGACCGTACCCATTTGGCACTTTAACTCCGCTATCCTAGTAGCATTCTGACCCACCAATAGCATGTCATCTAAATAGAGCAAAAGTATAATAAAATCATCATCGACAAAGTTCTTCACAAAAATATAGTGGTTCGACGTCGTCCGTGCATAACCATGCTCCCCCATAAATGAATCAAACTTCTTGTACCACTGCCTTGGAGCCTGCTTCAGACCATACTGACTTTTCTTCAACTGGCAGACTAGGTGTGACTTGTCCTGCTCATATAATCCCTCTGGGTGCTCCATATACAAATTCTCCTCTAAATTACTATATAGGAATATCTTCTTTACGTCCATTTGCTCGAACTCCAAGTCAAAACTGGCTGCCAATGCTAGCACCACCCGAATAGACGACTATTTAACGACTGGCGAAAAGATCTCATCGTAGTCTACGCCCTTCCGATGACCATAGCCTTCAACTACCAACATTGCTTTGTATCGAGGGCGACTAGCTTCATCCGTCTACTTCACTCTGAATACTCATTGATTCTTTAAAGCCTTCTTATCCTTTGGCAATTGAACCAGCTCATAACTAAAATTGGCATATAGAGAACTCATCTCCTCTTGAATAGACTTCATCCACTCCTGCCTGTGTTCGTCTTCCATAGACTCTATAAAACTTTTGGGTTCTCCCTCGTCAGTCAGTACATATACTCATCAGGTGAGTATTTAGTAGATGGTCAACGATCTCTTGCGCTCTTCCTCAACGGAAGCTCTCATGCTGGCTGTATATGAACAACCTCCTCCACTTCAGGAATTGTCTTCTCGGCATCCTCATCCTCCTGAGGGTCACCATGACCACCATCATTCGGTTGATGATCAAGGTTGGGAGCACATCTCCATGTACTAGCTCCCATGTATCTGGATCCTCTACAGTGTCCTTTGGAAATGGCTCAAAGCGAAATGACTCTAACTCAGGAAAATCCTCAGCCTCAGAAGGCATCTCGAAATCTTGAGTGTTGGTCATGGTCTGATCCTCGATGAACACCATGTCCTTGCTTCTTTAGATCTTTCTTTCTACTGAGTCGTAGAGTCTATAGCCAAACTCATCCCGACCATAGCCAACAAAGACGCATTGCCTCGTCTTCGGCTCAAGTTTGGATGGTGATTGTATGGCAGCTCTTTGTCGTACCATACTTTGTCAGGCATATTACTCTGCAAAGGAGCACTAGGAGACAAATTAATAACATAAGCAACAGTGTAAAGAGCCTTATCCCAATAACCGTCTGGTAAGTTTGCTTTAGACAGTAAATATCGTACCCTCTCTATCAGTATCGTGTTCGTGCGCTTCGCTACACCATTGAGCTGAGGTATCTTGGGCAGAGTCTTCTGGTGTCGTATCCCTTGCCCTTTGTAATACACATCAAAGCGACCAATATATTCGCTATCGTTGTCGGACCGAACACATAGAAACTTATTGTCGTCTCCCTTTCAACAGACGCCTAAAACTCTTTGAAAGTGGGCAGTACCTGATCCTTGGTCTTTAAGACATAGATCCAAACCTTCCTGGAACAATCATCAATAAAATTCATAAAGTAAGAATCACCACTAATAGATTTTACCTTCACAGGACCGCAGATATCCGAGTGAATCAACTCGAGTAACGCTAGCTTCCTTGAACTTGGGTGACTTTGGAAAGATACTATATTTTGCTTTCCAGCTAAACAATGTGTGCATCTCTCCAACTTTGTAGACTTGAGCCCCGGAATCACCTTCTTATTTACCAAGTAGCTCATTCCCTTCTCGCTGATATGGCTAAGCCACATGTGCCACAATTCGGTAGAACGTTCACCTCATATGTCCTATGTGCACTCCCTTCAATATAATAGAGTCTGAACCTTTTGCTTTCTCTGGCAATCACTATCGAACCTCTGGAAAGCTTCTACTGACCGTTCCAGAAGTGATTAAAGAATCCCTCATCATCCAACCTTCCAACAGACATAAGTTTGAAATATATATCGGGGACATGATGAACATCCTTGAAAATAAGAACTGCACCCATTTTGGTTCTCAAATGCACATCTCCAATAACAACAGCCTTTAACACATCTTTATTGCCCATCTTCAGCACTCCACAGTCGCTTGTTGTATAAGTAGCAAATAATATCCTGTTGTGAGATACGTACGCTGAAGCCACTAAGTCCACCAGAAAGAATTATTATGGCATACGAGGCTCATGACTACCTCATCACCTACAATGATTACATCACCTCCATGTGTCGAGACAGCTGCTATAGTGTTCTCGCTCTTCTTTCCCTTGTCACCCTTATTTTCCCTTTTCCAAGCAAAATAGCTTCGCTTGATGTGGCCCTTCTTGCCACAATGATAGCACTCCGAGTCATCGTACCGACCCTTGGGATGAAGAAGATGGCTCTCTGAAACTAGCACCTCAGAATAGGATAAAGAAGACGTGCCCTGAGATTTCCTTCGTATCTCCTCATTCAATACCCCGCTATTGGTGAACTCCAGACTGATGATGCCTTCCGGAGAAGAAATGATCATAGACACTCGTACGGTCTCCCACGAGTCTGACAAGGTACACAGCAACCACAACCTCTGAACTTCGTCATCGAACTTGACTCCCATTGAGGATAGCTAGTCAACCACGCCCTGGAACACACTCAAGTGATCCGTGTTAGACGTACCATCTTTATGCCACAGACCTATCATCGTTCGGATCAGAAACAATTTATTTACCCCAGTCTTCTTTGCATACAAAGATTTTAGCTTCTCCCAAAGAGTCTTTATTTTCTCTATACTGGCAACGTGATTATACACGTTTTCATCAACGAACTGTCATATATAACCACACATCTGTTGTGCTTAAAATTTTTCTCCTCTTCGAATTTATCACTGGGCCTCTTGGAAGCAAATACCGGAAGATGCAGCTTCTTGACAAATAGTTGTAACCACCTAAGTCTGGAGAGGTGTATATTTGTTATTTCATATTAATTGTTATTATATAGCTATATTTAAATTTTGTTAGTTATAGTTATAGTTATATTTATATTGGTTAGTGTACTAGCTAATTAGAATGGACTAGTGTTAGTTAGACTTAGTTAGTGCCATATATGTTGGTTCATGACTTAGTTAATTAGACATAAGTTAGTTAGTGCATCGAAAGAATATTCTCTATTAGTTGTAGAGATACTTTAATTAATTAATTATATTTCATTCATGATAAATGGAGAGAGGCAAACATGATATTATGGCATGACCAAACCCTACTATAAGAGACAAGTTTAAATTAGGGTTCAACCATTCATTTTATTTCACTCATTAGCCTTCATCTTGTCCAAAGTGACTTTTTCCCCAATTCATCCAAATCTTTACCAAAAATCCAATTCTAATTCACTCATTCCCACAACAATGGAGGCCTAGAGCATTGGAGAGCACAAAATGATCCATTGGAGAGAAGCTTGCTAGGAGATCGTGTCCATTCCATTTTCTACGTGTAAATATGGAGAAGTTTCATTGGATTCAACTTCCAATATGTATAATCTCTATTTCATATCAATTTCATAATTAATTTATGGTATTGGACCTTTAGAAACCCATCCATGGTTAAAGACCACCCTTAGGGAGAAGAACTAGGTGCTAGAAATCTTTATTGTGATAGTTATGGTGGTTTTTATGACCAAATTGGGAAAAATTCGAATTTGGTCCACCAAGTATTTGAGGAATGACTCATTCATAGTTTTTAAGTTTAATTCTTAGATTAGTAGGGTGTACGTGTCTACAATTGGATACGGAGAGCCCGTATCACGACACGCCATGGTACGGGAAGGTAGAATTGAGTATTTCTATGTTTTGGTGTCCTAGTGTGTTATTTTCTTTTATTGTATTGTAATTAGTTATTCTAGTTCTATATATATATCATAAATTATATATTATATGTGTTTTAAGTGATTTGGAGGTTTGCATCTTGGTGGTGTTGATGCGGAGGAGTGTATTATGAGTATCACAAGCTTGTGCACTAGGTGTTTGATATATTGATTATGATAGTATATGTTGTGTGTGGTGATAAGGGTTTGGTGCTAGTGTATAGTTGCTTTGTGATAGTATTTTATATGTAAAGTTGTATCATGGAGGTGTATATGTGAAGAGTGTATCAAGGGCTGGGTAGTGTGTGTGCACACTTGTGCATGTCGGTTGTGTGATTTTAAGAGTATTTTGTGTGGGTTCAATAATAAATGGAATAGGCTGAATAAACAAGATGTAGGTGTCTGCAGTAGTAAGTGGTATGCTATAAAAGAGTGTGTATATGCTCGGGGATAGAGTGAACTGCATCAGTAGGTGCCCATTGCAGCAGAGAAGTGAGGGTATGGTGGAGTGTGAGGGAGATTGAGGGGGGAAGAGTTCAGAGTTGGAATGTTCAGTTTGGTGTTGGTTTAGCAGTGTGAGTAGCAGAGGGTGATTGGTATCGTGGAGAGGCGAGGGTCTTGGTAAAGTTCGATTGTGAGGGGTATGTGCAGACTTGGAGAGTAGTGTGTGCATAGGTCGTGCACACTTGTGTGCCAGTGTTTGTGAGACTCGTCTCACAATATTTGTATTTTATGCGGATACATATTTTGTGCTAGTTATTACATTTTATTGGATCTCGAGGAAGCCCAAAAAATTTTAAAATTGAAAACTTTACTACCTGACAGGTATACTGACGGTATACTGTCCGACATATATTTGTTTTATTTTTGAGATATTTTCTCTGTAAATAGTACTCGAAATATTTTATTTTCTTCTTTCTCTTTCTCACTCATCTCTTCTTTATTTTCTCTCGAGCTTGGAAGTATGGTCTTGAAACCTTGTGTGATTTCTAAAACCCTTCTTAGTGGTGGATTAGAAGGTTTAGGCTGGGAGCTCACCTTAGTCAAGTATACCTTGCCGATTTCGTGAACTTCTTTTACTTTCTGTTATTTTACTGTCTTGGAGCTTTGGTTATTATTTTTTAGCTTAGACTTGCTTTACTATTATTGTTCATATCATGATTTCTAGGCTACTGACCAGCTCAGTTTTGATTTCTGGTAGAATCTCGTCCTGTCCCTTTTTGGTAACTCGGTAACAGAAATGGTACTTGAGTTATGATCGTGAGATTTAGTCCATATTGTGATATGAGACTTACACTAGACTTGACTTCTTGTTAGACTTGGTTCTGGTAATTTTTGAAAATTGATTTGGATTCCAAAAATCAGACTTGATTTGACCATGTTTATTCTCGGAAACCGACATATCGACGGTATACTACAGTATACCGACGGCATACCGATTTTGACCCACTTGATTTTAGATATTTTTCTCTGAACCCTATCGGCATACCGACGGTGTACTGGGTTGTGCCGATGGTATACCGATCCTGCCAACATTGGTTGACTGACTTGAGAATATTTGTCTTGGTCGGCATACCGACGACATACTAGGCTGTGCCGACGGTATATCGATTTATGGAACTTTATTTTCCATTAACTTTTTGCCGACTTGAAATGGCATACCGATGGTATACTAAAGTATACCAACAGTATACCAATTTGTTGAAATCCAGAACTTGCTGTGTTTTCCCTATCTCTGGACCGGTGTACCGACGGTGTACTGGACTGTACCGACGGTATATCGATCATGCACTTTCTTTAGGAATTTATGGTTTTTTGTAATTTTATGTTGAAACTTTTGGCTTTTGCTTGGATACGCGATGACTTGATCTGATCTTTGACATGAACTTACATGGCTTCAGATGGCATGACTTGACTTGCTTTACTCAATTTTATTCGGCTTTGCCAGGCTACACGCGAGAACATGATTGACTGGACTTGACTTGGAATTACTTTACATGGCTTAATCGGACATGGCTTGACTTGGTTTTACTTGGTTTTATTTGGTTGGACATGGCTTCACATATTTGTATATGGCTTTACCTGGTTTCACATGGCTTTACCTGGCTTCACCTGGATTGACATGGCTTCACTTGGCTTTACCTTGCTTCACTTAATTACACGTGGCTTGATTGTTGACATGGCATACATGAGTCCGTATATGCAATGTATATTAAGCCTGTCTATATTACTATTAGAACTTGATTTGTCTACATCATATCTCGGATGGTTTATACGGAATGCCATATCACGACCCGCACCCGGAATAAGGGCAAGAGTGGTGAACTACGCCCAGCCTACGTCGTAAGAATGACGTAGACCGTTGTTCTAAGTCAACAACATAATCTAAACATCTCACACAATATATAAGGTACCTGTCATGCCATCTCGACTCCCAACAGAGGAATAATACAATGACATGATAATATAATCAATACTCAATCACAATATCAAACTAGAGGAGGAATGACGCGATATGAAAAAGAATTAGAAAGAGTACAAGAGTCACCAATACAAAATCGAGCTACTAATCTAAACTCCATAAAAATCCCAAAATACTACTACATGCCAAAATAGTCTAAAAGAATCAAATACAACTCATAACAACATCTAAGAGTCCACAATTATTAATACTACAACAAGTGGCTCTACGAGCTCAACTGTCTCATCTGGCTCATCCTCCTGCGGTCCATAGTGAGTAGGATACTAGTTCTCTAATGAATCATCTAAAAAATATATCCAATCAGGATGGAGCGAATATAACCCAGTAGTAATTCCATTAATTGACAGACACTATGAAACAACAATAGTAACGACAATAAATGATGGAAAATATCTGGAATATAACTAAGTATGGTAAAGAGATATCATGGGAAGAAGTAAATATACTAAGAGCAACTGAGCAAGAAAACATCAAGTAATGAACTAAAATAAGGAAATGAAACCCTAAACTTGTGCCTTGAAACATTAGTCAGATATGTGATCGGTTTGGGCCTAGCATGGTCGATAATAAAAAAGGAGAGCTAGCATAACCACACGTGTGTTGCATGGGCCACTAGCTATCACGGGCTATCACATAAATATAATACGGTCTGAAAGGTATGATCACATATCCACTAATATTTCCCCCAACCCCCGACTAGTACACAAATCCAAATTATGACACGTTCTGACACGGTATCACTATGTACAGTCTGTAATATCATGCATACCGATCACGGTCTAGTCATCATATAATCATGAAGTAGGTGATCACGAATGAGAATATCTCATGATAGAAATCCAAAGTGTACCAATCCATATATACTATCGTATAAGGAATCAAATAAAGCAATACTAAAAGCAAATATCATAGGGATGATCAAATAAGGAAACCACTGGAGATGTACTCGCCTTAGTCCAGAGCAAAAAATGTCACTCGGTGTCCAAGCTGGTATCGCAATCACCTAGATATGAATGTCATGTCAATATGGGTGTAATGAGGGTAAAAGAGTAAAATGCATGCTTCTAGACTATTTCTAGGTCACACTAAGGTAAGTGGTCTAAATGGTTACTAATTATCTAATACAAGCTATCTTAGTTGATACTCTTAACTTAACTCACTATATACCTATCTAGTAGTTAGAAATAGCTAATTATAGCTATACTAGGTTTTAACACCAAATATACTATCTAGTCAAACCTTACTAACTAAATTAGTAACTGATCTTAACAAACTTTAACTCATTACTTAATATGCTAATAACACTAACATATATACACTAACTATTATCTAATTAGTAGCTAACATACACTAACTAATCATAGCTAAATAACTGTCAAACTCATTGAAACTATATGCTAACCACACTAATTTCTAATCATGTAATTCCTACTAACTAATACTCATAAAAGCTAACTCATCTATATTCTTACCTGCACAAGAGACTGTGCTCTTAACTGCTTCTAACTCCTCCTAATAGTGCTGCTACTATACTATTACTGCTGCTATCTATTTCTTAATTACAGTTGAATAACTGAAATTGAACCTTGCTCTCGAGCCCTCTATGGCCTGTAATTGATAACACCCCATTCCCCAAGTCATTATACTATTACGGTGCCTACTCTCTCAGGCCTGATATACCTATCCAATCCCTTGCATCCCCAGGTACTGAGCCCTCCTTCAGTTGCTGTACAACAACTTACCAGTCTCCTTGCAAAACTGCACTAAGATGCACCCTTGCCTCTACTATTGTACATTAACTTAAACCCAAGAACCCTTTCCTATACTTGTTGTGAACGGTGAAACCACCTAGTGTATCAGTTTACCTCTATCACTTCAAGACTTCACTGCAACTGTTAATCACCAAGGTATCCACACATAATACGATATGTTACCTCAAAACACAAGCACACACCCTAGATGAACAACTGTCATAGAAATACTGCACTCCCACACTCCTAAACCCAGTGTCTGGTTGCACTGTAACCTGAACACAGAGCAGTTCTTACTATTACCAATGCCTCATAACACTCCCCCTCCTATTTCCTCACAACAGAAAATTACCCAACCTCCGTCACTGCTTGTAACTGATCTGATGTGGAATGTATCAGTTCTTATAGATACTCGAGTTATTGCCCACTATGCAGTATCAAATGCAGGTAGGATCTGCACATTGTGCTGCACTGCTTGTGCTCCTCGATTCACTGTACTGGGTGCACACTTGGATTGTCACTGCAGTAAATTCCCCTTGACCCGACTGATGCTGCCCCCTTGCAGTGCACTTGAAGTGCACTGCTTTTATAGTTGCATTCGATAACCAATCTCCCCTCTCTTATTGACTGACACCCACTACACATTATCTCAGATATCCATACCTACCTTAGTCTCACAGAGGCACCAACATATATAGCTATGAACTAGTACCCAAACACTGGACATTATTACCAATACTTTACAACTTGTATTGATACATGTCATTAATGCTCTCAAATAATAACAAATAGCATATAGTTACCCGATTACAATTGTAAACACACTATAACACATATAAACATTTGCTAACAACCATTATATATCTATAGGATACATATTAGGCATATAATCAAACACTTGTCATGCAATACATAGTATACATTATAATACACTCTCAAGTGAGAAACCCAAAACCCTAAATTCTACTATAATGCTCACTCCTACTAATCAATTACACTACTATATAACAAATATAACTTGCTAGAATGAGAATTGAAGAGGATTGATACAAATCACAAAAAATAGAGCTTTGTATAACACTGTATCACACCGTATCGTGATGCGGCCTACACGTATCCATTTGTGGACACGTATCTAGTATCACAACCCCGATCTAAGTCCAATGCGAGTTAATTGGTATTGTGACACACACTTTGTGTGCCCACCTCATAATTCCCCTAACACACATATAAAAACTTATGTAGAGACCACAATACATTACCAAATCAATTAGAATTTGTTCTTAATGGTAGCTTTATGCTATGGGGTAATTTTTAAGGGTCAAATGCATGATTTAGAAACTACAATGAGAGAAAATTCTTAATTTATCAATTGGAAGATGGATTCCCAAAGAAAAATGCAATGGACACGATCAGAACACGATTTCTCCACCAAAGTTTCTCCTCCTTGTGCCCCTTGCTTCTCTAAGCTCTAAATGTTTCTAGAGGGATGAAATAAGATAGAAATAGAGTTGAATTGAGTAAAAATTCAATGGACGGAAAGATGGGGAATTGGGGATATAGAATTTGAGAAAAATGAATGCAAAAGAAAGAGGAGAGAGAGAAGAGGGTCCTCTCTTATGGTGGCCGCCCCCTCTCCCTTTTTCCAAGTAATGTCTAATGTCCAAGACACCCCTCTCCATCCAAATATAAATATGATTAAAGTTGGAAAATATTGGAAAGTCTCTAATTAATTCTAATTAGCCTAATTCTTCCTAATTAATAAGTGAGAAGGACTAATGTGCTTGGGTTCAATTTGGGCTCACTAGTTGTCATGACAAGTCTAATTGGGCTTACAATTATCAAGTCTAATTATATGATGGTCCACTATTAGAAATAAATACTACAAGTTTCTAAATAAATATATAATACTCTAATAAATAAATAACTACTACAAACAACAAATAAATATTTATTGTACACTAAATAATAATATAATATTACTAAAATTAAATAACTAGGCCAAATTACCAAACTACCCTTATTTAGAAAAGTGAGGGTGACAAGTCTATCTAACTTAAAAAAAATTTGTCCTCAAAATTTAAGGAAGGATCTAACTACTACAAGCAATAAATATAAACAAGAAAGAATTATACCTCACGGCTGAAACAGATAAGGATATCGCTCGTGCATCTCGGCCTGTCGTTCTCAGGTACTCACTTCTGGCGAGTGATGCCTCCACGCGATGCATACCAAAGAAATCGTCTGGTTTCGCGGCACCTTCTTCCTGCGATACAGAATCTCCATGGGCTGCTCTGGATAACTGACAGTCGGCCCCATCTGGATCTCCGAGTGATCTAATACATGGCTAGGATCTGCCATATATTATCTTAACTGTGGCACATGGAATACGTTGTGTACTCCCTCTAGTGCAGGCGGCAAGTCTAGCCTGTAGGACACTACACCGACCCTCTGAAGAACACTGAAGGGTCCGATGTACCGTGAACTAAGCTTTCCACCTCCACCAAAGCAAATTATGCCCCGTGTCAGAGAAATCCTCAAGAATACCAGATCGCCAATCTAGTACAAAATACCACCTTAGAACTCTATATAAAACAAACAATTACAAACAAAATAAACAAATCCTATACCTAAAACTCCAAAGATCTCCGGTGGCTATCGGCCCAATGCCGTTGTCTGTCCCGCGCCACTCGAAGTCTGTCTCTGATGAGCTTCACCTTCTCAGCTGCATCCACTACCATCTCTGGTCCTAATAAGGCTCTCTCACCAACATCATCCCATGATAATAGAGTACGACATCTCCATCCATACAATGCCTCAGATGGTGATATCTCGATAATGGTCTGGTAGCTGTTGTTATAAGCAAACTCTACCAGATAAAGGTAATCCTCCTAAGAGCCTCCAAAATCTAATACACAAGTCCATAATATATCCTCAAGAGTCTGAATAGTCCTCTTCGACTGTCCGTCCGTCTGAGGGTGATATGCGGTACTAAACTTGAGCTGGGTGCCCAAGCTAGCCTACAAACTCCTCCATATATAGGAAGTGAAGCGACTATCCCGATCCGAGACTATGCTCACAGGAACTATATACAATCTGACTATCTGCCACACATACATCTCCGCGAGCTTCTTCGTAGATGTACCCACCTTGAATGGCAAGAAGTGGGTTAATTTGGTCAAACTGTCAACGATGATCCAAATTGGGTCCTTACTTCCTGGAGAACACAGAAGTCCTGATATAAAGTCCATCGTCATATGGTCCCACTTTCACTCTGGGATAGGTAAAGGCTGAAGCAATCCACCTGGCCTCTGCCTCTCTTCCTTTACCTGTTGGCAAACCAAGCATCTGGATACGAAACTAGCTACCTCCCACTTTATACCATACCACCAAACATACTTTCTCATATCTCTATACATCTTGTTGGCCCCCAGATGCATAGAGTGCTGAGATTGATGTGCCTCCTGAAGAACTTTCTCGTGCAATTCCCCATTCGACACACATAACCTGGCACCGTGCCGTAATGATCCATCCTCTGCGATGCTGAATTCCTCTGCCAATCCCATCCGAACATGAGCTCTGATGATCCTCATAGACTCATCCTCGAACTATGCCGTTCTAATCCGGTCCATCAAATAAGACTGCACATGAAGCCCTCATATATGAGCTACAACTCCAGAAACTAATATCTCGATACCCAAGCTATCAAGATCTGCCAATAAGTGCTTGTCCCTCATCAAATACATAGCCACGGGATACCTACTCAAAGCATCCGCAACTACGTTGGTCTTCCTTGGATGATACTGCAAGAAAATATCGAAGTCCTTCATCAACTCCAACCATCGCCGCTGCCTCATGTTGAGCTCCTTCTGTGTGAACACATACTTCAAGTTCTTATGGTCTATGAAGATCTCTACTCACTCCCCATACAAGTAATACTTCTACAGCTTAAGAGCAAAAATAACCGCTGCCAACTCCAAGTCATGGGTAGGGTAATTCTTCTCGTGTGGGCGTAATTGCCTGGAAGCATAGACAATCACCTTTCCGTTCTATTGCAACACACATCCCAAACCCTTACCTGATGCATCACTGTAGATGATAAAACCTCCTGTCCCTGATGGCAACGTCAATACTGGAGCTGTAGTTAACCTCTTCTTCAGCTCCTCGAATGCGGCCTGACACTCCTTCATCCAAATGAACTCCACGTCCTTCCGAGTCAACCTAGTCATCGACTTTGTGATCCTAGAAAAATCCTGAACAAATATCCGATAGTAGCCTACCAATCCAAGAAAACTCCTGATCTCTACTACTGAGCTCGGGGTAGACCATGACTCAACTGTGAATGTCTTCTTTGGGTCCATTGATATCCCATCTCCTGTAATCACATGCCCGAGGAATTCAACCTTATCAAGGAAGAACTCATCCTTCAAAAGCTTGCCGAAAAGCTTCTTCTTCCCGAGGGTCTCTAGAACTATCCTCAGTTTTTCCTCATGTTCCTTTGGGGTCTTCGAATATATCAGTATCTTATTAATAAAAACTACTACAAACTGATCCAGGTACTGATGAAACAACTTATTCATTAGGTTCATGAATACCGCCGGGGCATTAGTCAACTCAAACAACATTACCAAGAACTCGAATTGCCTATACCGAGTCCTGAAAGTTGTCTTCGGTATGTCCTCCTTCTTCACTTCCACCTGGTGGTACCCCGACCTTAAATCTATCTTGGCGAATACTTTTGCCCCGCTTAACTGATCAAACAAATCATCAATCCGCGACAATGGGTACTTATTCTTGATAGTGAGATTGTTGAGTGCCCTGTAGTCGATACACATGCTTACCGACCCATCCTTCTTTGGTACAAATAATACTAAAGCACCCCATGGGGATAAAATAAAATAGATAAAGCCCTTGTCTTGTAACTCATCCACTTGCTTCTTCATTTCTGCCAATTCGCTATTGTTCACTCTATAGATGTGCTGTGATATTGACTCTATACCTGGCACCAAATCTATAAAGAACTCCATATCTCTGTTTGGTGGCAACCCTGGTAACTCCTTTGGGAATACGTCCATGAACTCTGTAATCAATGGATATGGAGGCTCCTGCTCTTTTACCAAAGTTCTACAGTAGACTCCTTCATCCTGCTCTGCTGCTTCTCTGATGAACTGAAACTCTGGCTCTCCTGGCAGCTGAAATACTACTCTGCCTCCACGATAATTGATAATAGAATGATGCCTACTCAACCAATCCATCCCGAGCACTATATCGTAACTCAGAAGTGGCATTACGAGTAGACACGTGCTCAACTCTCGACCTCCCAAAAAACCCTCAGATCTTTGCAAACATCACTAACCAGGATTATGCCACCACCGGTCGTTATCTTGCAAGTCCTTGCCAACGGTTCATAATCTAAATGATATTTCAAAGCAAAAGATACAAAAATGAAACTGTGTGAAGCACCAAAATCAAATAAAACATGTTCTGAAGAAGAATTAAGATAAATTGAACCTGAGATAATATCACCAATTGGCTCCTCCTGCTTGACGGTCAGGGCAAAAGCTCGCCCCTGTCGCCAAGCACCTCTTTGCTGCTGCTGGTGCTGAGCGAACTGTTGCTGTTGTGGTGCCAGGGGAGGTCATCGCTGCTGTCCCGCCGGGTGCCTTGGTGGATTCTTCTGAATAGGTGCTACACCCTGGCCTGCTTGAACATGAGGTATAATACAATCTCGTAACTGATGTCCTATCTGCCCGCAATTGAGGCACACTCCAAGCCTCTTCCTGCAGACCTTTCATATATGTCCAACCTTTCCACAGTGAGTACACTGCGGGGCTTGTCGTGCGGTCTCGGGGCATGATGTGCCTGATGCACTGTTGGCCTGAATGGTGCCTGATACTGTTGTCTCAGCTGTTGCTGATGGAAAGGCATCTGTCGCTGTTGGAAATGAGGCCGCTTCGCTGGGGCCGCACTAATACTGACTCCTCATGTGTCTCTCAACCTCTTGAAGCCAAGCTCCAGATCATCTTATGCCCGCTGTGCCTACCTCAGAATCTCCTCATAAGTAGCGGTACGCTCTCCATTGGTGTGAGACTTAATCTCACTATTCAGGCCCTTCCTGAACTTTATAGCCTTTGCCCTAGGGTTCTGCACCACAACAAACTGCCATAATCTGCAATACTCGACATCATATTCGTCCACCGTTATGTTCCCCTAGACGAGGTGCTCGAACTGACTCTCCAGTAATGTCAGAGCAACATCGGAGAAAAAATTTTCCTTAAAGAGTTCCTTAAAGGCCTCCTAGGAAAGTCCCGGCACTCTAACCCTCAGATCGGTCCTGAACCAGGTAAAGGCTATGTCATTCATCATACTGCTTACCACCTCTATCTATAAAGCCTTAGGAATCTGGGTTAGCAACCGGTTCCTTTCAATATTCTCTATCCAACCGTCCGCGTAGATAATCCCCTCAATACCTCTGAACTCCTTAGACCCCATCATCTTGAAGTTTACTATGGTGCCTGGCCTCAGTTGTTGTGGGATCTACGGAGGTAGGACTGCCTGTGGATGGACCACTGTAACTCTCTCTACAGCTCTAGGCTGATGGGCATTCTCAATGTCCTGTCTCATCACCTTCGACTGTCGCTGCTGGGCCTCCGCCTGAGCCCTCTGCGCCTCCATTATCTGCTGAAAGAGGGTGAACATCTATGCTAGATCAACGGCTGGTGGTGGAGGTGGTAGCTCCTCCGATACTTATGGCACTGTCCTCTGGAAAGCTATCGGTACGACCCTCTGGACTGGGGGTGGAGCACACCCGAATCCTACTGTAGATACGCCCATTTGAACCGGTGAAATGGCCCTCTGAACTGGAGCTGCTGGCACAGTGTCTTCTCGTACTACCCTTAGGGGCGATGAAGTGACCAACCTCACAGACACTGCGCATGAGTGCTGGAAACGCATCTTTGGCGGCATCCTAAAGATAGATTAGATCAAAGAAATCAATATTGATTTAGATACGATATCCTTAAGGAAGGACATAATTATTCAAAGTAAAGCAATTATTCAATAGATAAGGATTTACAAATAAAAAGAACAACAATTGAATCCAATTAAAAGTGTTCCTAACTGTGATTGAGTATACTCTTATCTTATATCCTATTCCTAAAATAGGCTCGTAATAGTACAACTATGTTGTCATACTACTACAAAATCACTCTACTTGCGACTCTTAACCTGTATGGGCCACCACTAAAAATGTGTCACGACCCAGACCCGAAATAAGGGCACGAGTGGTGAACTACGCCCAGCCTACGTCGTAAGAATGACGTAGAGCGCTGTTCTAAGTCATCAACATAATTTAAATATCTCACACAATATATAAGGTACCTATCATGCCATCTCGACTCCGAACGGAGGAATAATACAATGACATGATAATATAATCAATACTCAATCATAATATCAAACTAGAGGAGGAATGACACGATATGAAAAAGAATTAGAAAGAGTACAAGAGTCACAAATACAAAATTGAGCTACTAGTCTAAACTCCATAAAAATCCCAAAATACTACTACATGTCAAAAGAGTATAAAAGAATCAAATACAACTCATAACAACATATAAGAGTCCATAATTGTTGATACTATAACAAGTGGCTTTACGGGCTCAACTGTCTCATCTGGCTCAACTGGACCATCCTCCTGTAGTCCATAGTGTGTATGACACCAGTTCTCTAATGAATCAGTATAAAAATATATCCAATCAAGATGGAGCGAATACAACCCAGTAGCAATTCTATTAATTGACAAACACTATGAAATAACAATAGTAATGACAATAAATGATGGAAAATATCTAAAATATAACTAAGTATGGTAAAGATATATCATGGGAATAAGGAAATATACTAAGAGCAACAGAGCAAGGAATCATCAAGTAATGAACTGAAATAAGGAAATATAACACTAAACTTGTGCCTTGAAATATTAGCCCGATATGTGATCGATTTAGGCCTAGTATGGTCTATAATCATAAAGGAGAGCTAGCATAACCACACATGTGTTGCATGGTCAACTAGCTATCATAGGCTATCATGTAAATATAACACGGTCTGAAAGGTATGATCACATAACCACTAATATTTCCCCTAACCCTCGACTAGTACACTGATCCAAATCATGACACGTTCTGACACGGTATCACTATGAACGGTCTGTAATATCATGCATACCGATCACAGTCTGGTCGTCATATAATCATGAATTAGGTGATCATGAATGAGAATATCTCATGATGGCAATCCAATGTGTACCTATCCGTGTATACTATCGTGTTATGAATCAAATAAAGCAATACTAAAACCAAATATCATAGAGATGATCAAATAAGGAAACCACTGGAGATGTACTCGCCTCTGTCTAGAGCAAAAGATGTTACTCGGTGTCCAAGCTGTATCACAATCACCTAGATATGAATGTCATATCAATATGGGTGTAATGGGGGTAAAAGACTAAAATGCATGCTCCTAGACTATTTCTAGGTCACACTAAGGTAATTGGTCCAAATGGTTACTAATTATCTAATACAAGCTATTTTAGTTGATACGCTTAACTTAACTCACTATATACCTATCTAGTAGTTAGAAATAACTAACTATAGTTATACTAGGTTTTAACACCAAATATACTAGCCAGTCAAACCTTACTAATTAACTAACTTAGTAACTGATCTTAACCAACTGTAACTCATTACTTAATATACTAATAACACTAACATATATACACTAACTATTATCTAATTAGTATCTAACATATACTAACTGATCATAGCTAAATAACTTTCAAACTCATTGAAACTATATGTTAATCACACTAATTTCTAATTATGTAATTCCTACTAACTAATACTTTTAAAAGCTAACTCATCTATATTCTTACCTGCATAAGAGACTGTGATCTTAACTGCTTCTAACTCCTCCTAATAGTGCTGCTACCATTCTGTTACTGCTTCTATCTATTTCTTAATTACAGTTGAATAACTACAATTGAACCTTGCTCTCGAGCCCTCTATGGCCTGCAATTGATAACACCCTATTCCCCAAGTCATTGTACTATTATAGTGCCTACTCTCCCAGGCTTGATAAAACTATCTAGTCCCCTACATCCCCAGGTACTGAGCTCTCCTTCAGTTGTTGTACAACAACCAATATTTATGATCCTCGTTCAAAATTAACGACTTACCAGTCTCCTTGCAACACTGCACTAAGATGCACCCTTGCTTCTACTGTTGTACATCAACTTAAACCCATGAACCCTTTCCTATACTTGCTGTGAACTGTGATACCACCTAGTGTATCAGTTTACCTCCATCACTTCACGCCTGCACAACAATTGTTAATCACCAAGGTATCCACACATAATACGACATGTTACCTCAAAACATAAGCACACACCCTAGATGAACAACTGTCATAGAAATACTGCACCCCCATACACCTGAACCAAGTGTTTGGTTGCACTGCAACCTGAACACAGAGTAGTTCTTACTGTTGCCAATGCCTCAGAATACTCCCCCTCCTATTTCCTCACAACAACAAATGACCCAACCTCCATCACTGCTTGTAACTGATCTGATATAGAATGTATCAGTTCCTACAGATACTTGAGTTATTGCCCACGGTGTAGTATCAAATGCAGGTAGGATCTGCATATTGTGCTGCACTGCTTATGCTCCTCGATTCACTGTACTAGGTGCACACCTGGATTGCTCACTACAGTAAATTCCCCTTGACCCGACTGATGCTGCCCTCTTGCAGTGCACTTGAAGTGCACTGCTTCTACAGTTGCATTCGATAACCAATCTCCCATCTCTTACTAACTGACACCCACTGCACATTATCTCAGATATCCACACCTACCTCAGTCTCACAGAGACACCAACATATCTAGCTATCAACTATTACCCAAATACTGCACAATATTACCAATACTTCACAACTGCTATTGATACATGTCATTAATGCACTCAAATAAAAACAAATAGCATATAGATACCCGATTACAATTATAAACACACTATAACACATATAAACATTTGTTAAAAACCATTATATATCTATAGGATACATATTAGGGATATAATCAAACACTTGTCATGCAATACATAGTATACACTATGATACGCTCTCAAGTGAGAAACCCAAAACCCCAAATTCTACTATAATGCTCACTCCTACTAATCAATTACACTACTATATAACAAATATAACTTGCTAGAATGAGAATTGAAGAGGATTGATACAAATCATACAAAATAAAGCTCTGTATCACACAGTATCACATCGTATCGTAATACGGCCTACACGTATCAATTTGTTGATATGTATCGAGTATCACAACCCCGATCTAAGTCTAATACGACTAAATTAGTGTTGTGACACATACTTGGTTTGCCCACCTCGTAATTCCTTCAAAATACATATAAAAACTTAAGTAGAGACTACAATACATTACCAAATCAATTAGAATTTGTTCCTAATGGAAGCTTTGTGCTATGGGGTGATTCCTAAGGGTCAAATGCATGATTTATGAACTACAATAAGAAGGAATTCAGAATTTACTAATTGGGAGATGGGTTTTCAATAAAAATATAATGGACACGATCCAAACACGATTTCTCCACCAAAGTTTCTCCTTCTTGTGCCCCTTGCTTCTCCAAGCTCCAAATGTTTCTGGAGGGATGAAATAAGAGAGAAATGGAGGTGAATTGAGTAAAAATTCAATGGAGGAAAAGATGGAGAATTGGGGATCTAGAATTTGAGAAGAATGAATGCAAAAGAAAGAGAAGAGAGAGAAGAGAGTCCTCTCTTATGGTGGCCTGCCCCCTCTCCCTTTCTTCAAGTAATGTCAAATATCCAAGTGTCACGCCCCAGTCCCAAAATACACGGGACCAGGCCACGTGGCAATGGCCAGCTAATACGACTTCGAGGGATTACCCAATTTAATGGATCCAACGAAGCGTACTACGCTGTCCTAAAATACTAACAAGTCTATTATGCTAACATACAACAGGTAAATATCTAATCTCATCCATAAAATACAATATAATAAAGACTGAAACAAGTGCTGGTCAATAAAATACAAGATTTTGAATATCCATAATACATCTGAAACAGTCTGATGGGGATAAACCCACTGAAATACAGCAACGGAATAAAAGTACAGAAAGAAGTAAGATAACTAGACTAGAGTATCACCAAGCTAGATAAGAATGCTCTAGTCCGAAACAGCTGCGTACCCAAATCATGGGAACTCCTCTGGAAAGGCCTCGAAGTCGTCAATCACGAATCTTGTCTCTACTTCTGCTCCGTAAATGGTCGGGTACAAGTGCTCATCCGGATCTGGAAGGGAACCACGTCCTCAGAGGGACGTAACAAGATACAAAAATGCATGCCATAAAGTAAATATTGTGTAAACTCGAGGGTGATCTAACCAGCTAAGTGAAATACACTTTGAAGACAACCTTGGTACGTATGGGTAGGTAAAAGGTATAAAGCGTAGCGTCAAGCCAGAGGCTAAGTACCTGGCATTAGCTGTAAATTGGAGGCCAGAAGTATATGCTGACAACATCACCGATCATGATAGCGCACAGCTAGTAACCTCTGCCGGATGTATCGACAAGCATATACGCCCATAACCGGGTAACACTGAGGCTCACGGCCCTACAGTTTACTCTAAAACTACGGCAGCCAAATGTCTGTCCCATACGCCTACTAATTGTCTTCCCCATCCAATGCTAATGTACAAGTCACGAACACGACATGGACATCTCGTACTATAATGCAAGTCGCTATAGAAATAAATAACTAAGCTAAATACTGTCACACGTGCTGCTCATATTGATGGCCAGTCAGTCATGAAGTACGCGTCCCTACATGAACTCACTTTGTGACGTGTACTGATACGTGTCAAGGCCTGGGGAGTCATATCGATAACTCCACAACTTTAGGTAGGTCCACTAGATACAAGTCCTAACGTCAACGCCTTCATTGACTGCACCCGAGTCTTTCTCGGACGCGCACAGTTAATATTAAATAAATAAACATGTAACTCAATAATATCTAAATTTAAATAGTACAACAAAGCAAGGTATACTTGCCTAGAACTCTGGTGTGCACAAGCAATGCTCTGGAACCAACAACCAAGGTAGTACCGTCTTGGATGCCTATGAACAAATAACAATAATTATTAATCACTATGTTACACTATGCTAATTACGTACACAAGTACGACTTACGCAACGCCACGAGTTACGTGGATACTAAACCGAATAAACGTTCTAATTAATTACGATGGTTAGGGTTGACTAGTCATGGGTCAAGGGGCTTAGGGGTACACTTAGTCTACTAGTCCACAGCAATTTACAAGTTATTCTATGGTATAAATACTCACATGTTACAATCACGGTCACAGCCTGGATTCATGTAGGTGCTAAGTCGTACCTCCAACACATGGGTACCAGGTATCCTTAATTATTTTTAGGATACGTCGAATGTGGGTAGCCATCTAGGTCTCCATGCACGGGTATGTCCAGATACCGTGCACAACAAAATAATTACTACCAAAGTATGCTAAAATAACAAATTAACATATCACACCAAATATTAGTCCTGATTTGACAGGGTAATGTGCACAAGTCAGTGTCTAAACACCTAGGTCAACATCTCCTTATTTAAAGCAGTCAAATAATTATGAGGTAAATTATTAACAGAAATATATATAATAATAATTAATACTTAAATACGTATAATAGCATTTAATACTTAAACTACATAAATACACATATACATATGTATCTATAAATAAGCATTAATACGTAATTACATAAACAAAAATACTCATTAATGCAGAAATACATAATTATATTTATACATATATATTCAATACATAAATACATAATACCTTTAATACATAATACATATACGTAAATATAAATACAATGATACATTAATACATAAGTATATAAACACATTAATACATATATAAATACATTAATGCATTAAATATAACTACAATAATACATTAAATATAAATACATTAATACATTAATATCTAATTACATAAATACATTAATATTAAAATACATAAATACATTAATATCTAAATACATACACATAATACATTATATACAGATACATTAATACCTTATACATAAATACATTAATACATTATACATAGATATATTAATACATTATACATAAATACATTATATATAGATAATACATTAATTCATATTACTACACAATACACATTAACACGTATATACACAATACGTATCTAAACTATACGTACACATACGAATTGACAGAATGTACCTAGGCGACGTTTGTATCCGGGGGAGGGAGCGTGTCCATGGCTCACTGCTCGAGAACGATCAGACTCCGGCGTGGGAGGGCGGAGGTCCGGCTGCACAACAGCAGTAGCAGCTCCCTGGCAATGGCAGGCACTGGCAGCAGCTCCGGCAGCAGCTACAGCGATAGCGGCAGTGGCAGGGTGGTCGTGGGGTGGCGGTGAGTTGCTGGCAGTACCGGGGCACTGGCTAAGGCAGTGGTGAAGGTAGCCGGGTCACTGTGGTGGTGGTGGGGGTGACTGGGCATGATGATGATGGTGTTGTTGATGTTGGTGATGTTGGTGATGTCTGGGGGATAATGACAACGGTGGCAGTGGAGATGGTCGTCGATGGTGGTGGACACGATGAGGGGGGATGACGTGGCTAAGGTAGCGGTGTCGAGGGTGGATGGGGTGGCGGTGGCGGGTGGAGGGGAGTCGGGGTGCTACGGGGTGCTGTGATGATGGCGTCGGTGCTGGATGATGGCGGTGATGGTTATGTTGGGGATGATGGTGGCGACGGTGATAGTGGTGGAGATGGTGAGGATGGTGGTAGAGACGGTGAGGATGGTAGCCAAGGTGGTGACAGTTGGCTGTGGTGGTGGTGGGGGTGACTGGAAAAGTCGGGAGAGATGTTGAGGTCGGGTTGGGTCGTGGGCTGCTGTGGCGACGGCCGAGGCGGAGGCGGCTGCTGGTGGAGGGTTGGCCGGGTCGAGGTTGGCGGGACTGGCGAAGGAGGAAGGCGGTCCACGGGAGACTGGTGGCAGTGGTCGGAGGAGGGACAGGCGGGTGGTTGATGTTGTTGGGTGAGTGAAGGTAATAGTGAAGTTGGTTTTACTAGGGTTTCTTTGGTGATGTAGTTGATGTGGGTTTGAGGTTTTTGGGAGAGAGAGTAGTATATGTAGGAGAGAGAAAGGGGGCTATCCTTGGGATTAGGGCCGGCTGGGAACAATATTTTTGGGGAGTTGGGGAACCTCACATGATGAAGGGAGGGCTAGGATTGATGGTTTTTGAATTGTAGGGTGGAGATGTGAGGATGAAAAGTTGTTGCAAGTACACCAAATAGGGGGAAAATATAGGGTGGACCGGTCAAGGGAGGAGGATGAAGTTCTTCATGGGTTGGGGCCAATGAGAGAGGGACACCTCATTACATATTTACATAAAGGTCCCTAATAATTAGGAAATTACACAAATAATGTAATTTGGGATTGGATGAGGCAAAACACTATGTTTGATATTATGTAGTGGACTAAAATGGTGTGTGGTATTTAGTATGAACCTTGAGGGTGTGAGTGTGGGTTTGGGTTGGAGTTGGGTCTAGTTTTGGGTGAGGTTGGGTCATTATATTAATTTAATTAAAATTAATGCACAAGGTATTCTTTAATTAATTGGAAATATATGAAATTAAAATTGGGTGGGACACAAGTGTCATGGGCGTAGTAGTCTCATAATAGAATAATGTCATAATTTGGGTTGGACAAAACGGGGCGAGATTGTGTCTCCAATTTTTATTGGAACGGACAAAGATGCAAAGTTAGATTTAATTAAATTTAAGAACGGACGTTTGTAACGAATATTGTACGACTAAAATAAAGCACAAGAGAGAGTAGTTATGAGTTATACAAGGGTCAGAATAGTAGGCTGACATGTCTAGGAAAAGTGTATGGAGTTTGTTTGCAGGTAATAGCTAGTGTAGTGCTCTAAATATCGGAGCAACAGTAAGGTGCACTAAGCGACATAATATTGCACAATAAATATAAACTACTGTGTTCTAATTCTAATTGGCTCCAAATTAACCATAATCTCTCCATCTATGCTAAGTAGGCCTAAATTTGGTCGAGGGAGTTTACACCAAGATACCCCTCTCCATCCAAATTTGAATATGATTAAAGTTGGGCAATATTGGAAAGTCTTTAATTAATTCTAATTAGCCTAATTCTCCCTAATTAATAAGTGAGAAGGACTAATGGGCTTGGGTTCAAGTTGGGTTCACAGTTGTCATGACAAGTCTAATTAGGCTTATAATTGTCAAGTCTAATTAATATGATGGCCCACTATTAGAAATAAATACTACAAGTTTCTAAATCAATACATAATACTCTAATACTCTAATAAATAAATAACTACTACAAATATCAAATAATTATTTATTGCACACTAAATAATAATATAATATTCCTAAAATTAAATAAGTATGCCAAATTACTAAACTACCCTTAGTTAGAAAAGTGAGGGTGACATGCCACACTCGGATTCATACAAGAAACTACTAGGGGTTAAATAACTAGAGATACATGGCTAGGTATTTTCCTAGATGTCATGCAGTCCTGGTTATTCAAACTGTTATCATGAGGAGTATCCAGTGCTTTATATTGTGGTGTATCTTGACGATTATCTAGTTGGTTGTGTATATGGATATCCCGGACAGACTGCAGGAATATGCGATTAGAAGGAACTCTAGCATCGTATTGTATTATAAAGTTAGTGATTAAGGATTGTGATAACCCTAGTTAGTTAATGGTATCAAGTCGTACTTATGTGATTTGCCGTGATTGATGGTTGATGGTTAGTCTAAGCTTCACATAATTACCTTTAATTTTAGTACTTTTTATTTTCTTATTGATTATCAGTTCTAGATGTCCCATTGTAGGTTTTATAGTATTTATTATCCTGAGATCTTTTACATTTAGTCTTTACTTTCAAGTATTTGTTTTGCTTGTGTTGTTGGTTTAAGTTCCCAGATTGACTTTCTTTGTGGTACTTGCTATTTAGGGGTTTGACCCTACTAGTTTTGCATGGCCAGAACCAGTTGCAATACCGAAGGATCTTCCTTACTTTTCTGAGGATGGTGGCCACCAGGAGCACCAGACCACCTGAGTGGATTTTCTTACTTTTCTACCATGATTTACATTCTATTTTTGTGGGCATTTAGCCACCGAATACGTGTTTAGCTCATATTTTGGTTTGATCAGTTATCCTACGGACATTAGCATGATTGACAGATCCTAGGGTTGATCATGTATGACTCAGATTCTGGCTAGTTTATTCATTATGTGTTTACTAGCATTATGATCATTTGTATATTATATTTTAGGACACTTTACTATTATATTTCAACTGATCTTACATCTTGTTATTATTCTTGTTGTTTTTGTGATTGAGACACTAGGGTTTGTTGCACCTAGGCTTGACTGTTGGTTTATAGTAGTGACCCCTCATGTCTTACAGCTTTACCGTATATACGGAGTACCAGAGTGCTCTAAGTATACGTATCCGACCTTGTCAGTTCCGCTTTCTAGTATTCTGGTTCTGGAACGTGACATGGTTTTAGTAGTGGCCCATGCTGGTATGTCTGAGCGGATTAGGTCTGTCTGAACGGATTATATCTGTCTAAGCAAATTTGATATAGTTTTTACAATTGTGTGGGGGTTGTTGCTATTGCTAGATGTCTCAATCCTAAAAATATTTCCCTTGATCCCTAGTCATTTATCTAAATCCCTGATCCTTGATATGATATCTTCTTATTCGTTGATCTATCATGTTCTACGATTGACTCTTGTGTCCTTAACTTTCAGGGGCATTATTCCTGTTATTATCGGTCAGATGAATTGAGTGCAGCTTGAGCAGGCTCAACATTCAGGAGCCCAACATATTTTGGGAGATCAGCCTCAACATTCAAGGGCAGAGTCTAGAGTAGATCCCGAGGAAAATCGGCCGTAAGTACCGAACCAACAGGCAACACCTGTGCACCCCGTTCAGTCCGAGCAGCCAGAGGCTGTTGCTTGAGCCCTGGTGGATGTGCTACGAGGTTTCATGATGACCCAGCAACACTAGAGTGTTATAATCACTTTGTCGGTCCAGACAACGTTGGAGCGAGGTGGTTCTTAGATCCTTAATTTGGCGATTAGCTTCAGGCGTGTCATGCCCCAGTCCCAAAATACGTAGGAATAGGAATACGTAAGCATGCCAATCGTATGTATATGGCAACTCCAATATATGAATACCACACACATGTACGCTGTAATATAAATATTAACTCACATGTGGTATATATTATCACAAGTCACAGAAAATATTAATCTCATCCACAAAACAAGTCATAGTAAAGAAATAACTAAACCAGAATAATGAGTCTGAACAATCCAAAAATGATAGTCGAGTGGAGACAAATCCACTACCAATGACCATATCAAAACTAAAATGAGAGAGAAGGATAAATCTCCAATATAAAATAAGATGATGATAGAAGAGTATCAACTAAGAGATTCATCGCTAGAGATAATCAAAGATGCTCAGAAGGTAAGACCTCATCGGCATAAAATAATACGTTAGGTCCTGGCCCGTACTCCTACAGATACTCCTGATTGTCTATACCTGACAAGGGACCAGGTCCTCAGAGGAACGTAACAAGATACATAAAAGCATGCCAATTGAATACAATAAAATATGCATAATAGACAAAAAATATATAAGTACGCTGTATTAGACAATTTATATAAAATGCATAATAAGGACAACATTTTTGACGTATGGGTAGGTGTAGGCTACACATGCTATCTCACAACTCACATACACATCTATGTACATCAGAAGCCGTCATACTGCGAGGGTAACGACCATCATGATACCAGAAGCCGACATACCGCGAGGGTAGCGACTATCGTGACACAACTATTGTAGTGCGTGCTAGTTACTACGGTTTACCAGAGTGGGTAGTCCATACGCCTATGATTGTCCTTCCCTCCCATGATACTATGTGTCAAGTGTGTGTCAACATATATGATATATAATTTAGACTGAAAAACACACACATATAATGAATATATAAAAATATGATAAGCATGTAAAGTACTGTAAGCAATTTGTCAAGGTATACTTTCCTGGCAAGAAAGCTGCAAAGTGTAAGCGTCAAGACGCCAAGCACAAGGGATCAAAAACTATGGCATCAGAATGAACGTCTCCAGATGCTGAAATAAACATTACCAACGTTTCCAGAATAAGCGAGATAGCTAGAAAACACTACCTTTCGTCCAATTTGGACACATGGGCAAAACAGTAATTTTGGGTCAAAGTGGGGTCCACTTGTGGCCCACTTTGCACCCAAATACGTGCCAGGGGTAAAGGTCTCTAAATGGGACAAATAATAGGTCAAACAAATTTTAAACGTTGATACGAACTCAACGGTATGTCCAATTTTGGATTTCGGTGAGCCGATCACAAATTTGCCCTTTAAGTCAAACCGTGGGGCCCGTAAATAGGCGACTTGGTTAACTATCTCAGAATCACGTAAAACTTGGGTTACAGGACCAGCGTGATACCATGAATCCAATAGAGTAAGTTTTGTCATATTCCGACGAGAGTAGACAAAGTGGGGTGGTATTTTGTAAAAGTAGTGATACAGGGACTTTTACGGATACATGTTGATTCCGACGCGCACACACGTCCGAATCAACTTCTGCGAAAGCTCACACGTCAGGATATACCATACGTGCCTTTTGGTACAATTGGTATACGATGAGGCAGTCCCGTTTGGTGGGACTCACCCTGTATCACAAAATTTTAGTTTTAAAATAACAAGTTTTTGGTCATTTTGGAAGTCAAATAATTTAACAAATAAAATAAATTAATAAAAACTAAAAGATTATTTAAATTCTCGGTTATATTGAGAAGAAAATCTTTCAATTAGATTTTGAAAATATTAAACAGGTTGGTGGCAAATTAGGCATGAACATGGTGGTTTGGGTCAAAATTCTGGACTGTTTTAGTCAGTTTTTCGGCCAACTTTCGGTCGCTTTTCGACCAATCTAGGGCACAAAAACTTGTCCCGCTTGAAGGAAATCCTAGAGGGTTAGGTTGTGAACGTACACGGACAAATCGCTCGAGAAAATGATCAAAGATGAGAGAGATACATAACCTTGAAGATGGGCTCGGGGCTGTGCACATGCGCGCGCGGGCACGCGGGCGGGCGAACGACGGTGCGGTCGCAGGCGGCTGCGGCGGCGTTGGGCGGCGGCTGCGGTCGGTCGCCGGTCGTCGGGTGGTCGGGACTAAGGTCTGGGATCGGAGATTAGGGTTAGGGTTGGGTTTGAGCCTAAAGTATATATATATATATATATATATATATATATATATATATATATATATATATATATATATAGTGAGAGAGACATCGTGGGGGAGATGGGTTAGACCTGGGGCGCGAGGGGGGGAGGATTAGCTGCGGGTAGGGGGGATTAGATTAGGGGTTAGTTTAGGGCTTTGCTAGTTTCTAGGTTTTAAGTATTAGTTTTTTTTTAGTTATTATTACTACTTATTTTCTTTTCTTTTCTTTTCTATTTCCTTTCTTTTTTTATTTCTACTAACAATATTATTATTATTATTATTATTATTATTATTATTAATACTTAATTATTATTATTATTATTATTATTATTATTATTATATATTTATTCACATATATATTTACATATATAGATGAGATTATATAAAAAGTCAAAAAGAACATTTGCACACAGAATAAATTCTAGAAAATTTATCACCCTTTAATAAGACTCCAAAAATAATAAAAATTATTTTGTAAAATAATTCTAAATGAGTATTTATCTAAGTAATTAAATCAATAAAATTTATTTTCTAATTAACTATAAAAATACTCTAAGAAATTCAATAATTTAATAAAAATACTTAAAATAAAATTTTAAAATTTTAGGGGGTTTACATTCTACCCAACTTACAATAATTCTGTCCTCGAAATTAACACTAACCCATATTCGTAATAAATTACTATAGCTTTTAACACTTCATTGCTAGCTAGCAGTGCTTCATAAAAAGTTATGGTCAGTTATTCTAACACTTTCCTCCCTTATTGTATGTACACTATTTTTTTATCCTCTAACTCGTCTATACTACCCAACTTACAAGAATTCTACTAGTAGTCAAAATCTTTTGAGGCTATTGTCTAGGTTGTAAGATGAGTTTATTCATTGGGTTAAGAATTTTGGGATACTTGTCTGGAATCTCATAACCATAATTTTTCTCCGTAACAGTCAAGTATCGTAGTATAATACTGCCACGCCACCTGGCCAGTATGGCTGCAAGTAATTCGACCACTCTACCATAATCGTCTAGCTGCAGCTGTCGCTACCTCGCCAACGATTTGTCATAGTCATCAGTTCGTAACAAGTGTCTTCAACTCTTTCCTAAGCTTAGTCTAAGTCTTAGGACAACAATTTAGGTCTTGACTAACTTTATAAAACTATTAAAAGTATAAACTATTTCAATAATCCAACTAATTCCTGTTATACTAAAGGATGCTACTCATGGTTCAAAATAATAAGAGAATACAGATATTACTATAGTACATATACATAAGGGTTATCATTAACTCATCTTTTAGTTATTAATTATTACTATCCCATTTATATTTTACTAACAAAATAAGGTTGAGGTTGATGTAAATCAACAATTCATGATGGCACAAAAAGATGCAACTATGATAGGAAGAATTAAGCATGGGATAAGGAATGGATATGGAAGAGAAGATGAGCCACCCAAGGGGACGAGATGGTGATAGAAAATAGAATACTACTACTTCTACTCATGTCATCCATTAGCATCGTGGGTATGCCATCTAGTTAAAATATCAATATATCCTCATAATTGCTAAGCCACCATATATATAATTCTACATCTATTTATACACCTAAGATCTCGTATCATAATGGGGTCATGATTATACAATGACAATTATAACTAAAAGGTCATACATGTATCTAAGACTTCCTGTGCCTGCGCTCCCATATTCGTCATAATATGTGCTTGGCCTTGTCCTTGGTTGTTCAGTTGGGGTCTAGCCTCCTCAATTTGGGCAGACTATAGAAGCAGTGGGGGTCCCTTTAGTATCCTACATTTGAGGGTGTATGCGGTGTCCCTGATTCTAATGCCATTGACCTCTGGGTCAGCTGAGAACATTCTCGGATTTGATGGTGACTTGAGCCACATAACATGTACTGCCCCAATCGACGATGACAGTCTTTTTAAATATGACCTATCTTACCACAAAAGTGACAAGTACGGAGCTCCTTGGTTGGATATGGTACAACACTATATGGTTGTTGGTGTGCCAAAGGGTGTCTAATGGGCCCTCCTTTTTGCGTCTTTGCTGGTCCCTGGTGAATTCTCTGTTGATTTTCGTTTTCCTTGCTGATGGCCTCCTGGATCTTGGCCTCTGTCAATAACTCGGCATAAGAGATCCGGGACTATGAGCTAGTGTAGTGCTAGAGCTCCTGAGTCATCCTGCGGTGAAATCTTTTAGCTTTCTCCAAGTCATTAGGTATTAGGGCAGCGCCATACTTACTGAGGCGGCTAAACTCTGCATCATACTCGTCGACTGTCTTGTTCCCCTACTCCAGATGGAGGAACTAGTCGTACAATGCATTCCTTACGGTGGCCGGGAAGTACTTTCTCTCAAAGCACTCCAGGAACTACTCCTAAGTTTGATGCGTACCCAACTGGCGCTCCATTGATTTCCACCAGTGATGAGCGTTACCCTCTAGCTAGGTCCTTATGCCTATCATCCATAGATCTATAGGCAGCTGTGATGCTTTTAACAACTTCTTGATGTTGGCAATCCAGTTTGTGGTCTCATCTGGACTCTCAATGTCTTTATATGGCTTGAGGCCCATCTGTACAAAGTCCTTGACTGAACCAACTCGAGCTTACGGTACTGAAACTAGTGCCTGGACTGGTGCAGGGGCTAGTGTAGCCATTCTCTCAAGTGCTGCCAAAAATTCTAGCCTCTTCTTTGCCGCTTGCTGCCTCTACTCTGCAGCCTGTGCGGCTGCCTGCTGACTCTGTTCCTGCATTATCATCTGGAAGAATTAGAACAACTGCGTCTGGCTAACTTACGGTGCTGATGCAGCTGAAAAGTCCCATTAGGTACCTTGGAAGAAGCTGGTGGAACTGGATTGTTAGTCAGTCTATCCGGTCGCTCTCCTGGTGATTGGCCGTTGACCCCTGGAGACGTGTTGTCCCTGGTGGCGCCACGTCCGCTACACAAATTCATCTCTCTGCAAGAGATGGACCGAGGATTAGGAAGAGTACGTGAATCAAGCAGGATGTAAGTACTTAAGTAGGACATGTTGGAAGAGGTGAGTTATAGTCAAGTGTGGATGAGACCGAAAACTCTAATCCTAAGTGCAGGCCCGCTCGGTACAGTTACATAACCGAAACGACTAACATGACCTGCATGGGCCACCACAAAAATATGTCACGTCCCAGTCTTAAAATACGTAGGACTAGGAATACGTAAGCATGTCAACCGTATGTATATGATAACTCTAATATATGGATACCATAATACACACGTACGCTGTAATAAGAATATTAACTCACATGTGGTATATATTGTCACAAGTCATAGAAAATACTAATCTTATCCCCAAAATAATTTATAGTAAAGAAATAACTAAACCAGAATAATGAGTCTGAATAATCCAAAAATGATAGTCGGGTGGAGACAAATCCACTACCAATGACCATATCAAAACTAAAATAAGAGAGGAGGATAAATCTCCAATATAAAATAAGATGATGATAGAAGAGTATCAGCTAAGAGATCCATTGCTAGAGATAATCAAAGATGCTCAGAAGGTAAGACCTCCTCGGCTGAAAATAATGCATCAGGTCCTGGCCCGTACTCCTGCGGATACTCCTGATCGTCTATACCTGGCAAGGGACCAGGTCCTCAGAGGGACGTAACAAGATACATAGAAGCATGCCAATTGAATACAGTAAAACATGCATAATAGACAAAAAATATATAAGTATGCTGTACTAGACAATCTATATAAAATGCATAATAAGGACAACCTTTTCGACATATGGGTAGGTGTAGGCTACACATACTATCTCACAACTCATACACACGTCCATGTACATCAGAAGCTGTCATACTGCGAGGGTAGCGACCATCGTGACACCAGAAGCTGACATACCGCGAGGGTAGTGACCATCGCGATACAACTACCATAGTGCATGCTAGTTATTATAGTTTACTAGAGTGGGTAGCCCATACGCCTACTGATTGTTCTCCCCTCCCATGATATTATGTGTCAAGTGTGTGTCAACATATATGATATATAATTTAGACTGAAAAGAAAACATACTTATAATGAATATATGAAAATATGATAAGCATGTAAAGTACTGAAAGCAATTTGGCAAAGTATACTTGCCTGGCAAGAAAACTGCGAAGTGTAAGCGTCAAGACGTCAAGCACAAGGGATCAGAAACTACGGCATTAGAATGAACGTCTTCAGATACTGAAATAAATATCACTAAGATTCCCAGAATAAGCGAGATAGCTAAAAAACACTACCCTTTCGTCCAATTTGGACACAGGAGCAAAACGATAATTTTGGGTCAAAGTGGGGTCCACAAGTAGCCCACTTTGTACCAAAATGCGTGACAGGGGTATAGGTCTCTAAATGGGACAAATTATAGCTCAAAAAAATTTTAAACGTCGATACGAACTCAACAGTATGTCCAATTTTGGATTTTGGTGAGCCGATCACAAATTCGCCCTTCAAGTCAAACCGTGGGACCCACAAATAGGTGCCTTGGTCAACTGTCTCAGAATCGCGTAAAACTTGGGTCACAGGACCAGCGTGATACCACGAATCTAATGGAGCAAGTTTTTTCGTATTCCGACGAGCGTACACAAAGTGGGGTGGTGTTTTGCAGAAGTCGCGATATGGGGACTTTTACGGATACGGGTTGATTTCGACGCGCACACACGTCCGAATCAACTTTCACGAAATCTCACAAGTTAGGATATATCATACGCGCCTTTCAGTGCAATTGGTATGTGACGAGGCGATCCCGTTTGGCGGGGCGCACTCCGTATAACAAAATTTTAGTTTTAAAATAATAAATTTTTGGTCGTTTTGAAAGTCAAATAATTTAACAAATAAAACAAATTAATAAAAACTAAAAGAACATATTATATTGAAAAGAAAACCTTTTAATTAGATTTTAAAAATATTAAATAGGTTGGTGGCAAATTAGGCATGAATATGGGGGTTTGGGTCAAAATTTTGGACTATTTTTAGTCAGTTTTTCGGCCAACTTCCGGTCGATTTTTCGACCAATCTAGGGCACAAAAACTCGTCCCGTTTAAAGAAAATCCTAGAGGGTTAGGTTGTGAATGTACACGGATAAACTGTTCGAGAAAAGGATCAAAGATGAGAGAGATACATCACCTTGAAGATGGGCTCGGGGCTGTGCACATGCGCGGGTGGGCGGACGGCGGTGCCGTCGCCGGCGGCTGCGGTCGGTCGCTGGTCGATGGGTGATCGGGGCTGAGGTCTGGGATCAGGGATTAGGGTTAGGGTTTGAGCTTAAAGTATTTGTGTATATATATATATATATATATATATATATATATATATATATATATATATATATATATATATATAGAGAGAGAGAGAGAGAGAGAGAGAGAGAGAGGGGTTAGACCTGGGCCGCGGGGGGGGGGGGATTAGCTGCGGGTAGGGGGGATTAGATTAGGGGTTAGTTTTGGGCTTTGCTAGTTTTTTGGTTTTAAGTATTATTATTTTTTAGTTATTATTATTACTTATTTTATTTTATTTTATTTTTTCTTTCTTTTTTTAATTTCTATTAACAATATTATTACTATTATTATTATTATTACTAATATTATTATATATTTATTCACAAATATATTTACATATATAGATGAGATTATATAAAAAAATAAAAAAGAATATTTGCACACAGAATAAATTCTAGAAAATTTATCACCCTTTAACAAGACTCCAAAAATAATAAAAATTATTTTGTGAAATAATTCTAAATGAGTATTTATCTAAGTAATTAAATCAATAAAATTTATTTTCTAATTAACTATGAAAATACTCTAAGAAATTTAATAATTTAATAAAAATACTTAAAATAAAATTTTAGGGGGTTTACAAGGCGTCTCAGTACTCCATACTTTTATGGTACAGAAGTCGTAATTTTATCCGATGCTTGGCTCCAGGACACTGAGGCCATTTTAGAGGCAGCAGGGACTCCGGTTAGAGAGTGTGTAGTAGTAGTGAGGCTACAATTATTGGACTTAGCTCATGACTAGTGGGAAGCGCATGAGGTTTCTCTTATAGCACTGATTCCATGGAAAGTTTTACTGAGAGGTTTCAGGCGAGGTATTTTGATGTGGTGATGCATTACGAGCTTCAGCAGAGGTTTAACAACCTCAGATATGAGAGTAGGACCGTCGACGGTAATACGATAGAGTTTGTGAGACTTAGTCGGTTTGCTCCCACTTTGGTAGAGATCGAGTTGGAGAGGAGGTTCCAGCAGGGACTCCATTTTTAGATTATCTTGGTGGTGGAGCAGCATGAGTTTTAGACCTTTGACGCCACGATGCGGGCATCCAGGAGGTATGAGTATACATCATAGAGGATTATCGATCGAGATGGGAGTCAAAAGAGGCCCAACATTTTAGGAGGGTCAGCATCCAATTTATCAACACCAGCTCAAGCAGTTAGAGCCTTGATGATTGGATCCTCGAGGAGGACAACATCATCTCAGCAGTGTTCCCAGACGTTTCCTCAGCAACGACAGTCATCTTCTTCTTCCCGTTGTTGTTTCCATTACGAAAAACCTGGACATATTGTATCAGAGTGTCGTAGGGCACAGGAATTATGATTGGTATATGGGGCATCAGACCACATGGTCAGAGCATGTCATAGAAGGAACCAGACTGGATCATCATCGGCTCAGTCAATAGTTTGGCCAGCAGTGCCATAGTTCAGGGCACCAGCACCAGTGCAGCCGCAGATTCAGAGGCCTTTACCTCTACAAGCTCAGGCATTCCGGCAAAGGATACAATAGTAAGCGTAGGACCAAGCACAGGCAAGATCTAGAGGTCAGCAGCAGAGGGGATCAGCAGCAGAGGGGACCATCACCCAAAGGGTAGGGTCAAGATTTTTTTACTATCGATGGAGGAGGCTTTAGCAGCAGGAGAGGTGGTAGCAGTTACCATTCTCGTCCACTTTCATTCAACTTTAGCTTTATTTGATTCTGGTGCATCGTATTCATTTATATCTGCACGCTTTGCGACATGAGTTGGATTGGAGTCCGAGTTCTTACCTATAAGGTTGAATATATATGCTGGTAACGGTATCATAAGAGTAGATAGAGTATATCCCTCGTGTAGAGTAATAGTATGCAGGAGAGAGTTTCTCGCGAGGATGATAGAGTTTTCTATGGGCGATTATGAAGTCATCCTTGGAATGGATTGGTTGAGTGTGAGACATGCGATGATAAATTGCCATAGTGGCAAGGTTATCTTTCGTGTACCTGATTGGGATGAGTTTTTATTCTTGAGTGGTGTAGTAGAATCACCGGAGGTTACATGTATGATGGTCGAGACTGGGGAGACACAGTTTCCTAGAGTAGTTTATGAGTTTTCTGACGTATTTCCTAACGAGCTACCAGGTGTACCACCAGTTAGAGATATAGAGTTCTATATTGATTTGATCCCAGAAGCAGAGCTAGTATTAGAGAGAGTTTATAGGGTGTCACCATCTGAGTTGGAGATCTTGTAACGGATGATTGAGGAGTTGAGAGCAAAGAAATTCATTAGACCTAGTGTATCGCCTTAGGGAGTCCCGCTACTTCTTGTTAAAAAGAATGATGGTTCATCGCATTTAGTTATTGATTATAGAGCACTAAATGCGGCAACCATTAAGAAAAAGTATCCTTTGCCAAGGATAGATGACTTGTTTGATCAGCTCAGTGGAACGACTATATTTTTTAAGATCAATTTGCGGTCTTGGTATCATCAAATAAGAGTTAGAGAGCATGACATACGCAAGATGGCGTTCTGATCTAGATTTGGTCATTGGGAGTTCCTAGTTATGCCATTTGGAGCGACCAATGCACCAGCTATATTCATGTCTATCATGAATAACATCTTCATGCCTTACTTAGACCAGTTTGTGATTGTGTTTATTGATGATATCTTAGTTTATAGTCGTAGTGGAGAAGAGTATGAGCAGCATCTTTGTGTAGTTCTTCAGATTCTTTAAGAGCAGCACCTGTACGCGAAGTTCAGCAAGTGCGAGTTCTGGTTTGATCGTATCTCATTCTTGGGACATATTATTTCTGTTGGAGGAGTCGAGGTGGACCCCAGTAAGGTGGAGGCTATTAAGAGTTGGCCAATACCCCGTACAGCTTCAGATGTCTATAATTTCCTAGGTCTAGCAGGTTACTACAGGGGGTTTGTGGAAGACTTTGCGAGGATCTCCGCACCCTTGACACGACTGATATATAAGGATGTGCGCTTTGAGTGGTCAGATGTTTCTCAAACTTCTTTTAAGAAGCTCAAGCGAAGTTTGATTTCGGGTCCTATTCTGACACTTTTAGTGGGACCAGGTGGGTTCTCAGTATATTGTGATACTTCAGGAGTGGGATTAGGGTGTGTCCTAATGCAATATGGCAGAGTGATAGCTTATGCATCTCGACAGCTTCGAGACCATGAGAAGAGCTATTTGACGCATGATCTTGAGTTGGCAGCTGTAGTGTTTGCACTTAAGCTCGGAAGGCATTACCTATATAGTGATCGAGTGGAGATCTTCACAGACCACAAGATCTTGAGGTATGTGTTCACATAGAAGAAACTCAACATGCGTCGGAGGAGGTGGCTTAAGTTATTGTCGGACTACGATATCATCCAGGGAAGGCCAATATCGTAGCAGAAGCCTTGAGAAGGAGAGGTATCACTACCATATTTTCTAGGAAAGGATATTTTGGTCATTTTATAATTAATTAAATATTATACATATTGTTTATTTATTTATTGTATTATTTATTTATTGTTAGATATTAGTTTATTATTTTGGACTTGTGTTAATGAACCTAACTAGTTTAGATTAGATCCATGAACCAACATTTAATTCTAGTTAGAATTGAACTCAATAATAAGCCCAATCATTAGGAGGATGATTAATTAAGTTAAACCAATTAGACTAGAATCTTTTCTCCTTAATTATTTCTTCATGAGAATCCCCAAAGAAAATTTTAGATATTTTATAGTAGATTGGGGAAGGGAGAATATGGCCGGCCTATTATTCAAATGGAGGGAAATTTCTATGTTTATTTTTATTTTAAATCTAGATCTAGAATTTTCTCTTCCAATTTTTTTCATTCCCATATCAAATTCTACCCAAATTTCTTTTTAAATCATTATTGGAGGCCATTAGAACAAGAAAGAAGCAAGGATCTACAAGGAGAAAGCAAAGATCTACAAGGAGGAGCAAGGATCTACAAGTTAGAAGCTATTTTCACTCAATTTGGAGGTTTTATTGGGAATCCATCTTCCATTAGATAAAATTCAATTTTCCCCTCTAATTAGACTCTAAATCTATGTTTTAATCATTAGAAACTACCCCATATGCTAAGGCTACTCATAGGAATTGGAATTAGGTTCATAGGAGGCCTATGGAGAAAGTTATGGTATATTTTGTGTCAATTTTGAGAAAATTTTGGGATTAACATATCTTGTGTTTGTCAATAGATCAATTAGACCAAATTGACATATTTTTGGTTGTGTATGACTAGTATTGTGTCCACAATTTGATACGTATAGGCTGTATCCTGACAATTTGGAGATACAGGTTAATTTGGGGGTTTTCTTCCGACACGGGAGTTTGAGCATGTCATATTTTGACATGGATATGTAGATGAGTAGTTAGCTCTTCGTATTATTCATAATTATAATTTTAGACTTGCTCGTGTCTGTTGGGATATATTTGGTTGTGTGGTGGAGCCGTATCGTAAGCGTATCATAGATCCAGTATGATACGGGTGTGATGTACTTCACGTGTTTATTCTTTGTAATTTAATTCAATTATAGATATTATAATTTTGTAATTATAATTATTATGTGAGATATATGTATATGTGTATTTATATGTTTGATCTATAATTCTTGTTGATGTGTTGGTGATCATGGGAGAGTAGGAGTTCATGTGCTTCTCTAATATGGTGATATATATATATATATATATATATATATATATATATATATATATATATATATATATATATATATATATATATATATATATGTGTGTGTGTGTGTGTGTGTGTGTGTGTGTGTGTGTGAGATTGAGGGAAGAAAAAAAATAGAAAACAGTAAATAAAATAATAGAAAACAAAAAGAAAAGCAATGAAAAGCAGTGAGAAGCTGAGAGAAGCAGCAGCAGCAGAAGCATAAAAAAACAGAAGCAAAAGCAGCAGCAGAAGCTGCAGCAGAAGTAAAAGCAGCAGCAGTAAGCAGCAGAAGCAGTAAGCAGCAGAAGCATAAAGCAGCAGAAGCGGCGGCAGTAAGCAGTAGCAGCGGTAGTAAGCAGCGGCAACAGCAGTTTTAATAAGCTGCAGCTTATTTGATAAGCTGATAAGTTAGTAAGTTAGTATATATATATATATATATATATATATATATATATTTAGTTTATATTAATAAGCTAAGTAGTTTATGTATATATTATAAATAAGTGGGTATATATTATATATGAGAATTATGTATACATAAGTACTAGTTAATATTAGTTAGCATTATTTCTAGATTACCTTGGGGTACACCAAGGTAATGAGAGTAAAATATCTTGGGTTCGGGTATTGAATATCAAGGGATATGTCAGTATATAGTTTAGTATAATATTGTTATAAGTTTTAATACATATTAATGTATAATGAGGTGTATGGGTAGTAGTTATAAATTAGATATTGAATTACCTTGTGATACCAAGGTAATGTCAAGGTATTTGATTTTACTCAAGGTATTGGGTTTGAACATCAAGATGAGAGTGTAGGTGGTGCGATACAGCTTTTGGTTCAAAGTCAAGGTATCCACTTAGCATTAGTTTAGTTAAGAGTATTATATATTATTGTTTGTATACATATTATGATATTTTCATATCTAATAAATTGCGTATCTTATGATACAGTATCTTGTTGGTTTCCTAGTATCCTAGTATAGCTAGTATGGCCTAGTTACATAGCGTATGGACCCAATATCCTAGAGATGGATTCATACAACCTAGAAATAGCTAGTTTGACTATTTTGACTTAGAAATGGCTTTATGACTTAGAAGTTGACTAGTTTAACTTATTTTTATTCCAAAACCTTGTATTGATGTAATATTCCCTATTTAGGTCTTCGAGGTACCATACCAGACATCTTTGATACTGTTCACTAGATTTCAGGCAAGTACATTCTCTGATAGTTTCTCATTTATGATATTCTCTATGTCTCTTATATTTATTGTAGATATTCCTAATTTTTTGACACGATGGTTACGTGGATTGGTATATCCGGATCTCATTATAAGATATTATTCTTTGGTATTTATGGTGTATCTTGTGCAAGCCTTGTTTCTTGTTCTTCTTGTATATGCACAGACATCGATTCTTGGGGAGACTTGCTACCTACCCAGAGAATCCCGTGTCATAACGTACCATGGTTGGATCCACTATACCAGTCAGGGGCGGAGAGTATGTAGTGTAGATATGTGATCATACCCTCCTTGTGCAAGTCTTGTTCCTTGAATAGTGTTAATCATATACCACACATATAATTAACCAGGCCATAATTCTTGTGCAAGTTCCTAAGCCAATCATATGTTAAAGCTGGTACTCACTCACTTAGTATTAGTATCTCTTGTTTATTCCTATGATGCTCATTATTATATTTATTTCCAGTATTCCTTTATCGTATCTCTCTTGTATCTTTATATTGCATCTTGTATATTCGCTCTATTTACTATTACATAGTTTATATCATTTATTAGAACTACTGTTAGAGATGTACTTTGCTCCTTTTCTAACTAGATATATTTTTTCCAAATGACACTGAGGTGTGGTACCCCACTCATTACGGGCCTCAGGATGTTGTTGGCTTAGAGCCAGAGACCTTGGCTCAGGAGGGTCTCATCCTGACTGAGACAGATGACCCAGGACTTGTAGCTCAGTAGTTAGACACTTTTGTACTGGATTTATCTCCAGCATTATTATTAGTATTTCTTTGACTCATTGGATATTATTTTCTTGTGAGCTGTATTGTGACTCTTCTATTCTCTTATCATATTCGTGCGATTTGTTCCATATTATAGATCTGTGATTGAGTATTCATATTACATTGGTGACATATTTATATCTTGATTGTTAGATAGATAGATTACCCAAACAGTGTTCTACTGCCGATGCTGCGGCGTAGGCTGGGCGTTGTTCACTACTCGTGCCCCTATATCGGGTACGGGTCGTGACAAAAGGAGGAGCTTACTTCTTGACAGAGCAGCGCCAAATTTTGGAGGATCTGCAGGAGATGGGTATCGAGATAGTCTTACCTGGCGATATCAATTTTATAGCGAGTCTACAGGTTCAGTCTTCTATAGTTGATAGGATCAGAGTAGAGCAAACTAGTGATGTCAGACTTCAGTAGCTTAGGGAAGAGTGTGAGTCAGGGCACAGATCAGAGTTGAGAATTTATAAGGATGGGCCTCTCAGGTTTGGGAGCTGACTTTGTGTGCCGAGAGGAGATATCCGGCAGAAGATTATGTCATAGGCCCACGGTTCTCAGTCCTCAGTGCATCCAGGAGGGACAAAGATGTATCAGGATATTCGTCAGCACTTCTGGTGGAATGGTATGAAGAGGCAGATAGCTTGGTTCGTTTCTCGGTGTTTAGTCTGTCAGCAGGTCAAGGCTGAGCATCAGAGACCGCCTGAACTAGTTCAGCCTTTACCCATTCTAGAGTAGAAGTAAGACCATATTACTATGGACTTTGTGACTGGTCTTCCTAGATTCTCGTTTGGTAGAGATGCTATATGGGTTATAGTAAACTGACTCATGAAGATTACTTACTTTCTTTCTTTCAAAGTGGGCAAGTCTACAGAGCAGCTAGCTGGATGTACATAAGACAGATAGTCAGATTACATGGTGTACCAATTACCATAGTCTCTGTCACACCCCAGTCCCAAAAATACGTAGGACTAGGACACGTAAGCATGCCAGCCGCATGGATATGGCAACTCCAATATATGGAAACCAAATCCATACGTACGCTGTAATATGAATATAAAATCCACAAGTGGTATAAAATGTAATACAAGTCACAGGTTATAATCTAAATCTCATCCACCAAAACCATATAGAAATAAATAACCAGTATCTATGAAATTAGATCTTAATAAGAAGTATCTAAAGATGATAGTTGGGTGGAAACAAATCCACTACCAACTCAAATGGGAAAAGTAAATACAATATAAGTACAACTCACTCAAACAATATAAGTACCAGCTACCAATCACGGCTCGAAGAGAAGACATCCACGGAGCATCTATATCCTTCCAAATCTGCCCTGCAAATACTCAAGAACAGGTACACCTGGCAGCGGACCAGGTCCTCAGAGGGACATAACAAGTATACTTAAACACATGCCAATAAAGTACTGAAATAAATATCCAATGGGTCGCCTAACCGTCTAAGTGAATGCAGTTAAGAACAACTTTCCCCACAAGTGAGCTATCTGGCTGAAAACTGGGATTTGGCATAGTTCTCTTTTGAAGATCCAGGGGCCTAAAAGGCACGTCGTCTTTTGAATGCCGGTGGCCCGCCTGATAGTACATAATATATAGTGGTCATCATGACCCGTATCTCCAGCGGAGAATTCGGGCGTCCAGGAGAAAAAGTGTAAAGGTGCTCAAATGCGGTACTTGTTGTTCTCCCCACCCCATGCTCTAAGCATGTCACATCCATGACACGATTTGGTCCATAGCCTATTCTTAGTACCCTAGCCCAATCCTGCAACCAAACAAGGAAAAGGATGGGACCACCGTACTACAATAGGCTATGTCAATGGACCTCTAATAACTGCCAAGTCTACTAGCATGCAAAGTTTCTAACAGCAGTTATTCCTAACGCACGTCCCACACGTACCGATGATCAGTCAATACGTGCGTCCGTGTTCTATATGAGACTCATAACTCGTGTAAAAATATGTGTCACTGTCAAATAAAACCTAATGGTGCTACATGATAATGGGGTAGTCTCATGAACAAGGTCAATGCAATACATAAATAAAAACCTATCGCGACGTCACCGTCGCGAGCATTTTATATAACAATTAAAATATATGAACTAAGAACAGAAAATAAAGATGCATGCAACATATGGAATATAAATAACAGTACAATGGCAAGGTATACTTGCCTGGCAAGAATCTGTAAGGTGTACGCGCCCAAATGTCCAATACACAGGACCAGAAGCTATGGCCACAGAACAAATGTCTCCGGATGCTGAAATAGATATCACCAACATTCCCAAAATAAGCAAAATAGCTAGAAAGCACTTCCCTTTCGTCCAATTTGGATACAGGGGCAAAACGGTAATTTCGGGTAAAAGTGGGTCCACTTGTGGCCCACTTTGCACCGAAAAGCGTGCCAAGGGTAATAGTCTCTAAATGGGACAAACTATGGGTCAAACAACTCTAAATGTCAATACAAACCCAACGGTATGTCCAAATTTGGATTCCGATGAGCCGAACACAATTTTGTCCAAAAAGTCAACTGTGGGGCCCGCCAATTGGCGATCTGGTCAACCGTCTCAGAAATGTGTGAAAATTGGGTCACAGGACCAGCGCGTTACCACGAGTCCAGTGGCGCAAGTTTCGTCGAAATCTGACAAGCGTGCACAAAATACGCGCGAGTTCCACAAAAGTTGCGACACGAAATGTGTCCGCAGATACGGCCTGATTCTGGCGCGTACACGCGTCCGAATCAGTCCCCACGAATTTTCACGTGTCCGGTTATGCTGCGTATACTATTGGGTACACTTGGCACATGACGGGGCGGTCCCGTTTGGCGGGGCGCGCTCCATTTTCCAACTTTTGGAAAACCGGAAAAAGTGGGTGTACGCAGTTTTGTGACGAATATAACTATGTCCACAGCAACTATTAGCCTAGGGTTATTTTACAGAAATTAAACTAGGTCAGGTAATCTACAGGTATCAAAAAGAATCATCGAATTCGGATCTCTGTGGTGGGAGATACGAACTCGACAATACGGGTGGTCATTCTGGAATTCTGCGATTCCAGAATTCTGTCTGTCCGTCCACTTTGGACGCTGTTTTTCACCTAGGGGCACACGTTTTCCGAGGTTGGCTATAAAATGAATATTGGAGAGGGTTAAGGGATGATTATACCTATGAAAACGGAACAGCGTTTGGTCGAGCGAGTCGACGGGAAATCGCGCCGGAGCGAAGGTGCCTCGAGTGGGAAACTGCAGGATGCGAGGTCGGCGTCGACGGGATGGTTGGATGGCTTGGCGGGGCTTCTCTGGCTGCGGTGACGGCTCTAGATGGGAAGGGGAAGTCTGGGAATTAGATTAGGGTTTTATGAGAGCTAACTATATATATATATATATTATATATATATTAAGAGAGAGGGGGAAGGATGGATCGCGGGTTTGGATGGAAGTAAAGGGGTCGGGTGAATAATTCGACTGAAGGGGAGAGCGCGGGGTCCCCTGGGAATTTCTGAAGGCGGGTGGAAACAGCAAGTCTGCTGGGAAGGATTTTAACAAAGTTACCATAGTTATTATTATTACTATATTATTATTAGTTAATATTAAATTCTTATTTTATTTTCCTTTCTTTTCCTTTCTTTCTTTATATATATATATATATATATATATATATATATATTTATTCACACATAAGAAAATTTATAGATTAGGGTATTGCACATCGTTAGGCTAGCAACAGCTCAGGGGGTCTCCTACATGGAATAAATTCCTAAAAAATTCCTGATGGTCGCATAAGTCCTCTAAGTGCCCGAACACCTAACATAAAAATTATTAAAAATCTATTTCTCCTATTTAGCTCTAATTACTATAATTTAATTAATAATTAATAAATAAAAAGGTATATACAATTTTCTAGGAAGGGATTTTTACATTCTACCCAACTTATAAAAATTTCGTCCTCGAAATTAAAATTAAGCCACGATAGAATGCAATGATGGTGTAAGATTTACATTGTTTAAAATGCAAGGCTAGGTTTAAAGGGGTGGGCGATGTTGCACATACCGAAAAAATATATCATGGAAAAATCTATATGAGCGAAAAATAGGTTTCTTCATGTGTCATGTCCAATGGTGTGGACACATAAATGTTCTTTTGCATAAAAGCGTCCAACAATTGGAAAATTGCACAAAGATGAGAATTGGATGATGGGCATGTCTAGGATAAGGGTGTAGAATTTGTAGGAAGGCAGCATCTAGTGACTTGCTCCATTTATCGTAGCAATGGTAAGGCGTGTCAAATGATATAACTATTGTAAAATTAAATAAAATATCGTGTTCTATCTCTAACTGGACTCAGCTAACCTTAGTCTCACTATCTAGGCCGAGTAGGTCAAATTCTTAGGTGAGGGGGTTTCACAATTCAGCCAACTTAAGACAATGTCGCCCTCAAAATTAAAATAAGGCAGAATCGGTTAATCCTTTATGTACAATAAGGCAAGTCAGTCGCAATCTTCTTGCGATAACTAAAATCCTAATCATATCCATTGCAATCACTTCTAGGTTAAGATGACCACTGCTCCAATCAAAATTTAACCTATGGTTATCTCTTCTCCCCTTGTTTCAAATTATCCATATCCACATAACATCTCCAAGATTTACATACACATATAACTTTTACCTCATGATCTCTAACTATCATAATCTCCTTTAGAAGTGGTTTGAGTCCAATATATTCCCATTTTCACTTAAATTTTTTTTTTATATACCTTAACTCTTTAAATTCCATTCACATCCTCATTATTTCCAATAGGTCGTCCAACCAAGATTTTAATTCTTAATTCAAATCACCAAATTAAAAATAATTTAAATGCAGTCCACCAATATTCAAGTCTGAAATTCTATATTTATCCTCTAAATTCAAATTGGTGATTCTACCTTCATTGTTCAAAAATTTAACTCATGCACTTAAGGTATAAATATTGGGTCCTCAATATCAATTCATTGATCCTCATCATCTTAGTCATCCTTCTAAATTTCTCAAAATTACAACGGCTTGAACCTCTCCCAATCTAATCTTACTCGATCATAATCTTAAAAGAAATTCCTCCCGATTGACAATGCACTACTACCCAACTTAGAGTTTATCCACCTATCACCTAAGGCTATATACCTTAAGAAAATATCTCTTAATTTATTTACTCATGTCGTTCAATCCTCGAAACTTCAACGCCGATCATATCACATATGATATGTCCTTAATTACGGAAGAATAATCCTCAAGTATGTGATCGGCCTATGGGTATATCTAGTACTCTCTGCGTATCAATTCATACCAAGCACGAGGTTTCGTATTTCCGAAATAAGGGAAGACGAAGATCAATATCAATTGGGAATTGTCAAAGCAGTTGTGGATTGAAATCCTATTTTGGTAGTTCCTGTTCACATGCTCGTATTAGTACAGTCATGTAACCGATACGATATGTCAGACATGTCTAGGGCAAGTATATTCGTCTACTAATCACTACATATCTCAATCCACGTAAAGTAGCGTTACGAAGGGCGAATCGAGCGCACTAAGGTTAGCTAGACCTTCATACACTGATTCTGAAATGTATTAGTGTAGTACTCCAATAATACATGTCATGAACAAGCTCGATAAAGAATAAGCTTACAAAACTAGGCTATAATAGCAGCATAAGTCAAGGTAGTACAGAAAATATAACGCTGGATTATGATGAGAGAAGTTACAAATAATTCAAGTTGCAAAAACAAAACAACATAAGCAACAATAACAAAAGACTCTACAATCTCTACAGTTATCATATTAATTCCTTGTCTAAGTCGATAGTCGACAAAGTAGGGGTATGAGCCTCTAAGTTCTATAGTCTGAATAAACACTATCATCTTATGTTAGCATACAATTAATGCCATTCAGTTACACTTCATTAATGGATCACAAGGGCTATATGATACTAGGTGGTGAGGTATTCTACCCAATTTAAAAAAATAATTTAACTACTATTGTATTGTCTTAAGGATACCGTAAAAGCTCCTGTTAAGGTCTATGAGAAGAGGTCTTGGTACTTTATTGGGGTATCCTCTTCTATTACATAGGTTATGGTCATCTTACATCTTAGTCATAGTGCTTATAGAACAAGTGTCAATAGTAAGGATAGAAGAGTTACTAGCCGTTAAGGGGAAAAGGGATCTCGCTTGTGAGGGTACAAATTACATGATTTAAAACTAAGGGTTAATCATTGGTCACAATCTACAAAACAACTTAAACTTATCAAGTTCTAACTACCAAGCATAAAAATTTCACACTCAAGGCCACAACTATAAGCCTAGCAAACTATGAGCCCTTAACAAAGAATAAAATTACTTGGCCTACTACCCGAAGTGTCAGATGGCACGAGTTGAAAGATGAAGAGAAAAAACGTAATTAGTCGTCGCAAAATAGCGAGCGCTATGGTCGCATGGAAATAATATATAAGATAAAGATAGAGGGTTCTAGATAGCATCATGGTTTCTAAAGGGAAGTGGTACGCTAGCTACTATGTTCAAGGTAAAATGAAGGAAAAAGTGTTAATTACATTCCTCTAGGCTTCCTAAGGTGCTGTCTACTAATAATGATCTAAGTTTTATAGTTCCCCAATACTATCCAATTATGAAGGTTAGGTTCAGTCCTAATGTTCAATATTGGTTCTCCATTGGTTCCTCAATACTAGGGTCAAGCATTATGGTAAAACTTCTAACTATCTCTAGCAGTGTCTATACTACTCAAGTCTTCTTAATACGTCAAGGGGTAATGGTATACCAATCTAAAGATAAGGAGTTCTAGGGTTCACTAGATATTCTAAACTTAGTGGTGTGTCTATATTCTCGTTGTATTCTTAATAGGTGTGCTACTCTAATTATCATCTGACAACAGGAACTTCTATATTCTAGGAAAAGGCTATACTTAAGAACTATTAGGAAAGCACATGAATCAAGCATGATGCAATTGTTCAAATAGAATAAATAGGAGGAAGATGAATCATAGTCAATGTGGATGAGATCCTATACTCTAGTCCTAGGTGCAGGCTTGTTCGGTACAGTAACGTAACCGAGACAATATGCTCTTGACCTGCATGGGCCACCACAAAAATATGTCACGTCCCAGTCCCAAAAATACGTAGGACTAGGACACGTAAGCATGCCAGCCGCATGGATATGGCAACTCCAATATATGGAAACCAAATCCATACGTACGCTGTAATATGAATATAAAATCCATAAGTGGTATAAAATGTAATACAAGTCACAGGTTATAATCTAAATCTCATCCACCAAAACCATATAGAAATAAATAACCAGTATCTATAAAATTAGATCTCAATAAGAAGTATCTAAAGATGATAGTTGGGTGGAAACAAATCCACTACCAACTCAAATGGGAAAAGTAAATACAATATAAGTACAACTCACTCAAACAATATAAGTACCAGCTACCAATCACGGCTCGAAGAGAAGACATCCACGGAGCATCTATATCCTTCCAAATCTGCGCTCCTGCAAATACTCAAGAACAGGTACACCTGGCAGCGGACCAGGTTCTCAGAGGGACATAACAAGTATACTTAAACATATGCCAATAAAGTACTGAAATAAATATCCAATGGGTCGCCTAACCGTCTAAGTGAATGCAGTTAAGAACAACTTTCTCCACAAGTGAGCTATCTGGCTGAAAACTGGGATTTGGCATAGTTCTCTTTTGAAGATCCAGGGGCCTAAAAGGCACGTCGTCTTTTGAACGTCGGTGGCCCGCCTGATAGTACATAATATATAGTGGTCATCATGACCCGTATCTCCAGCGGAGAATCCGGGCGTACAGGAGAAAAAGTGTAAAGGAGATCAAATGCGGTACTTGTTGTTCTCCCCACCCCATGCTCTAAGCATGTCACATCCATGACACGATTTGGTCCATAGCCTATTCTTAGTACCCTAGCCCAATCCTGCAACCAAACAAGGACAAGGATGGGACCACCGTACTACAATAGGCTATGTCCATGGACCTCTAATAACTGCCAAGTCTACTAGCATGTAAAGTTTCTAACAGTAGTTATTCCTAACGCACGTCCCACACGTACCGATGATCAGTCAATACGTGCGTCCGTGTTCTATATGAGACTCACAACTCGTGTAAAAATATGTGTCACTGTCAAATGAAACCTAATGGTGCTACATGATAATGGGGTAGTCTCATGAACAAGGTCAATGCAATACATAAATAAAAACCTATCGCGACGTCACCGTCGCGAGCATTTTATATAACAATTAAAATATATGAACTAAGGACAGAAAATAAAGATGCATGCAACATATGGAATATAAATAACAGTACAATGGCAAGGTATACTTGCCTGGCAAGAATCTGTAAGGTGTACGCGCCCAAATATCCAATACACAGGACCAGAAGCTATGGCCACAGAACAAATATCTCCGGATGCTGAAATAGATATCATCAACATTCCCAAAATAAGCAAAATAGCTAGAAAACACTTCCCTTTCGTCCAATTTGGACACAGGGGCAAAACGGTAATTTCGGGTAAAAGTGGGGTCCACCTGTGGCCCACTTTGCACCGAAAAGCGTGCCAAGGGTAATAGTCTCTAAATGGGACAAACTATGGGTCAAACAACTATAAATGTTAATACGAACCCAACGGTATGTCCAAATTTGGATTCCGATGAGCCGAACACAATTTTGTCCAAAAAGTCAACTGTGGGGCCCGCCAATTGGCGATCTGGTCAACCGTCTCAGAAATGTATGAAAATTGGGTCACAAGACCAGCGCGTTACCACGAGTCCAGTGGCGCAAGTTTCGTCGAAATCTGACAAGCGTGCACAAAATACGCGCGAGTTCCACAAAAGTTGCGACACGAAATGTGTCCGCGGATGCGGCCTGATTCCGGCGCGTACACGCGTCCGAATCAGTCCCCACGAATTTTCACGTGTTCGGTTATGCTGCGTATACCATTGGGTACACTTGGCACACGGCGGGGCGTTCCCGTTTGGCGGGGAGCGCTCCGTTTTCCAACTTTTGGAAAACCGGAAAAAGTGGGTATGCGCAGTTTTGTGACGAATATAACTATGTCCACAGCAACTATTAGCCTAGGGTTATTTTACAGAAATTAAACTAGGTCAGGTAATCTACAGGTATCAAAAAGAATCATCGAATTCGGATCTCTGTGGTGGGAGATACGAACTCGACAATACGGGTGGTCATTCTGGAATTCTGCGATTCCAGAATTCTGTCTGTCCGTCCACTTTGGACGCTGTTTTTCACCTAGGAGTACACGTTTTCCGAGGTTGGCTATAAAACAAATATTGGAGAGGGTTAAGGGATGATCATACCTATGAAAACGGAACAGCGTTTGGTCGAGCGAGTCGACGGGAAATCGCGCCGGAGAGAAGGTGCCTCGAGTGGGAAACTGCAGGATGCGAGGTCGGCGTCGACGGGATGGTTGGATGGCTTGGCGGGGCTTCTCTGGCTGCGGTGACGGCTCTAGATGGGAAGGGGAAGTCTGGGAATTAGATTAGGGTTTTATGAGAGCTAACTATATATATATATATTATATATATATTAAGAGAGAGGGGGAAGGATGGATCGCGGGTTTGGATGGAAGTAAAGGGGTCGGGTGAATAATTCGGCTGAAGGGGAGAGCGCGGGGTCCCCTGAGAATTTATGAAGGCGGGTGGAAACAGCAAGTCTGCTGGGAAGGATTTTAACAAAGTTACCATAGTTATTATTATTACTATATTATTATTAGTTAATATTAAATTCTTATTTTCTTTTCCTTTCTTTTCCTTTCTTTCTTTAAATATATATATATATACATACATATATATATATATATATATATATATATATATCACACATAAGAAAATTTATAGATTAGGGTATTGCACATCGTTAGGCTAGCAACAGCTCAGGGGGTCTCCTACATGGAATAAATTCCTAAAAAATTCCTGATGGTCGCATAAGTCCTCTAAGTGCCCGAACACCTAACATAAAAATTATTAAAAATCTATTTCTCCTATTTAGCTCTAATTACTATAATTTAATTAATAATTAATAAATAAAAAGGTATATACGATTTTCTAGGAAGGGGGTTTTACAGTCTCAGATAGAGATTCGCGATTTACGTCTCATTTCTAGCAGAGCCTACATTAGAGTCTGGGTACTAGGTTGAAGTTTAATTTAGCCTATCATCCATAGATAGATGGAAAGTCAGAGCATACTATTCAGACTTTGGAGGATATGCTTCGAGCTTGTACACTTGACTTCGGTGGGTCTTAGGAGGATCACTTGAATTTAGTGGAGTTATCCTATAACAACAGCTTCTAGGCGACCATTTAGATGGTACCCTTCGAGGCTTTGTATGGTAGTAGATGCAGATCACCGTTAGGTTGGGATGATATTTACGAGAGGCAGATGCTTGGTCCAGAGATAATTGCTCAGTCGGTTGGAGTGATCAGGAAGATCAGAGAGGATATCATAGTGGCTCAGGATTACCAGCGTCATTAAATAGATCAGGACCGTCGTCATCTTGAGTTCTCTATCGACGACCATGTATTTTTAAGGATTTTGCCTACCCATGGAGTTATCAAATTTGGAGTACGGGAAAAGCTTAGTCCAAGATATATTGGCCCGTTCGATATTCTCGAGAGAGTTGGAGACGTATCTTATCATTTAGCTCTTCCACCATCACTTCATGAGGTACATGACGTCTTTCATGTATCTTAGTTGTGTCGGTATATTCCAGATCCGAGACATATCCTGGATCATTCTGAGTTGGTTGTTGGTACCGACCTATCATGACCTATCATATGAGGAGAGGTCCATGTCTATTTTGGACCAGAGGAAGAAGGTTCTTAAGAACATGACTATCAGATTAGTTCGTGTTGCTTGGGGGCATCACTCACTGGGTGAGTTGACATGGGAGCGCGATGACGATATGCGTACTCGTTATCCCTTTCTCTTCGACTTGGGAGGTATACTTATTCGTATACCCGTGTCCTATCTTAGCCTGTGTATGTGATTGATTATTATTTTATCTGTTATGTTTACTTTCTGATTTCTTGTTGTTGCCCAGGAAATTTTATGCTCACAAGAGTTTCTTATTTATTTTTGATTTGGAGCTGGCTTTCTTGGATTTTCTTGTTAGTGATTTTTGGATCCTTATGGAAATTCCGAGGATGAACTTTTTCTGAGGAGTGGAGAGTTGTGAGACTCGTCTCACAGTATTCTTATTTTATGCGAATATGTATTTTGTGCTAGTTATTGCATTTTATTGGATCTCAAGGAAGCCCAAAAATTCTCAAAATTGAAACTTTACTACGTGATCAATATATCGATGGTATACTAGAGTATATACTGATGGTATACTGCCCGAAAGAAATTTATTTCACTTTCGAGATATTTTTGAGATATTTTCTCTATAAATAGTACTCGAGATATTTTATTTTCTTCTTTTATTTTCTCTCTCCTCTCTTCTTCATTTTCTCTCAAGCTTGGAAGTGTGGTCTTGAGACCTAGAGTGTGATTTATAAACCCCTTCTTAGTGGTAGATTAGAAAGTTTAGGCTGAAAGCTCGCGTTAGACAAGTATACCTTGCCGATTTTGTGAACTTCTTTTACTTTATGTTATTTTACTGTCCTCGAGATTTGGTTATTATTTTTTAGCTTAGACTTGCTTTACTATTATTGTTCAAATCATAATTTTTAGCCTAGTGACCGTCTCAGTTTTGATTTCTGGTAGAAACTCGTCTCGTACCTATTTGGTAACTCGGTAACAAAAACGGTACTGGAGTTGCGACCGTTAGGTTTAGTCCATATTGTGATATGAGACTTACCTTAGACTTGACTTCTTGTTAGACTTGGTTCTAATAATTTTTGATATTTGAATTAGATTCTGAAAATCAGACTTGATTTAACCATGTTTATTCTTGGAAACCGATATACCGACGATATACTACACTATACTAACGGTATACCGATTTTGAGCGACTTGATTTTAGATTTTTTTTGTGAACCCTATCGGTATACCGACGGTGTACTGGGTTGTGCCGACGGTATACCAATCCTGTCGATATTAGTTGACCGACTTGAGGATATTTGTCTTGCCGACATACCGACGGCATACTGGGCTGTGCCGACGGTATACCGATTTATGGAACTTTGTTTTTTAGTAACTTTTTGCCTACTTGGAATGGCATACCGACGGTATACTACAGTATACCAATGGTATACCGATTTATTAGAATCCAGAACTTGCTATATTTTTCCTATCTTTGGACGGGTGTACCAACGGTGTACTGGACTGTACCGACGGTATACCGATCGTGCATTTTCTTTAGGAATTCTTGGATTTCATGATTTCATGATTTCATGTTAAAACTTCTGGATTTTGCTTCGAAACGCGATGACTTGACTTGATCTTTGATATGAACTTAAATGGCTTCATGACATGACTTAGCTTTACTCGATTTTACCCGGCTTTGCCTGGCTACACGTGAGGACATGATTGACTGGACTTGACTTGGAATGACTTTACATGGCTTCTTCGGACGTGGCTTGACTTGATTTTATCTGGTTGGACATGGCTTCACATGGTTATATAGGGCTTTACCTGGTTTTATATGGCTTTACCTGGCTTCACCTGGATTGACATGGCTTCACATGGCTTTACTTGGCTTCACTTGATTATACGTGGCTTGATTGTTGACATGGCATATATAAGTCCGTATGTGCAATGTATATTAAACCTTTCTGTATTACTATTAGAACATGATTTGTCTGAATCATGTCAAGGATGGATTCTGCGGATTGTCACAACCGGATTCATACAAGAAACTGCTAAGGGTTAAATAACTAGAGATTCACTTAATACATGGCTAGGAATTTTTCTAGATTGCACGCAGTCTCGGTTATTTATACTATTATCTTGAGAAGTATCCAGTGGTTTATATTATGGCATATCTTGAGGAGTATCCAGTTGGTTGTATGTATGGATAGAATAGACTGTATGAGTATGCGATCAGAAGAAACTCTAATATCGTGTTGCATTATAAAATTAGTAATTAAGGATTGTGATAACCCTAGTTAGTTAATGGTATCAAGTCATACTTATGTGATTTATCATGATTGATGGTTGATGGTTAGTCTAGGCTTTACATAATCATCTTTACTTTTAGTACTTGTTATTTTCTTATTGATTATTAGATCCGGATATGTCTTATTACAGGTTTTACAGTATTTATTATTTTGAGAACTTTTACATTCAGTCTTTACTTTCCAGTATTTGTATTGCTTGTGTTGTTGGTTTAAGTTCCTAGATTGGCTTCTTTTGTGGTACTTGTTATTTTAGGGTCTGACCTCACTGGTTTTGTATGGCCAGATCCAGTAGCAGCACCGGAGGATCTTCCGTACTTTTCTGAGGATGGTGGCCACCAGGAGCACCAAACCACCTGAGTGAGTTTTCTTACTTTTCTATCCCGATGTACATTCTATTTTTGTGGGCGTTTAGCCACCGAGCACGTGTTTAACTTGTGTTTTTGTTTGATCAGTTAGCCTACGGGTATTAGCATAATTGACAAATCCTAGGGTTGATCATTTATGACTCAGATAATGGCTAGTTTATTCGTTCTGTGTTTACTAGCATCATGATCATCTGTATATTATAGTTTGGGATACTTTACTATTATATTTCAGCTGATCTTACATTTTGCTATTATTTCAGTTGTTCTTGTGATTGAAACACTAGAGTTTGTTGGACCTAGGCTTAATAGTTGGTTTGTAGTAGTGACCCCTCATGTCTTACAGCTTTACTATATATATAGGTATCAGAGTGCTCTAAGTATACGTAGCTGGTCTTGTCAGTCCTGCTTTCCAGTATTCTGGTTATGGGGCGTGTATGGGGTTACAACAGACTGTAAGTATTTGTATGGAGAGTAGATGAGTGTTGGATTCGCTGCATCAGTTGTTGTTTGATAATAGCTAGCTTTAGGGGTTTGAGTGTCCGGTTCTAGCAGCAATGAGGAAAGTCTATAGGGTAATTTCCTGCAGTTGGTAGCTGGGTGAGGATTATGGTTGTGTAGGTTCCAACACAAGTCAGCATGAATGCCAGTGTAATGGGAGTGTCCAATGAGTGCAGTATGCATATAAAGGTATTCAAGTTGAACACTGATCCTTCCAGGTTAAATATAAGGGATGGGAATGCTGTGCGTTGTAGTCATGTAAGGGAATGTTAGCAGTATGCATGAGGGTTATTAGAAGAGTGTGTGGGTGTATCAGTGACTCTGGTAGTGTCTGTGCATATCAGTAAGTGTATTGGTAAGTTAAGGGTTTTATTATATATCGGTAAGATAAAGTATTAGACATTGGTTCAGTTAGGAGCAGGTATGGGAGTAGCTACTATATGTAATGTTAGTAGGGGTTTGCTTTAGCTGGTTCTACGAGGTTTTATTATTGCAATAGGTGTTGGTGTTGATGATAAGAGTAGTATATATGTGTATGTGAGTGGTTGTGTGAGACTCGTCTCACAGCATTCGTATTTTATGCGGATACATATTTTGTGCTAGTTATTGCATTTTATTGGATATCGAGGAAGCCCAAAAATTCTAAAAATTAAAACTTTACCACTTGACCATTATAACGATGGTATACTACTGTATACCGACGGTACACTATCTAACAAATATTTGTTTCACTTTCGAGATATTTTCAAGATATTTTTCTATAAATAGTACTTGAGATATTTTATTTCTTTCTTTCTCTTTCTCTCTCCTCTCTTCTTCTTTTCTTCTCAAGCTTGGAAGCTTGGTCTTGAGAACTAGAGTATGGTTTCTGAACTCCTTCGTGGTGGTAGACTAGAAGATTTAGGCTGGGAGCTCGCATTATGCAAGTACACCTTATCGATTTTGTGAACTTTGTTTACTTTCTATCATTTTACTTTCCTGGAGCTTGGTTGTTTTTTTTTCTTAGACTTACTTTACTATTATTGTTCATATCGTGATTTCTAGCCTAGTGACCGTCTCAGTTTTGATTTTTTATAGAATCTTGTCCCATCCCTTTTTGGTAACTCGGTAATGGAATTGGCACCGGAGCTGTGACCGTGAGATTTAGTCCATATTGTGATATGAGACTTACCCTAAACTTGACTTCTTGTTAGGCTTGGTTCTGATAATTTTTGGAATTTGATTTGGATTTTGGAAATCAAACTTGACTTGACCTTAACTATGTTTATTCTTGGAAACTGACATACCGATATTATACTACAGTATATCGATGGTATACCGATTTCAACCGACTTGATTTCTAGATATTTTCCTGTGAACCCCTATAGGCATACCGAAGGTATACCGATCATGCTGATATTTGTTGACCGACTTCAGGATATTTGTCTTGGCCGACATACCGACGGTGTACTGGGTTGTGTCGGTGGAATACCGATTTATGGAACTTTATTTTCCAGTAACTTTTTGCCTACTTAGAATGACATACCGACGATATACTATAATATACCGACGATATACCGATTTGTTGAAATCCAGAACTACCTATGTTTTTCCTATCTCTGGACTGGTGTACCGACGGTGTACTGGACTGTACCGACGGTATATCAATCGTGCTATTTTTGTTAGGAAATTTTGGTTTTTCGTGATTTCATGTTGAAACTTTTGGCTTTTGCTTGGATACTTGATGACTTGACCTAATTTGGACATGAACTTACATGGCTTCAGAGGACTTGACTGGACTTGACTTGGCTATACTCGATTTCACCCAGCTTTGCCCATCTACACGTGATGACATGATTGACTGGACTTGAATTGGAATGGCTTTACATGGTTTTATCGGACATGGCTTAACTTGGTTTCACTTGGTTTCATCTAGTTGGATATGGCTTTACATGGTTGTACATGGCTTTACCTGGTTTCATATGGCATTATCTGGCTTCACCTGGATTGACCTGGCTTCGCATAGCTTACCTGGCTTCACTTGATTACACATGGCTTGGTTATTATCGTGGCATACATGAGTCCGTTTGTGCAATGTATATTAAAACTATTTATATTATTATTAGAACTTGTTTTGTTGCATCATGTCTAGGATGGTTTTACAGAATGTCACACCTGGATTTATACAAAAAACTGCTAGAGATTATAACTAGAGATTCACTTAGTACATGGCTAGTAATTTTTTTAGATTGCATGCAATCCTGGTTATTCATATAGTTATCTTGAGGTGTATCCAGTGGATTATATTGTGGAGTATCTTGAGGAGTATCCGGCGCTTGTTTGTGCGTATGGATATCCCGGACGGACTGCAAGGGCAAGCGATAAGAAGAACTCTTGCATTGCGTTGCATTATAGTTGTTAGTAATTAGGATTGGGATAACCCTAGTTAGTTAAAGTATCAAGCCGTACTTATATGATTTGCCATGATTTATGAATGATGGACAGTCTAGGCTTTACATAACCACACTTTTATTTTTTGCACTTGATACTTTATTGATTATCAGCTCATGATATATCTCATTGCAGGTTTATATTATTTTTATTATTATCCTGAGATATTTTACTTTCAGTCTATACTTTATAGTATTTGTATTGCTTGTGTTGTTGGTTTAAGTTCCTAGATTGGCTTCCTTTGTGATATTTACTATTTGGGGGGTCTGACCCCACTGGTTTTGTATGGCCAGATCCAGTAGCAGGATCGGAGGATCTTCCGTACTTTCTTGAGAATGGTGACCACCAGGAGAACCAGACTGCTTGAATAGATTTTTTTATTTCTCCACCCTGATGTATAATCTATTTTGTAGGCATTTAGCCACCGAGCACGTGTTTAGCTCATATTTTGGTTTGATCAGTTAGCCTACGGGCATTAGCATGATTGACATATCTTAGGGTTGATCATGTATGACTCAAATTCTGGCTAGTTTATTCATTCTGTGTTTACTAGCATCATGATCATCTGTATATTATAGTTTGGGATACTTTACTATTATATTTCAGTTGATCTTAAATCTTGTTATTATTTCAGTTATTCTTGTGTTTGAGACACTAGGGTTTGTTGGACCTAAGCTTGACTGATGGTTTGTAGTAGTGACCCATCATGTCTTACAGCTTCATCGTATATGCAGAGTACTAGAGTGCTCTAAGTATACGTAGCTGGCCTTGTCAGTCCCGCTCTCCAGTATTCTGGTTCTGGGGCGTGACAGGTTGAGGGGTACTATTGAGGTTAGTGGTACCAAGGGTGTGTGAGGTATTAGTATTGGTATTGTTTGAGTGTGATATTTAGTGGCAATAGGTAGTGGGGTATTTAGTGTTTGTTAAGGTTAGTGGTTACTAGCTAAGAAAATACTATGGTATTTACATATAGGTCAAGGTATTAATAGTTATTGTAGTTAATAGTGTATTTTATAATATATTGAGCTAGATACTTACCCATTTGACCTAGAACCCTAGAGATAACTGAGTAACAAATAGTATTAGCTATTTTAGTTTTATAAACCACCTAAGAAGCTAGTTTTGGACCCGAATTGGAGTGTTGACCTAGTTTGACCATAAAAACTTAGTTTTGACCTAGAAATTTAGTTTAAACCTATTTAAGCCTAATTATGATTCCGAAACACCTGTTAACTTAAAAATTCATATATAGGTCACTTGGACTCCAGTTTAGACACTGTTTGATTTTTATTGCTATAGATCTCAGGCGAGTATATTCTTTGATATTTTTTATTATTTGATAATTACTATAATACAATTATTTAGTAATATTGTACTTGATTTCTGACTATGGTACATAAATTAGTATGTGTTGGATTCCCAGTCTGGAGATGTTACTTCCATATTAATATCTTGCTTCTCATATTATAGTATGATACTAGCTAACGTCGTATGGCATTAGCCAACTATTACTTGTTCATAATAGATTTAATGATTATACAATGTGACGTGTCATGGTTCAATCTACTGTACTAGCCGGGGCGGGAAAATACTAGCTAGATATGTGATTAAGAACCTTAAACAATATTTAAAATAATGCATATTGTAGACAATAACTAATCACATATTTTATATGTGGTTGAGTTGCACTGTAGACAAACTAATCACACATTTCATGTGTGGTTGAGTTTCTCCTTTGTTAAAAGTATACAACTATCAACCCAAGCCAATCACATATCTAACTAGTATTTCGAAACACTTAGTATAGTTACAGATCTTCTCTATATTCTATTTTATTGTGAACTGATTATGCCTTATTAATCTAGATTACCTGTCTCTCTTTATTACCATATTATGATATATGTTCACTGCTTTTTCATCTTGTATTTCATTCACTATTACTGTTTATAGCCATTATCAATTAATTTAGAACTGCTATTGGGTTGTACTCATTCCATCCTGACTGGATAATATTTTTTCAGTAGATTTAGAGGATTGGTGTCCGTCTTACTACAGACTACACGAGGGAGTATCAGCAGCCTTGGTTCCTGTAGTTTATGAGTGATTACCGAAAGGTCTAGCCGGTGCCACCAATTATCCTAGCTATCTCTATTTAGTAATTTGGTACCGGATCTGTCTCTAACTTTTACTCAGATATCGGGATGTTATTATAGTAAAATTGATGTTGATGACCATCTAGACTTGTGACATTGAGACTTCAATTCCTTTATATCATATCATGTCATTATCTTCTTTATAGATTATTATGATTGAGTATTGGTACATTATATTCATCTTGTCCTCCTTATGCAGTTGAGATAGCATTGACATGTTATGATTATTTTATAGTGTGAGATTGATAGATAGTATTTTTGACCTAGACAACGTTCTACCGCCGATGCTGTGGCGTAGGCAGGACGTACCACATACTGGTGCCCCGATCATCCGGGTGCGGGTCATGACATATTTTTGTGGTGGCCCATGCAGGTCTGGTCTTCACAATTAGTGTGATATCGTTGTAGTATTATGACTTAGTCGTACTACTGTGATCCTGTGATAAGATATGGATATAGGATGGGAGAATACTCAATCACAAATTAAGATTTCTGGAGAGATTCCTAGGATGACCCTTGAGAATCTTACTATAACTTTATTTGAAAACTGTTTCAAGTTATTTTCCTTCATTATTGAATTTGATTCTTGTATCGGGATAAATTTTATTGACTGAATTGAGGCATATTCTAATGACATATTTGGATAAGGACAGTAAAAAAAGGTAACCGTCTGCCTTAGTTATGGAGTCTAGAGTTTATTGCTGCCATATTAGCTAGCGTGGTGAAGACATAGAGCATGATTTTGGATATACTTCTCTTGGTTTTAGAATTTAGATTTCTCGCAGCCATGCTAGGTGGTAATGCAAAAATTTTAGACAACAAGATCATAGAGGTATATACCTTAGTTACAGACTTTATAGTTTATCGCAACTATGCTTACTGGTGTGACGAGGATTCTAGGTAACATAATTTTGGAGAGATGTGCATGATTATCAGATTGTATCTTAGATTGGTTATGAACATATCATCTCTATCATTCAACCTTGTTATCATAAAATTATGTTCTTCTAGTTAGTTCTTTATAGAGCTTTATCGTTGTGAGTTCCTGAAGTAGCTTCCTTGGATATTATAGTAGTTTGGAACTTGCAGATAGGTTATGTCAAGTTGAGTATTAGTGTTGATTATTAGGAGTGTAGCTTGTGAGTCTGAGAGTGGTTTTTGGTTGGGTATATGAGCATTAGGTATCAGTGTATAAGCCAAGAAGTAACTCATAGTGTTGTACCCATTGTAACAATAGTTCTAAGATAGGTGTCAGAGTATAGTTAGCAGTTGGTTTCATAGAGTTATATAGTAAGCATATATAGTTATATAGTTAGTATCTTTGTACCAAGGGTTCCTAGAGAGTGCAAGTGTCCATGATGTATCAAGAGTGGGATGAGTGATAAGCGATAGGTGTAGCGTATCATTTTAGTATCAGTGAGTATTTTTATGTGTGATAGTATTAGTCGAGTGTATCAGTGTGATATTGAGATAGGATATGTAAGGGAGTATCATTAGAGTAAGAGTCCAGCTAGGCCACCTGTGGAACCACAAATTATCCTGCACCAACAGAGGGAGACACCCCAGCAGGGGCATGGCTTTTGCGATGGCAGTCGAGGGGGCTGATGTCCGAGGTATTGGGTTACCAGGTTTTGTTCTTTCCTTTATTTTCTTTTCATCTATTAATTTGTGTGATTCTTAATATCTTATAGTTTGCACTAATAATTTTGTGCTATAGTGTAGTTAGTAGTAACTCTTGATAGAGACTGCAATATCATGACATGTAGAGTACCTTATATTCTGGACCATAAGTTATTCTTTCATTTCGTGCCTACTTCCATCTTAAATTTTGAGAACGAAATTTTTCTAAGAGGTAGGATTTGTAACCACATAATTCTGGTGAGGGGGTATTTTTATTATTTTATATTAGTTGTAATTATATTGCTATATTTAAATTTTGTTAGTTATAATTATATTTGTATTGGTTAGTGTACTAACTAATTAGAATGGACTAGTGTTAGTTAGACTTAGTTAGTGCCATATGAGTTGGTTCATGACTTAGTTAATTAGACTTAAGTTAGTTAGTGCATGGAGAGAATATTCTCTATTAGTTGTAGAGATATTTTTCTTAATTAATTAGATTTCATTCATGACAAATAGAGAGGACAAACTTGATATTGTGGCCATGTTCTAACTAGGGTTCATCCATTACTCATTAACCTCCATCTTTCCCAAATTGACTTCTTCCTCAATTCATCCAAATCTGCACGAAAAATCCAATTCCAATCCACCTATTCTCACCATCATGAAGGCCAAGAGCATTGGAGAGCACTAGGAGATCCATTGAAGAGGAGCTTGCTAGAAGATCCTGTCTATTCCATTTTCTACATATCTATATGGAGGAGTTTCATTGGGATTCAACACCTAATAGTTATGTCATTTTCTTTTGTTGCATTATAATTAGTTGTTCTAGTTCTATATATATCATAAATTATATATTATATGTGCTTTGAGTGATTTAGGGGTTTGCATCTTCATGGTATTGATGTGGAGGAGTGTATCATGAGTATCACAAGCTTGTGTACTAGGTGTTTGATATATTGATTATGATTGTATATGTTGTGTGTTTGTGGTGAAAAGGTTTTGGTGCTAGTGTGTGGTTGCATTGTGAGAGTTTTTTATATGTGAAGTTGTATTATGGAGATGTATATGTGAATAGGGTATCAAGAACTAGGTAGTGTGTGTGCACACTTGGGCATGTGGGTTGTGTAATTTTGAGAATGAGTTTTATGGGTTCAATAATAAATGGAATGGACAGAATAAAGAAGATATAGGTGTCTGGAGCAGTAAGTGGTATGCTATAAAAGAGTATATATATGCTCGGGGATAGAGTGAACTGCATTAGTTGGTGCCCATTGCAGCAGAGAAGTGAGGGTATAGTAGAGTATGAGGGAGATTGAGGGGAAAAGAGTTCAGAGTTAGGATGTGCAGTGTGGTGTTGGTTCAGTTGTGTGAGTAGTAGAGGGTGATTGGTATCGTGGAGAGGTGAGGGTGTTGGTGAAGTTCGAGTGTCAGGGGTATGTGCAGACTTGGAGAGTAGCGTATGCATAGGCCATGCATACTTGTGTGCCAGTGTTACATAAGGACCATGTATTGATAGTAAGTAGATAGGAGTGATACCTGAGTGTAAATATATGTGTAGTTGGGTGTATATGTGTATGAGGTTTCTAAAATGTGTATATATGTTAGGATTGTGCTATCTTAGTGTGAAGAGGTGTTTATGAGGGAGTGGCAGTCCCTAAATTCTGGGGTTTATCAGCAGTCAGTAGAGGGGATAGTCGGGGAAATTCAAGCAGTTGCCTGCAACAACTGTAAGCATTAGGGTTACAACAAACTGTAAGTGCTTGTGTGGAGAGTGGATGAGTATTGGATTCGCAGCAGCAGTTGATGTTTGATAACATCAAGCTTTAGGGGTTTGAGTGTTCTGTTCTAGCTGCAAGTATGGGCGTTTGGAGGGTAATTTCCTACAGTTGCTAGCTTGGTGAGGATTATGGTTGTGTAGGGTACAAGTAAGTATGAATGCCAGTTTAATAGGAGTGTCCAAAGAGTGCAGTATGCATGTAAGGGTGTTGAAGTTGTACATTGATGCTTCTAGGTTAAATAGAAGAGACAGGAATGTTGTGTTTTGCAATCATGTAAGGGAATGTTAGCAGTGTGCATGAGGGGTATTAGAAGAGTGTGTGGGTGTATCAGTGACTCTGGTGGTGTCTGTGCATATTAGTAAATGTATTGGTAAGTTAAGTATTGTATTGTATATTGGTAAGATAAAGTATTAGACATTGGTTCAGTTTAGGAGCATATATGGGAGTAGCTACTGCAGGTCATGTTAGTAGGGGGTTGGTTTTAGCTGGGTGCATGAGGTTTTGTTGTTGCACTTGTTGTTGGTGTTGGTGATGAGAGTAGTATATGTGTGTATATGAGTGGTTCAGGGGTACTAGTGAGGTTAGTGGTACCAAGGGTGTGTGAGGTATTAGTATTGGTATTGGTTGTGTGATACCAAGGTAATATGTAGTTAGGTATTTGGTGTTTGTTAAAGTATAACTAGGATTATGAGTAAATATCAATATATAGGGTATATATCATGATACGGGCTAGATATCACGATACAAGTTAAGGTATTAGGATATGGGGTAAGGTTTTGACTTGAAGCCAAGATAGTGAACCTATAACCATGGTATTGACTAATAGTTAAGGTATTTGAGATACGACCAAGGTATTGGTTACTAGCAAATATAATACTAAGGTATTGACAAATAGGCCAAGGTATTAATAGGTATTGTAGGTAATGTATTTTATAGTATATTGAGCTAGAAACTTACCCATTTGACCTAGAACCCTAGAGATAACTGAGTAACACCTAGTATTAGCTACTTTAGGTTTATAAACCATCTTAGAAGCTAGTTTTGGATCCAAATAGAAGTGTTGACCTAGTTTAACCATAAAAACCTAGTTTTGACCTAGAAACCTAGTTTAAACCTATTTAAGCATAATTATAATTCTGAAATACCTGTTTGAATTAGAAATTCATATATAGATCACTAGGACTCTAGTTCAAACACTGTTTGATATTCAATGCTCTAGACCTCAGACGAGTACATTCTTTAAAAGTTTCTATTATTTGATAATTACTATAATACAAGTATTTAGTAATGTTGTACTTGATTCCTGAAACGATGGTACACGGATTAGTATGTATTGAATTCTCAGTCATGAGATGTTACTTCCATATTAAAATCTTGCTTCTCACATTATCGTATGATACTAGCCAATGTCGTATGACATTACTCAACTATTACTTGTTTATATTAGACTTAATGATTATACGATATGACGTATCATGGTTGGATCCACTGTACTAGTCGAGGCGGGGAAGTACAGCTAGATATGTGATCAAGAACCTTAAGCAATATTAAAAATAATGCATAATATAGACAATAACTAATCACACATTTCACGTGAGGTTGAGTTGCACTGTAGACAATAACTAATCACATATTTTACGTGTAGTTGAGTTGCTCCCTCGTTAAAAGTAGACAAATATCAACCCAAGCCGATCACATATCTAACTAGTATTTCAAAACACTTAGTGTAGTTACAGTTCTTCTCTATATTCTATTTTATTATGTACCGATTATGCCTTATTGCTCTATATTATATGTCTCTCTTTACTACCATACTATGATATCTGTTTACTGCTTTTCTCATCTTGTATTATATTCACTATTATTGTTTATAGTCATTATCAATTAATTTGGAACTATAATTGGATCATACTCGTTCTATCCTGACTAGATAATATTTTTTTAGTATATTTGGAGAATTGGTGTCTGACTTATTACGGACTACAAGAGGGAGTAGCAGCAGCTTTGGTCCCTATAGTTTAGGAGTGATTGTCGGGAGGTCTAGCCGGTGTCACTAGTTATCCAACCTATCTCTATTTAGTATTTTGGTACCGGATTTGTCTTCGACTTTTACTCAGATATTGGAATATTATTATTTGATACTAGACTTGATGTTGATGACCATATAGACTAGTGACTTTGAGACTTCTATTGCTTTATATCATATCATGACATTGTCTTCCTTAAAGATTATTGTGATTGAGTATTGTTACATTATATTCATCTTGTCCTCCTTATGGAGTTGAAATAGCATTGACAAATTATGATTATTATATAGTGTAAGATTGATAGATAGTATTATTGACCTGGACATCGTTCTACTACCGATGTTGTGGCGTAGGCTAGACGTACCATGTATTCGTGTCCCGATCATCTGCGTGTTAGTAGCAGTGGGTGATTGGTATCATAGAGAGGTGAGGGTATTGGTGAAGTTTGAGTGTGAGGGGTATGTGCAGACTTGGAGAATAGTGTGTGTGAGCACCCTAATTTTTTACATAGGATTAGTTCGATAATTGACAATTATTTTTTTTATTTTAAATATTTATTCGATAATTTAATTGAACTTTGGAAACCAACCACCATGGTTTTAAGATCTTGAGTGCAATACTAGCATTTTCCTTCCAACCAACCTAGCATGTTTGACTTAGACGAGTCAAATTAGGCTCCTACAATGACTGTCCCTCACAAATTCGTAATCCCATGCCTTGTTTTGGTCGCACAACTTTCGTGACATAATTACGAGAAAACAATGATTAATTAACCCTTTTGTCGTGGCATACAATTTTAATACGCCACACCAACCCAATACTTCCAAATAAATCCATGCTATGAGCCTAACTGGTCCTATTACGCATATGACACTCGAGTTGCCTTATCCGAACCCCCTGCATGCTCCCAATATAATATTAAGTAGAAAATAGAATTTATGGATTTAGTTAATTAATTTAATATTCATTCATATTTGGTAAATACCTTTTGAATTGATATAAATTTGGTTGTAAATAATTGTTGGAGAAAATATAAATTTCCTAGAATTTTTTTCAAGTGCCTAACTATTTTTGGAAATTTTCTACATATAAATATTGAATAAAATAAAAAAAAAAAAAATAAAGAAATAAAATAAAACCTAAATTCTAACACCGCCCCCAAACACCCGGCCCGACCCCTGACTCTCTCTTCATATATATATATATATATACTAACTAAACCCGAACCCTAAACCACACCACCTCCACCATCACCCACGCTGGACCCCGACCACCCACGACGAATGCCCGCAGTGCCGCACGCACCGCCGCCCGTAGCGTCGTTGCGCGCACAGCAGCAGCAGCTGTGCGGCCCCTCCCTTCGTACGAAGTTTCCTACCTCCTTGCTCATCTGTTTCGTATCCCATCTTCACTGGTATGTTCACAACCTAACCCCCTATGATTTTCTTCAAGTGGAACAAATTTAGGACCCCGGGTTTGATCGAAAAATCGACTGAAAGTTGGCCAAAAAATTATTCAAAAATAGTTCAAAAATTCAGTCCAAGTACCCCTGTTCATGTCTAATTTTCTACCAACTCATTATTATTTTCAAAATATAATTGAAAGGACTTCTTCATAATATACTCAAGATTTTTATTGTTCTTTTAGTTTTTATTAGTTTGCTTTAATGGTTAAATTATTCTGATTCCAAAACGACCAAAAATTTATTTTTAAAACACCAAAAATCTTCGATACGGGGTGTGTCCCGCTAAATGAGGCCACGTCATCGCATGCAAATTTTACCGAATGGTGCGTAACATAAACACGGACGTGTGGGCTTTCCCAGAACTTGATTTGGACGTGTGTACACGCCGAAATCAACAAGTATCCGCCGAAAAACACCGTATCGGCCTATTCCGACACCTCTTCATAACTTCGCGTGTACTCTTCAATTCGTAACAAAACTTGTAACATTGGATTTGCAGCATTATGTTGGTCCTGAGACCCAAGTTTGGTTCAAATTTGAGAATATTGACGAAATACCGTTTCGTGGGCCCCACGGTTCCACATGACGGGCAATTTCGTGATCGGCTCATCAGAATCCAGTCCTGGATATTCTATTGGGTTTGTATCATCGTTATGGACTCGTAGACACTAAGTTTGATAAATTTGGAGAACTTTAGCTTTGACACATTTTTTTGTGCGAAGTGGGCCACATTTGGACCCCACTTTGACCCAAAACTGTCAATTTTGTCCCTGTATCCAAATTAGACTTATGGATAGTCAATTTTAGCTATTTTAAGTATTCTGAGAACATTGGCGATATTTGTTTCAGCATCCGAAGGTGTACATATAGATTTTACTTTTCCAGGAGCAGTTGACAGAGTTCAGAACCCAGGCAAGTGTACCTTGCCAAACTTGTAGTAGATCTTGTTATATTATCTGCTTGTGTTTCTTTATATATATATATATATATATATATATATATATATATATATATACTCTTGTGATATACCTGTTCAACCTAGGAACGTGCGCCGTTACTTAGCGTCCGAACAAGATTCGGATGTCGACGCCATACACGGAGTCGTGTATCGTCACTTAGAGAGTTGATTCCACGATTCTATTTTTTACGTGATTGCTTTACCAAGTATGTCATACCGTAGGACACTTGACACTAATTTATGTGACAGAATCTTTCTTGAGTTATTTATGGTAATTCTGTATAGGCTTACAGGAGTCGTGATATGAGATTTGCATATTATTTAGATATCATTATGACTCATTGTACTAGCTAGAGGTCATGATCTTGCGTGTTATGGACATGAGATATTGTGAACATGAGACATGAGGTTACATTGGGTGAGAAGAGTCACACATGCTACAGACTGATTATGTTATATATATACACTGTTACTGGAGGTGCTTAGTCTCTATAACAGAGCTTAGCACATTACTGGCCCTACGAGATACTACTTGCTGCTATGGGTTCCTCAACACAGAGCCTGTAGTGGTCTCAGCCTGAGTACTAGTGATGCTCTCATTTGTATTTTACTTAGTTGGTTACATAGCTTGCCTTGAGGATCTGTTTATATTTACTTGTTGTATTTTATTTGGCTTGAGTATTTATTGTACCTTGCTATGTCTTCTGAGGACCTAGATCCGGATTATGTACTTAGGTGTAGACAAGGAGAGCTATCCCGAGGTTTACGGGGCAGGTGCTACTATTAGAGACGTACAGGTTACAGAGGACGAGGTTATTCTGGAGGACTTCTCTTGAGCACACAATATTCTCACCATTCATTTATTATGCTTAGTGTTTATAGATATTTGATCTTGTAATGACTTCTAGATATTGTACTTGGAGTTATTTTTCTTTCCATTTTGATGATAGATTATTCCCCGTGACATTATTTATATTTCTTTAGTTGGATATATCATTTTATATTATTGTGACTGGACTTGTCTTTTTGTGATTTCGTTACTTACTGTGGATAAGATTAGATATATAAACTGTGACAGGTATTCGTAGAACTTTTATATGTATTACAGCTTAAGTATACTCTAACGGGTCTATTAAATTGGGGTTTGCCCATTGGAGTTGTGCTGCTGGCCATTGCCACGTGGTTAGTCCCTCGGTATTTTAGGACTGGGGCATGACATAGTTTTTGTGGTGGACCATGCAGGTCTACGAATATATTGCTTTCGTTTCAACTAAGGGACCGAGAAAGTCTGCGATTAGGATAAGAATAAATTTATAGGATCTCATCCACATGTTGACACGTTCTTGACCCCTTTATCGGACTCGAATAAATTCCTTGACTTGCATCATACTTGATTCAACTGGTCGACCCTACATTGATCCCTGCAGAAGAAGAAAAGGCGTAGAAATTCTTTGACGGACTGAGCTTTGAACTACAGAGACAGATTGGCTCCGTTGCACCTACTTCTTATACGGATGTCCTTGTCGCAGCTCGACGCATGGAGCACATCCACATGAGGGAGTCCAGCCAGAAGAGATCGTACGCATTAGTACCAGCTCGAGCACCACACGGGGAGCCTCCAAAGTGACCCCAGATGAATCCACCACAGAAAGCAGCATCACGAGCCCCATCACTTCCTACTTGTCACTACTTTGGCAAGGTCGGCCATATTGAGAGGGAGTGCAGACGCAAATTAAGATTATTGATGAACTACAAGAGAATTTTGACAAGCAGATCATTTATGTATCCATTTGTTCCCTTATTTTAATAATTTGGTTATGCGAGCATGTTTGACACGTTACCGATACCAAAATGATAAAAGTGTTTTCAGTCTTACGGGTTGTCAAATATTGTTCTCTATATTGCCTTTTGCTGGAGAATCTTACTGTAAAATTTTATGTGCAGCTACTGCTAAGGAGTTTGTTCGTATTTTTTCAAAACAGAAAGATATTGTTTTCCCTAAAGTTTGAATTTTTGGAAAGCTTTCTTACTGATTTTACAAGTTTTTAACTTCTTAGACCTAGGTGAAACAATTGGATCATGTATATGATTCTCTTCCTCAAGACCAATCCCAAGTATTTTTTTCTTAATATCTACTGGCGTAGTTGGAGTGAGATACCAAATTGAAGTATGACAACCCAATATTATGACCAAGGTACTCCCTCTGTCATAGTGCATGAGAAGTGTCTCATAAAAACCCAATACTATAACCAAGGTAGTCCCGTTGTCATAGTGGATACTAGTGTTAGACAAATATGGTTAGATCTGTATCTTGCATAAATTTATATTTCTTGGGATATAACACCAATCAAAAGCCCATGCTAAATGCAATATGCTTTTATCTTTTACCTGCTTCAGTGTATAGTTTTTCTTGAGAAATGGCTTTATTGTCATGTCTGCTTTTACTTGCTTATGGTATTCGTACTGCTTTCTCAATTAAAATTTGGTAGTCATGAACTTCTTGAATATACAGTACTTCAGTCATGAGTTTTTTCAAGTCACAAAGCAAGTCATGAAATAAGTTGAGAATTTTTTTTAAACAGTTTGGTTCAATTCAAAATGATAGGTTCCGTTTTCTTTTATTCCTAAAATTGCATGTTGTTTAATTGTATATCAAAAAACTATTTTCATCCTACCCTTAATTGCCTTCTTCGATACATAATTCTCTCTGCACACATATTTCAGTTATAGTTGCACACTATTTTTAAATAAATCAAATAATTTTCTGGTGTTTAGACCGAATCAAGCACTGTATACACTATTAATTATATCTAATGTGGGACTAAATGAGTACAAATAGATACTTGGTATGGACAACGAGAATACTAATTCTTCTCTGACACACCTTAAATTCCACTCATTAAATAGAGCACGTTTATATGTTATTCTTATTTGACTGATAATCTAAAATTTTGTGCTGCCAGAGATGATGCTATAACAACTGCACTATTTAGTACAACCAATATTGTGGTATAAATGTCCTCTAAGTCCTTCCTTAATATCTATATCTATATTTATTTTTATATTTTTAGCTAATTGTAGTAATTATTTATGTCTTTGTTCAGCATGGTATCCTAATATTAGAATAGTATCCTAATTGTTTTTATATTTTTAGGATATTATCCTAATATCACTTGGGTTACTAAAGATTCCAATATCGATTATAACTATGTGCTTAATTGTTCATGTTGACGACCTTCATGCCTTCTATTTTAATTGTTTGCATTCTGAATAATATGACATGACTATAAATTAATTTCTATTTCTATTTTGTTTATTTTATATCGTTAATTTTTCTTCTTAGATATCACTGGTATATATTATTCTTTTTTTTATTGTATCAATGTTATTGTACTTTTTTCCAGTAAGTAATAAGACATGACTATAAAGTATTTTATATTTTTTGATATTTCCTCTTCTTGCCAACATTTTGTATTATATATTTAAATGGTCACTTGGTATTACATATTTAAATTGTCACTCTGAGATGATTAAAATGTTCTTGTGTAGGAGCCTTTGTGGCATTTAGTATAATGTCGTCTGAAATTGATAAAGAGTGGATGAAAGATTTTGACCATAGTGAATGTTGCTTCTGTTCGTTGATTTTATACTTACCAATACTTTCCCCAAAGTACTGACCCTCCACCAATTTGCTTGTTCATAGGTACTAGATCGTCTTAAGAAGAGACAGCCTAGCCTCATCCCCAGGACCCTAAAATCTGGTGTCGATGCCTTGAGCCGTATCGAGATAATTTTGTATAGAGGGACATAATATATGGAACAATGCCATTGTATTCAGAGAACCTCGTGCCTTGAGCTTCACTTCGTATACTCAGATGGATTATTGTTTTCAATACTGCTCCTCTACTGCAAACTCGATCAGGTCGATGATAACTAAGACGACTAATATTTTTGCCTTGTGCGAGCACAACTCCAGTCTCGCATGGAATTACGTCACGAGGGTAACGATCGTCCCGCGGGAGCGCTGGCGTGGTGGTCTCATGCCCAACGGAGGCGATCAGGACCGCGGAAGATCGGGGCATGATAGGTAGTAGGCTGTCTATGACAAAGAATGGTCCATAACAAGTACAAGATACACATATATAATCCACAACTAAGTCATGATAAAGAATTAAACTTAATAGTCTGAATAATTTATTTAAAGAAATAATTTACTACAACTCAGATTATTTCGGGAAGAAACCCGATAGAATAAAATAATTGCAACTAGAACTAGAGTCACTGAGCCTACTAACTAAGATCTATACGAATGAGCATAAGGAAGAAAATATGATACTCTACATCTGTAGAAGCACCTGGCATGTTCGTAACGTTAGTGTCACAAATATACTCACCATAGAGCTCGGGGCAAATCATGTCGTCTAAAGCTGAAAAATAGTTATCTAGTCAGGATTGGAGCAATAACACCATAACACTATACTATATAGTATAATATACAAATATAAATAATAACATTAAAGGAAAGATAAACTGTAACATGATACTATATGACAAGAAGAATACTACTATGTCACGGGAACAATTTGAGAGTACAACTATGACATGGAACAGTTGAGGGTACAACTATGACAAAAAAAAATACAAGAGTACAACTAAGATAAGACAATCCACTGGACAATATGGAATCTAGTCACGTGTACTATTTGTTTTAGAATACTAGTTTTTCGTATGTGGATGACTTGGGATATCCATCAGTCATACGTGTGGTGCACGACTGATATTGTTCAAAATATACAGAAAGGGATTTAGACATAAACTTGGACCACATGCATACTTATAGCATTCTCCTGTCCGACTCTCTCACAAGAAAACACGTTCACAATAATAGTAATAGGATAAAAAGTTAATCAGAATAACAGTCTTAGTGAACAGTATAATACGGATGGACATTGACAAGAAATTGGAGAAAGAATATTGCTCGTGCACAAGTAACAGTCATGGTAACTAAAAAATGATGACAACATGTTATATGAGAAATAAGGTGACACAAGATACATGCAACATAAAATACAGGCAACGTAGGTCACAGTGATACTTGTCTGCTCCTATAGAGGATGAAGTCACAACTCAAGACATTGCTTGATCTACCCCGTCACATAAATTAAACAAGTTAGATTTACAAAAAAGTGGTTGAATAGATTTTCCTATTTTATTCTGAATAAAATAACCTAAAATACTATTTTAATCTTATTATATTCTAATTTTAAGGTTAACCCTAAATTTTGGGCCACTGAACATCAAGTTTACAAATTTGAAATCCTAGCACGCAAATTGAGGCTTTTGTTGATCTAAAAATCAACCGACACAAGACCGAGATTGAGTAAGAAATCATGTAGATTTCAGTGCTACAAGAATGATGGAATCGACGGTTTCATCGAATCTCGAATCAATAAAAAGTTATAGGCAATATGGCTTACAAATGGTAATTTTAGTGGTTAACTAGTGAACCATATGTTCAACGAATTATACATGATGATAAACTATTCTAATAAATTTTGGAAAAAATATATGTTTTAGATTATCATGTCAAATTTCAGAAACTTTAAACGGTTCATGAAAACGAGTTCGAGATCTTCCGAAATCTCAAAAATAACAAAACAGGTCAAATTTTGGACAACTTGTACTCTAATAATTTTACAGATATCTAAGTTCCGAATTAATTAAAATAAATTATATATCTGGAAATTTTACCTCGATATAGTTTTAACGCATGAAATGGGGGTGCGTTTGGAGTCTGGAGTTAGGAGATTTGGTCCTTCCAATCGCTATCGTTGCTGAATAATGAGGCTGATTTTTGTGGCAAGTTTTTGACGAAAAAGAGAGATGTATTTTAAATTATAGGAAAGGAAAGTAAAGTAAAGGGATTATATATGTATTTATTTTAAATTTATTTACTTTAATAGATAGGATTTAATTGAAATGGGTAGGACTTGATTTGTTAGGATATGATATGGATGAAGTTGTTTTCCTAGTAGACTTAGGATTAGGATTATGATTAATTTAAAACATAGTTTGGTTTTATGTAAATAATTTATAATTTTATATAGAATCAAAGATAGTAAAAATAATTTATATTTAATCTTATTTATATCTATTAACACTAAATTACCATCTATCCAATATTAAGTGTATATATAATCCAAATAACTTCAAATAATATTGAATCATTCTAGATAAATCCAAATTACAGAAAATATGTATATATATTATAACAATAAAATAAAATTTTTGGTAGCAAAATATGCATGTATGATTTTATAGTAAGTTCTAAAAGTCCTAAAAAATTAGGTTTCTAAGGTTTTAATTATCTAAAGAAAATAAAAATCACAAAAATTCTAAAATACTCCAAATATGTTTGTAATCTTTTTTGTGATCCTCTATGATCTATATGAATCCTACTTTTAGATTGTTATCCTTATAGAACTATACTAAATATTTTAAAACAAAATCCCACAAAATTTTACTAGTGTATTATATATTTATTTATCTATTATTATTGTACAATATTTTGGTAGCGGATGTTACAACCTACCCCCCTTAAATTATTTTTGTCTTCAAAAATCAAACATCAGTTTATTTATATATAATAATATATATGCAAGCAATTCCTATGACAATCTAATAACAACTCTTAGGATAATCATGGGAAGGTCATTGTGAAAAAAGAAGAAGGAATCATATGAAGCTAAACTCAATAATATCTAAACCAACTAGGGTATACTACGCATGTACCATATTTAACAGTTATATCTGTGGAAGGCTTTACAAACTCGGTATCCTCTGGTGTGGGACTATTGGCATCTGGGGTGGCATATGGGTCAACGACCCTCTTATCCCTATAAATTATACTACATGTTGTCTTATCCATTGTTAACTCAAAGCGACGAAAATGACATGGTTAGAATGGTAGATACAAATATATCAAAAAAATCATGGACGGAATCAAGCAGGATGCATAAGAGAGACAATGATAAAAGACTCATTGTGTTGGGAATCTAATTTGTGGATGATATAACCCTCCTAAAGTTATTCTAAATCTTATCTTTAATTCTATTCGCAAGCTCACAGCTAGTACTACTAAGTTGAAGTACTAACCACAAGTTTGCAACCTTATGCAAAATCAGACCTTCTTGGGCCACCATAAAAACTTGCCATGACCCGCTCCCACTTTTCGGGAATACGAGTTCGTGGCCAAGCCAGACTATGTCACAGCATCGGCGGTAGTATGCTGTCTATGACAAATAATGGTACATAATAAGTACAAGATACACATATATCATCCAAAACTAAGTCATGACAGAATTAAACTTAATAGTCTCAATAATTAATTTAAATAAATAATCTACTACAACTCAGATGGTCTCGAGAATAAATCCAGTAGAATAAAATAAGTACAACTAGAACTAGAGTCCACTAAGCCTACTAACTATGAATGATATGAATAAGCATAAGGAAAGAAATATGCTACTCCACATATGTAGAAGCAACCGGCATATTGGTAATGTCAGTGTTACCAATATACACACCATACACGTCGATTAAAGCTAAAAAATAGTTATCCAGTTAGTATTGGGGCAAGAACACCATAACACTACACTACACAGTATAATATAAAAGCAAAAAGAATAACATTAAAGGAAAGATGAACTGTAACATGATACTATATGACAAGAAGAATACTACTATATCGCGGTAACAACTTGAGAGTATAACTATGACATGAAAAGTTGAGGGTACAACTATGATACAAAAATGATATGAGAGTACAACTAAGGTAAGATAATATGGAATCTAGTCACGTGCACTGTGTACTTTAGAATACTAGTTTTTCACATGTGGACGGCTTGGGATATCCGTCAGTCGTACGTGTGGTGTATGACTGATATTGTTCAGAATATATAGAAAGGGATTTATACAGAAACGTAGACCACATGCATACTCATATCATTCTCCCACCCGACACTCTCACAAGAAAATACTTTTGCCATAACAGTACAAGTAAATAGGATAAACAGTTAATCAGAATAACATTAATAAAAAACAATATAATATGGATGGACATTGAAAAGTAACTGGAGAAAGAATACCTAAAAAATAACTCATATCCTGCACAAGTAACAGTCATGATAACTCAAAAATGACATGTTATATGAGAAGTAATGGTGATACAAGATACATGCAGCATAAAATAAAGGCAACGTAGGTCACAGTGATACTTTTCTGCTCCTATAGAGGATGAAGTCACAACTCAAGACGTTGTTCGATCTATCCCGTCACATAAACTAAACAAGTTAGATTTACAAAAATGGTTGAATAGGTTTTTGTATTTTAATCTATTTTATTTCGAATAAAATAACCTAAAATACTATTTTAATCTCATTATATTCTGATTTTAAGGCTAATCCTAAATTTTGGACCACAGAACATCAAGTTTACAAATTCGGGATCCGTGACACGTAAATCGTGGCATTCTGTTGACCAAAAAGTCAACTGATACAAAATCAAAATTTGAGTATATCTAGTAGATTTTACCGCTACAAGGACGCTGGAATCGACGGTTTCATCGAATCTCAAATAAGTAAAATATTATGGGCTATATGGCTTATACATGATAATTTTGTTGGTTTACTAGTGAACCATATGTTCAACGAAATAAACTGGATGATAAACCACTCTAGTAAATTATGAAAAAAATATGTTTTATATTATCTTGTCATCTTTTTGAAAATTCAAACGGTTCATGAAAACGAGTTTGAGATCTCTCGAAATCTCGAAAACAATAAAACATGTCAAATTTTAGACAACTTGTACTCTAATAATTTCATAGAATTCTAGGTTTATAATTAATTACAATAAATTATATATATGGAAAAATTACCTCGATACAGTTCCAACACAAGAAACGAACGTGTGTTTGGAGTCCGGAGCTAGGAGCTATGGTCATTCCAAGTCGCTATGGCTGAAAAAATAAGGCTGATTTTTGTAACAAATTTTGGGCTATTTTGGATAAAAATATAGATAGATTTTGAATGATAGGAAATGAAAGTAAGTGATTATATATGTATTTATTTTAGATTTATTTACTTTAATAGATAGGATTTAATTGAAATGGGTAGGAGTTGATTTGTTAGGATATGATATAGATAAAATTATTTTCCTAATAGACTTAGGATTAAGATTATGAGTAATATAAAATATAGTTTAGATTTATCTAAATAAGTTATAATCTTATATAGAATCTAAGATAGTACAAATAATTTATATCTAATCTTATTTATATCTATTACTACTAAATTATCATCTATCCAATATTAAGTTTATATATAATCCAAATAACTTCAAATAAATATTGAATAATTCCAAATAAATCTAAATAAATTACAGAAAATATGTATATATCTTATTACCATAAAATAAATGTTTGGTAGAAAAATATGCATGTATGGTTTTATTGTTAATTCTGAAAGCCCTAAAAAATTAGGTTTCTTAGGTTTTAATTATCTAAAAATTTTAGAAAATCACAGAAATTCTAAAATACTCCAAAAATATTTGTAACCCTATTTGTGATCCTCTATGAGCCATATGAAGTCTACTGTTACACTATTATCCTTAAAGAACTATACTTAATATGTTAAAACAAAATTCCACAAAATTTTACTAGTGTATTATATATATATTTATCTATTATTATTGTATAGTATTTTGGTAGTGGATGCTACATAAAGAGAGAGGAGAGAGAAAATAAAGGGGCTTAAATGAGGGGAATTAATCATAACCGTTGGATTTGCCATGTCAGCGATCCACGTTACTTGCCAAATCAGTCTTATCCATTCAAAAGAAACAAAACAAAAACACTAGATAATAGAGTGATTCAGAACCAAGAAACCAATAGATAATAGTGTGAACCGAACACTATTCACAAAAATATCCAAAAGAAAAATATCTTCGAGCGAAAAATCCAGCGGTGTTCCGCGGAATGACGACAAATGATCCGGAAGAAGAAAAAAATTTCTATTTTGGGAAAATTTAAAGGTTCTCCACTCTACGCACAAGTCATAACACGGATCTTTTGAATACCAAAAGGTATTCTACTGGTCCAAGGTAGTCTTACATAATAAAATAAAATCATAAATACAGGAAAACAATAAATAAAACATAAAATACTTCATAATAATATTTTATACTAAAATTTTTAAATATCCAAAAATCAGAAATACGAAAACTAGGAATGAATGTGACAACTATACCCTCAGAAAAATTCTATCCTCGAAATTTTACTAAAAGCCGGGCGAGTAGATCACGCATGCTAGAACAAGCTCAGGATACAGAAATAAACATAACTCATCGGGAAAGCAAAATACATCACATAAACAAATAATAGTGAAGAATTTAAATATGCAAAAAATAATAAATACATACATATATATATATATATATATATATATATATATATATATATATATATATATATATATATATATATATATATATATATAACTATGAGGCACAAGGAATAATATACCCCTAGGTTATTTTAGTAGGGATCCGTCCTTGTTGACCTACGCTGACTCAAAAAGTAGAAAAGGGTCAAGTCTCAAGGTAAGTCGGTACCAACAACTCAGTCGAACACATGACACTAATCCAGGACGTACCTTCATAGTCGGGATACATTATGGATATCGTGTATCACGAGATATAGAGGCGGAAGAATGGGATGAGAAACTCGCATTCACTCACCAAATATGTCGAGGCGACCATTGTACTCCAAATATAGGTGGAATACAAGACCATCGACTAAACCCAAGATATACTGCTACTACCCGGCCTGCTACTAAAAGACATAACTGAAGGGCATAAGTGAAAGAAGACCACGAAGATGGTACCTGAGACTCCCGAGGTACTGCCCTCATGTTGATACTAGAACTTCCTCTGAGACTGCGAATACATCTGTGCTTTGTGCTTCCTTACCCTCTGAGCACCAAATGGCAGAGAATACTATGCTAACGGCTGAACTGCTAGTTTTGGCTCTAACTGCTCAACTACTGCTGGAGGGTGATGACTGAGGCAACTGAAAGAACTGAGGTGGTGCATCTGGTGCAGCTGGTCGTCATTAAGATTTTGCTCAAGCTCTCGTGCTACCTCTTTAGTAGATCAGACTGGATATGCTGACTGACTGGAGGAATGGTACTGCTCGACTCCAACTTGTACTCCCTTTGTTTGTAATACCTCGACTTGGAACACCCCTGACAAGCTTTTCCCACTACACTCTAACAACATCTGGAGTATTTACTGGATAACAAGGTTATGCTGCTGTAGGGACTCCATCATGCCCCCTCATCATCTTAAGTATGACATGCTGATCCATATGTGTTGGCTGTACGGAAGAAGCTGAAGGAACTATCAGGGCCGACTGAGCTAGCTGGATATGAGTAAACTGAGCTGCTGAGTGATGCTAGGATAGTGCTGGAACCTAAATTTGAGAAGGCAGGACCTGATGTTGGAATGTTGCCTGAACTATCGGAGAAGACGAAGCAATAGAACTCTCGGATAAAGAAGAAAGCGGGATGTCCTTAAAAGATTAGGACACATGATATCAATAATGGACAGGAATAGAGAAAGGATATATCAAGCATGTTTACAGTTCAAGGGTATCGAGAAATGCGATAAGCAAGAGAAGATCAAATAAAGACAAATACATAGGATTGAGATTCTAACAAGATGAATTTCCTACAATATAAAAAATAGACCTGCATAGACCACCACTAGAACATTGTCACGTCCCAGAACCAGAATACTGGAGAGCGAGGGAAAACAAAGCCAGCTACGTATATCAGAGCATATAAGTATCCCCGATATACGGTCATGGCTGTCTAAAAGACAAGTGGGAGGACTCTAACATGCTATGACATCAGTCCTAAAGACAACAAATTCTAGTATCTCAATCCACCAATAAGAAGCAGTAAAGAGTAAATCACATATGTGATGGGTAAGATGTCCCAAACACAAATACATACATAATCATGAGAGCTAATATGTCAAGGATACATCAGCTAAATATACAAAATGGTACATAAATGTACAAGTAGTAGTTGTTCCAGAATATACATATACACCGTCCAAAGACGAAGCTAACAAAACCCAGAAAAATAAGGCTAACATACGCCCTTGGCTAAACACTAAAAATAAAAGTACAAAAGGAAGTGGGTGATAAAGGTAACCCACTCGTGAGTCTGTGTCGCAGTCATCTGAGTGCGATCCATCTGGAGAAGAAGATGGTAGATCCTTGTGCTCAACTATGGAACCTTGCCATGCAAAACCAGTGGGGTTAAAATTCCAAATAACAAGTACCACAAGGAAGCCCGAGGTGAACGAAAAAACTCACAACAAATAACAACAAAAATAAATAGTTATAGATCGAGACTCATACGATACCAATGCACTCATCTCAAGAATAAAGAAGACTACAAATAAAGGATAAACAACATAGCTATAGAAAAAGATAAGGTGACAAGTGACAAAAGAACTTAGGAACTACTCAAAATCGATGCCACAACCTTTAAAACAAACAAGAACTGGGGTTGCAGATCTTTTCCCGAGCAGAACTTAATCCATGGCCACTCACCGGGTCAAAATCCCAAGAGCGAGCATATAAGTAACGAGCAACCAAAAGAGCGCGACAAAGCATTTCCTACGACTTATTACAAATTAACTAGCTAGGGTTATCAATTATCCTAGTTACTAACATATGCAATTTGAGGAACTTCGCTACCACCTACGCTGTAGACACTCAGGTGGCTAAGGGGGGCAACAATAACCGTAAGAGACATTCAGAAACATAAACAACTATAAGAACAATAAAAAGAAGAAGATAAACATCTACTCATAAAATATATCAATACTCAGTAGTGCCATCAACACATAAGAATCAGTAAATTATAGATAAACATCTAGTAAAAAAACATATCAATACTCAATAGTGCCATTAGCACTCTAATCAGTAGTGGTCAGGGGGTCATGCTAATCGGGGTTATCCCTGCCATTGTGGGGGCCCATAGCGACCCAAGTCACTGGTAGCGTAAAATAATGTCCTCCCCTTCCCAATGATCAATATGAGTTACTAGTCAATTATCTTACAAGATTTATTTCTAATTCTTTAGTCGTGGATACTCGAGAATCGTCCTAAAATAATGAGCCATTGGTACAGGTCATTTGCGAGTTATCACTGGCGACTGTTCTCATATCTCACAATAAGCGATACAATGGACAATACTCACACTCAATTGTGTAGTGCCAAGATTGAATAGATTTGACATACAATAAATAGTTCCACGGTGTCGTAATATACATAAACTTGTATCAAGCATATAGCAAAAATAATTTCCTAAAACTATTCAAAGTCACAATATTATACTAAGGAATCAAAACAGTCGAAAAAGAAGCAAAAACGGACAAACGGACAAAAACAGCCCAAATCAGCCTAATTCAGACAATTCGGATTACCGACGGATTTTTGCGGATTACTGACAGACTTTCCATCAAGAAACATCAGGTTTTTAGACCATAATTCAGAAAATTTGTCGGATTTTCGTAGATTACCATCAGAATTTTTGAATGACATAGTAGCTAGGATATTGAAAAATCCTAAAACTTGTTTCGGCCATAAAATCTCATTTTAACTCAAAATTCTGATTTTCAAATGTCAAAATTGAATAAAATTGAATTCCCTACAATATTGGAGTTTTTTTAACAACTTTTGAGGTTTGAAATATGAAAACCATTAAATACTCCATAAAAATGGGCTTTCGGAAGTCGAAACTCAAAACCAACGACCAAAACCAAAAATGTCATATACAAATAATGTATACAATTTCAAGAGAAACATTTGAGACTCTATCTAAGCATGAATACCAAGGGAAACAAAAATACATGAAAATAGGTCATCACTTTGAGCAAGATGTATTTGCCTAATGTCGAGATCCGAGCCTAATTCTTGTACTCCACCAACAAGAGGGGTTCATAAACCACACTCTTAGGCCCCAAGGCCAAACTCTAAGCTAAAAGCCAAAGCAAAAAAATTGGAGAGGAAGGAAGGAGAGAAGAATAAATGAGAAGAAAGAGAGAATGAAGAGAGAGATGAGAGAGAAAATAAAGTGGCTTAGATGAAGGAAATTAATCGTAACTATTAGATTTGCCACATCAGCGATCCACGTCACTTTCAAATCAATCTCATCCATTCAAAAGAAAATCAAAAAATCATTAGATAATAGAGTGATTTAGAACCAAAAAACCAATGGATAATAGAGTGAACCAAATACTATTCACAAAAATATCCAAAGGCAAAATATTTTTGGGCGAAAAATCTAGCGGTGTTCCGTGGAATGCCGACGGAAGATCATAAAGAAGAAAAAAATTCCCATTTTGGGAAAATTTCAAGGTTCTCCACTCTACGCACAAGTCATAACATGGGTCTTTGACAATTCCAAGAGGTATTCTACTGGTCCAGGATAGTTTCACATAATAAAACAAAATAAAAAATACAAGAATATAATAAATAAAATATAAAATTCACCATAATATTATTTTATGAGAAAATTTTAAATATCCAAAAATCAGAAATACGAAAAATGGGAAATGAATGTGACAACTCTACCCTCCTTAGAAAAATTATGTCCTCAAAATTTTACTAATAGTCGAGCGAGTAGATCACGCATGCTAGAACAAGCTCAGGATATAGAAATAAACATAACTCATCAGGAAAGCAAAATACATCACATGAATAGTTAATAGTGAAGAATTTAAATATGTAGAAAGTAATAAATACATATATACATATACAAGAAAAGAAGAGAACTTTGAGGCACACGAAATAATATGCCCCTGAGTCATTTGAGTAGAGATCCGTCCGCACTGGCCTTCACTGACTCAAAAAGTAGATAAAGGTCAAGTCTCGAGGTAAGTCGGAACCAATGACTCAGTCGAAGACATGACACTAATCCAGGACGTACCTTTATAGTCGGGATACATGATGTATCATGTATCACGAGATACGGAGGCGGAAGAGGGGGATAAAAAACTCGTATTCACTAGTCGAATATGTCGAAGTGACCAATGTACACAAAATATAGGTAAAATACAAGACCGTCGACTGAACCCAAGATATACTGGGACTACCTGGCCTGATACTAAAAGACATAACTGAAAGAAGACCACGAAGATGGTACATAAGACTCCCGAGGTACTGCCCTCAGGATGATACTAGAACTGCCTATGATACTGCGAATACAACTGTGCTCTGCGTTTCCTTACCCTCTGAGCTCTAGATGGCAGAGGATACTGTGCCAATGGCTAAACATCTAGTGCTGGCTCTAACTGCTCAACCACTGCTGGGGGTGATGACTGAGGCAACTGAAAGAACTGAGGTAGTGCATCTGGTATAGCTGGTCATCCTCGAGATGTTGTTCGTGCTCTCGTGCTACCTCAATAGTAGACCAGATTAGATATATTGACTGACAATAGGAATTGTATTGCTCGACTCTAATATGTACTCCCTTTAGCTGTAAGATCTCGGCTTGGAACACCCTTGACAAGCTTTGCCCATTACCCTCTAACGACATATAGAGACTCTGCTGGATAACAAGGTTATGCTGCTACTGGGACTCCATCATGCCCCTCGTCATCTCAAGTATCGTATGCTGGTCCATCTATGTTGGTTGTACGGAAGAAGCTTAAGGAACTGTCATGGCTGACTGAGCTGGTTAAGCTAACTGGACATGAGTGAACTGAGCTGCTGATTAATGTCAGGATGGTGATAGCACCTGACTTTGAGAAGGCGGTACTTGATGCTGGAATGCTACCTGAACTATCAAAAAAGACAGAGCAATAGAACTCTCAGATAAAGAAGAAAATGGGATGTGCTTGAAAGATAGGGACATGGGATATCAATAATGGACAGAAACATAGTAAGGATATATCAAGCATGTTTTCAGCTTAAGGGCATCAAAAAATATGATAAGCAAGAGAAGATCAAATAAAGAAAAAATAATTGGGATTAAGATTCTAACAAGGTGATCCCCCACAATATAAAAAACAGACCTACATAGGCCACAACTAGAACCTTGTCACGCCGCAAAACCAGAATACTGGAGAGCAGGGGAAAACAAAGCCAGCAACGTATATCACAACATATAAGTACCCCGATATATGGTCACGGCTGTCTAAAAGACAAGTTGGAGGACTCTAAGATGTTATGATGTCAATCCAAAGGCCGACAAATCCTAGTATCTCAATCCAACAATAAGAAGCAGTAAAGAGTAAATGTCACGCCCCAGTCCCAAAATATCGAGGGACTGGACGCGTGATAATGGCCAGCAGCATACACCGATGGACAAACCCAATTTAATGGATCCATCGGGCATACTTAAGCTGTATTACATCAGTCAGGGTTTTACTATTCTCATTCACAGATATAAGATAGCAACATCAGCAAAGAAATATAATAAACATCAACCAGTCCAAGTAAATAAAATCGGGGAACAACCCGATATTTAGTCTGTTACAATTATTCTCAGAAACAGAAATAAAAGAGTTTAAATTAAACAGCAAGGAAAGTCTATCTGCCATAAAGACTGAACATGGTGAAGCAGTTGTTCATGAGAAGTCCTCAGCAATCACCTCGTCCTCGGGTTCTGGTACTGTTCCGAGAAATGCACCTGTTCCGTATACCTCTGAATAAACTTCGTCTGCAAGTCCTGGGGACATAATCCGGATCCAGGTCCTCAGGGGACATAGCAAGGTACAAGAAAGCACAAGCCAAAATAAATGCAGTAAAGTAAATAAGAGAATAATAGGGTCAACTATATAACCTTCTATGTGAAATGCAAGTTGAGAGCATCACTAGAACTTAGGCTGATACCACTACAAGCTCTGTGTCGGGGAGCCGGTAGCAGCTATACTATGAATTTTACTATGTGTTTACTATGGATTTATATATATAATCAGCCTGTAGCCTGTGTGTCTCTCCCCGCCCAATGTAACCACACGTCCCATATCCATGTCACGTGAGATCATATCTAATGCAGTGAGTCATATTATGTCTATGAATATAACATATAGGAATATAATATAATGTCTAGGCCAATCCTGCAACCTACACAGAATCACCTTGAATATTTTAGGAAGATTCTGTTCATGCTCTGTGTCAGGTGTCCTGGGTAATAAGTACTTGATAGGGCAAGTACAAGAATATAAATGTCACGATATCCATCTCTAAATGACATTGCCCAACCCCGCGTACGGTGTTGGCACCCGACTATGATCGGACGCTAACCAAGTCACACGGCCCTAGGGTTGAGCATGTACAACAGATATAATTAAGTCCAAGTACTATGTAATAAAGACTACAAGTTGGCAAGGTACACTTGCCTGGGTTTCCTGCTCCTATTGTAGCTCGGGCTTCAGCTGGGATTGCAGGCAGTACTCCGGCTGCTGAAACAAACATCACCATTAGGTGCAAAAAATATTAATCAGCTAGGAACGCCTGTCCTTGAGTCCAATTTGGAGACAAGGGCAAAAATGTCATTTTCGGGTCAAAACGGGGTCCAAATGTGGGCCGCTTTGCACCGAAAAATGCGCCAGGGTCAAAGGTCTCGAAAACAGTCCAACTTAGTGTCAACAAGTCAGGAACGTTGATACGAACCCAACGGAACTTCCGGAATTGGATTCCGATGAGCCGTTCTCAAAATCGCCCGTCGGGTGGAGCCTGTGGGGCCAACGACACGTGATTCTGTCAACGTTCTCAGAATCGAACCAAACTTGGCTTACAGGACCAGCGTATTGCTACGAGTCCGATGACGCAAGTTTCATCTCGATCCAACATGTGTACACTAAGTTACAGCAAGATTCAGAAAAGTCGGATACGGGACGATGTCCGTGGATACGCACTGATTCCGGTGTGCACGCACATCCGAATCAGCTTCTGCGAAAACCCGCACGTCCGTATCAACGACGCGCATGTATCTGTGAAGACCGCACGCGACCAAGTCGTCCCATTTGGCGGGACGTACTCAGTTCCGGGGTGAAACAGGGTCTGGTTTTTTCCTGTTTTTGGATCGCGGTTCGCGATCACCACAGGACGCGATGCCCCGAGCGGTTTATCCGGGCACCGAGAGGGTCATACAGGCTTCGCGATACAATTTACGGAATCGAATTCCGAGCTACGAGTCAAAAATTACGGGTACCTGAAGTGGGTTCCACAAACCAAAATCTTCGTGTCCTCGAGTTGTATCCTGTGTCCTGGACACTGTGTCCGACACGCCTAGGGTTAGGGTTGAGCTCTGTGTCAGCTCACCGGAGACTGGAGGGTGTCGGAGGGAGGCCGGAGATGGCTGCGGCGGCGTGGGCCGGAGGCGGTCGCTCGGCCGGAGATTACTGGTGGAGACGGCAGCAGCTTAGGGCGGCGCCGGACGAAGCTGGGCTCGGGGGAAGCTCGGTCGGGGTCGGAGGAGGAGGGGAGTCACCTGCAGGTTCTGGGCGTCAAGGGGCGGAGCTGCTGAATTCAGGCGACGCTCGGCTAGGGATCCGGGGACTCGGCGGCGAGTTCTGGTGGCGTGGCGGGGCTGTGAAGGAGTGCGGCGGGTGGCTTATATAGAGGGATAGGGGAGAGGGAGCGCCGGCGGGTTGAGGGAAGAGGAAGGCGGAGGGCTGCGGTTGCGGGGAGAGGAAGAGGGAGGGTCGTCGGTTAGGGGTAGGGGAGGAGGCGGTCCGGTGAGGGAGGGGAAGGGGACGCGTCGCGGAGAGGTCGCCGGCGGCGTAACGGCCGGAGAGAGAACGACGGGCGGCGGGTTCTGCTTTTGGGAAGATGGGGAGTTGCGGGTCGGGTTTGGTGGCGGGTCGGGTCGGGTCTGGTCCTGGCGGGTCGGGTCTGACCCGGATCCGACCCGCTAAGAGGGTTGGCCCGGTTCAGTCAGACCGGCCGGTCCGGGTCGGTTTAATCTCTGGGTTTGGTTCGGTTTATTTAATAAAAACCCGGTTTATTAATTGGTTTAATAATTTAATTAGTATTTAGGGCTTTAAAAATCCATCCGGGGTCCAATAAATTCCCGGAAAATTACCTTATAACTGGTTTTCTATTTTACACCATAAAATATTATTTTCATAATATTTTAAAATTATTTATTATCATTTAAAAATCATTGAATAATTAAAACACTTAAGTTTAATTGCTAAAAATTACAGAAAATTCATAGAAAATTCCAGAAAATGGTGAGAATTTCCAAATTCAAAATTTTGAAAATCAGGAGGATTACAATCTACCCCCCTTAAGAGGATTGCGTTCTCGCAATCAAAGAATAACCGGTCAACAGGGATGACACGGTTACAAATTTTATTCGAATCACAATACAATAAAGAAAATCAAGGTTCAGGGTTTGAACACATAGGAAAAATCATTTCCCTAAGTAGAAGTTATGCAATTTCCCAAATATGGAAAATCCAGAAAATTACTGTTTTTATAAAACCAGGTTATCTTTTAAAACTTATCAGGTTAACATTTATAAAACATTCTGAATTATTGGCAAGTTCAAAATTAACACTAGGTTATCAATTATTAACAGGTTTAAAGTTAACCCTAGGTTATCAATTAATAGCAAGTTTAAAGTTATCAGGTTAAGTCTGGGGTCACGAACCAGCAGGCACGAATTATAACAATACTAGGAACGGAAAAACTATAAAAACTTACGCGCACTAGCTACTCCTTGGTTCTGCACGTCTTCCAAAGTCATCGCGAAGGCTTGTCCGCGTCCTGGTGGATTCCTCTGTTGCTGCTGCTGCTGCTGGGCTTGTTGGAAAAGTGATGCTTGTGGTGCCAATGGTGGCCTTGGTTGATTCCCTCCTGGTGCTGGTAGAGCTTGTTGGTTTGCTCTTGGTGCTCCTCCTCGATGATAAGGACAGTCCTTGGCTAAGTGTTGATTGGTCCCGCAAATCAAGCATAATCCCAACTTGCGTCTGCACGCAAGTATGACCTACCTTGCCACAGTATTGACATGTAGGTAATGTCTGCGGAGAGGCTCTGGGTGGCTGGTGTATATGAGGCCTCTTTGCAGCTTCTTCTTATGGTGCTCTGGCTGATGTGGAAGACCGTTTCAGACTGGTCTCTCTCCTGGTGACGCGTTCCATGCGTCGGGCTGCAGCGAGAACGTCCGAGTAAGAGGTAGGTACGACGGATCCGATGAGTCTCTGCAGCTCGAAGTTTAGTCCGTCGAAGAATTTCTCAGCCTTCTCTTCTTCCGTCGAAATCAAAGTAGGGGCGAAGCGACTTAGACGAATGAATTCTGCGTTGTACTCCTCTACTGTTATGCTGCTCTGTATGAGACGATTGAACTTGTCCCGAAGTTCTGATCGAGCTATAGCCGGAATGTATATCTCTTGAAAGAGTCTGGAGAACTCTTTCCAAGTAACTCGGTCTGGTCCGAGTCGTCTCTCTTCAGATAGCCACCAGTGGTGAGCATTGTCCGTCAACTGCATTCTAACAGCGGTCATCCAACGTTCTCTTGGAAGTTCAGCTGCTTCCAATTGGTGTTGTATGTTGGTGAGCCACTCATGAACTTCGGTTGGTCCTTCTTTGCCTGAAAAGGTACGTGGCTTGAGTTGACGGAAATCGGTGATAGACCCCGTTGCTGGTCGCCTAGCTTGTGGATTCACTTGCTCCAATGCGTTTACTAGGCTGGTTCTTAGGTACTCTGCCTCCTGACGATGTGCCTCCTGTTGAACTTGCTGTTGGGCTTGCATCATGGCATAAAATATCTGGAACATCTGCTGCCCGTCCATTGCTTGCCCTGGTGGAAAGACAAGCATCTGGGGAGGGAACTGCGGCGGAGGTGGGATATCATCGCGCCTGAACCTTGAGTTATGTTGTTCAGCTTGACCACCTTGAGAGGATTGCCCTCTGTTCTCTGGTGTAACTCCATCTCCATAGGTAACCACAGCGTCTTGTGGCGTACTCAAAGGAATTTCATCTTCAATTCTTGGATCCATCTTTCTGCATCCAAAATAAAATATAAGAAGCGCACAAGATTCAAGGCAGGATGCAAATCAAAAATTAATTCGAGTACGATACAGATATCAAGAATGTTTTCAAGCAAGTGGATGAGATCCTAAAAACTTATCCTATCTTATTGCAGGCCTGTTCGGTCCCTAAGTTGAAACCGAACAATTTAGTCGTTGACCTGCATGGGCCACCACAAAAACCATGTCACGCCCCAGTCCCAAAATATCGAGGGACTGGACGCGTGATAATGGCCAGCAGCATACACCGATGGACAAACCCAATTTAATGGATCCATCGGGCATACTTAAGCTGTATTACATCAGTCAGGGTTTTACTATTCTCATCCACAGATATAAGATAGCAACATCAGCAAAAAAATATAATAAACATCAACCAGTCCAAGTAAATAAAATCGGGGAACAACCCGATATTTAGTCTGTTATAATTGTTCTCAGAAACAGAAATAAAAGAGTTTAAATTAAACAGTAAGGAAAGTCTATCTGCCATAAAGACTGAACATGGTGAAGCAGTTGTTCATGAGAAGTCCTCAGCAATCACCTCGTCCTCAGGTTCTGGTACTGTTTCGAGAAATGCACCTGTTCCGTATACCTCTGAATAAACTTCGTCTGCAAGTCCTGGGGACATAATCCGGATCCAGGTCCTCAGGGGACATAGCAAGGTACAAGAAAGCACAAGCCAAAATAAATGCAGTAAAGTAAATAAGAGAATAATAGGGTCAACTATATAACCTTCTATGTGAAATACAAGTTGAGAGCATCACTAGAACTTAGGCTGATACCACTACAAGCTCTGTGTCGGGGAGCCGGTAGCAGCTATACTATGAATTTTACTATGTTTTTACTATGGATTTATATATATAATCAGCCTGTAGCCTGTGTGTCTCTCCCCGCCCAATGTAACCACACGTCCCATATCCATGTCACGTGAGATCATATCTAATGCAGTGAGTCATATTATGTCTATGAATATAACATATAGGAATATAATATAATGTCTAGGCCAATCCTGCAACCTATACAGAATCACCTTGAATATTTCAGGAAGATTCTGTTCATGCTCTGTGTCAGGTGTCCTGGGTAATAAGTACTTGATAGGGCAAGTACAAGAATATAAATGTCACGATATCCATCTCTAAATAACATTGCCCAACCCCGCGTACGGTGTTGGCACCCGACTATGATCGGACGCTAAGCAAGTCATACGGCCCTAGGGTTGAGCATATACAACAGATATAATTAAGTCCAAGTACTATGTAATAAAGACTGCAAGTTGGCAAGATACACTTGCCTGGGTTTCTTGCTCCTATTGTAGCTCGGGCTTCAGCTGGGATTGCAGGCAGTACTCCGGCTGCTGAAACAAACATCACCATTAGGTCCAGAAAATATTAATCAGCTAGGAACGCCTGTCCTTTAGTCCAATTTGGAGACAAGGGCAAAAATGTCATTTTCGGGTCAAAACGGGGTCCAAATGTGGGCCGCTTTGCACCGAAAAATGTGCCTGGGTCAAAGGTCTCAAAAATAGTCCAACTTAGTGTCAACAAGTCAGGAACGTTGATACGAACCCAACGGAACTTCCGGAATTGGATTCCGATGAGCCGTTCTCAAAATCGCCCGTCGGGTGGAGCCTGTGCGGCCCACGACACGCGATTCTGTCAACGTTCTCAGAATCGAACCAAACTTGGCTCACAGGACCAGCGTATTGCTATGAGTTCGATGGCGTAAGTTTCGTCTCGATCCGACGTGTGTACACTAAGTTACAGCAAGATTCAGAAAAGTCGGATACTGGACGATGTTCGTGGATACGCACTGATTCCGGTGTGCATGCACATCCGAATCAGCTTCTGCGAAAACCCGCACGTCCGTATCAACGACGCGCACGTATCTGTGAAGACCGCACGCGACCAAGTCGTCCCGTTTGGCGGGGCGTACTCAGTTCCGGGGTGAAACAGGGTCTGGTTTTTTCCTGTTTTTGGATCATGGTTCGCGATCACCACAGGACGCGGTGCCTCGAGCGGTTTATCCGGGCACCGAGAGGGTCATACAGGCTTCGCGATACAATTTATGGAATCGAATTTCGAGCTACGAGTCAAAAATTACGGGTACCTGAAGTGGGTTCCACAAACCGAAATCTCCGTGTCCTCGAGTTGTATCCTGTGTCCTGGACACTGTGTCCGACACGCCTAGGGTTAGGGTTGAGCTCTGTGTCAGCTCACCGGAGACTGGAGGGTGTCGGAGGGAGGCCGGAGATGGCTGCGGCGGCGTGGGCCGGAGGCGGTGGCTCGGCTGGAGATTACTGGTGGAGACGACGACAGCTTAGGGCAGCGCCGGACGAAGCTGGGCTCGGGGGAAGCTTGGTCGGGGTCGGAGGAGGAGGGGAGTCGCCTGCAGGTTCTGGGCGTCAAGGGGCGGAGCTGCTGAATTCAGGCGACGCTCGGCTAGGGATCCGGGGACTCGGCGGCGAGTTCTGGTGGCGTGGCGGGGCTGTGAAGGAGTGCGGCGGGTGGCTTATATAGAGGGATAGGGGAGAGGGAGCGCCGGCGGGTTGAGGGAAGAGGAAGGCGGAGGGCTGCGGTTGCGGGGAGAGGAAGAGGGAGGGTCGTCGGTTAGGGGTAGGGGAGGAGGCAGTCCGGTGAGGGAGGGGAAGGGGATGCGTCGCGGAGAGGTCGCCGGCGGCGTAACGGCCGAAGAGAGAACGACGGGCGGCGGGTTCTGCGTTTGGGGAAGATGGGGAGTTGCGGGTCGGGTTTGGTGGCGGGTCGGGTCGGGTCTGGTCCTGGCGGGTCGGGTCTGACCCGGATCCGACCCGCTAAGAGGGTTGGCCCGGTTCAGTCAGACCGGCCGGTCCGGGTCGGTTTAATCTCTGAGTTTGGTTCGGTTTATTTAATAAAAACCCGGTTTATTAATTGGTTTAATAATTTAATTAGTATTTAGGGCTTTAAAAATCCATCCGGGGTCCAATAAATTCCCAGAAAATTACCTTATATCTGGTTTTCTATTTTACACCATAAAATATTATTTTCATAATATTTTAAAATTATTTATTATCATTTAAAAATCATTGAATAATTAAAACACTTAAGTTTAATTGCTAAAAATTACAGAAAATTCACAGAAAATTCCAGAAAATGGTGAGAATTTCCAAATTCAAAATTTTGAAAATCAGGAGGATTACAGTAAATCACATGGGTAAGGTGTCCCAAACACAAATTCGTACATAATCATGACAGCTAATATGTCAAGGATACATCAGCTAAATATTTAAAAAGGTACATAAATGTACAACTAACAGTTATTCAAGAATATACATCCACATCGTCCAAAGATAGAGGGGACAAAACCAAGAAAATTAAGGGCTATTATACACCCTTGGCTAAACACTATAAAATGAAAGTAAAAAATGAAGTGGGAGATAAAGGTAACCCACTTGCAAGTTCGTGTCGCAATCATCTGAGTGCGATCTATCCGGAGAAGAAGATAGTAGATCCTCGTGCTTAACTATGGAACCTGGCCATACAAAACCAGTGGGGTCAAAATCCCAAATAGCAAGTACCATAAGGAAGCCCGAGGTAAAAGACACAAAGAACAACGACAATAAATAGATATGGATCGGGGTTGCAGATTTTTTTCCAAGAAGAACTTAGTCCCTGGCCACTCACCGACACATAGAATAAGCGCGAGCATATAAGTAACGAGCAACCAAAAGAGCGCGGCAAAGCATTTTCTACGGCTTGTTACGAAATAACTAACTAGGGTTATCACAAATCCTAGTTACTAGCATATGCAATTTGAGGAACTTCGCTACCACCTACGCTGCAGACACTTGAGTGGCCAAGGGGGCGATGATGGTAAGAGACATTAAGAAACATAAGCAACCATAAGAACTAGTAAAAAAATTGATAAACATCTACTCATAAAATATATTAATACTCAGTAGTGCCATCAGCACATATGAATCAGTAAATATTAGATAAACATCTACTAAGAAAATATTTCAACACTCAATAGTGCCATCAGCACTCTAATCAGTAGTTGTCAGGGGGCCATACCAATTGGGATTATCCCTGCCACTGTGGGGGCCCTTAGTGACCCGAGTCACTGGTAGCACGAAATATACTTTATTTTCCAATGATCTATATGAGTTTACTAGTCAATTATCCTACTAGATTTATTTCCAATTCTTATTTTCTAGACACTCGAGAATCATCCTAAAATGATGAACCATGGGTATAGGTCATTTGCGAGTTATCACTGGCAAGTGTTCTCATATCTTCACAACAAGCAATACACTAGACAATACTAACACTCGATTGTGCAGTGCCAAGATGGAATAGATTTGACATACAATAAATAGTTCTACGGTATCGTGATGTACATGAACTCGTATCAAGCATATAGGGTAAACAAGGAATCAAAACAGTCAAAGAATGAAGCAAAAAGGACAAAAATAGGCAAAACGGACAAAAATAGCCCAAATTAGCCTAATTCAGCCAATTAAGATTACCGACGGATTTCCCCGAATTATCGACGGATTTTTCGTCATGAAATAACAGGTTTTTGGTGTAAGCCCTCTGGTTTTTATGTAGGATTATTCTTGGTATTTCAAAAAAAATTGATTTTATTTTATATTAAATAGGTTTATTTATTAATTAAAATATTTATTAGATATTTTTGTAACCTTTGATACCCTTTACCATAGTCTTAAAATCTTGAGCACTACACTAGCATTTTTCTTCCTACCAACTTTGTATATTAAACTTAGTCGAGCCAAATTAAGCTCGTGCCATGACTATCACTCACAAATTTACCTTTCCATTCTTCGTTTTAGTCGCACAACTTTTTCGACACATCTTACAAAAAAATGACACTTATACCCTTTTTCGTTGCAGACGATTTAATACGCAACACCAACTCAATTCTTCCGACAAATTTGATATTCATGAATCAAACTGGTCCTACTGCATCTATGACAATTGTGTTCCATTTATTTGAGTCCCCACATGCTCCATAAATATTATAAACCATCAAGGCTTAATTCTTTGTCTTATGCGACATCTATTGCGTCATCGTACTCAACTGTGCCCAACCACCCAACCTGAACCCTTGAACTAATTTTTATGACTCATGGACAATCTCCTACATCCATTACCTACTCTACAACACATCCAAACACCTATTTGCACTCACAAAATTACATATTTTAAATTATTTGAATTTAAATTCAGCATCTCCTATTTTTGGAAAACACCTATATGCACTTTCCATCTTTGTATTCTAATCAAATCCCATAGAATTTTAATAGCGGCCCAAATATGTTTATGACAACCCCAATATGCCATATTAGGCCATTAATTAATCTCTACCATATGATTTTGACCATCTTTAATCATCACCACCAAACTAAAGTCAAACCTTATATATATTACCAACCCACATCCCTCAAACCCTAAAGGCCGCCCCTATAACCCTTCCCTCCGGTCGTGAACATCCTCCCTTCCTCATCTTCATCTCCAACATCCTTATCCTCCTTCTCAATCTTCTTTCCTTCCTCTTCTCCCCCACAAACCCTCTCAAACCCGACCACACCTAGGCTGACCCCCCTCCTACAGTTGCTGATACTGTTGTTGTTGTCCAGTGAGCGAACGCTGCTGTGCATGCCTCCCCTGTTAGCCTAATGTTTAAGTTGAGTTTTTGAATATGGCTAATCAATTAAGTTTAGCATCATGATAATCGACCAATCACTATATTAACTTCTACTTAAATTCAGCATTATCCAGATATGTATTAATGTTATAATATTTGCTTCTGTATATTTCTTTGTTCGTCTAACATGTATGTGCAGAAAGCTATAAGAAAGATCAGCATAGACACATGCTATGGAGATATGATGAAAGCCAAAGATGATATTATACCAGAAGATTTCTCTGAACCGCCTATGACTTATCCGGAGCCTCGTACCCAGGGGTTCAGCTGCTCGATCAAGGGATATTTCAGAAGATTGGCGTCATCAGAGTGCTCCTGATTTCATATATAATTTTATATTTTAATTGAGTCTAGGAATTATGTGAGTCAAGTTGTAATTGGCAACTAGAAGTCTTAAGTCCACTTACAACTAGCCTACCCAAAATCCCACCCAAAATCAGACTAAATATACCTTGAACCAAACTTGGTCCTATCTAAAACAGGCAAACAGAACTCAGACAAATTCTGGCCAAATTCGGACCGAATTTTGGCCGAACTCGGACTGAATTCGGTCAGGCTATTTTAGAAGAATAGACAGTTGTAGTATCCCTAATTTTGTGGCATCCAACGTTCAAAAATTTAAATATTCCATACCAAATTTTGGCCGAACTCGGTTTGAGAATACAATATAAATAGAGTTAGATTTTTAAACTCTTACTCACTTAACAATTCTTAATCTTAATATCATATAGTGAGCTATACCCTGATCCTTAACCTTCTCATCTCCAAGATCAACTCCCAAGCCTTATAGTGCCAAGTGTGATCTCAGTTAGAAGTCTGTTCGAGTTGTAAAAGCTTGGTTTGTCATATTTTGTCTTTAGTGTTTGAAGTCGGCATGCCCTTCGCATCAAACGCATATGTGAAGTCTTTTGAGTCTTCGGATCAAAGCTCAAGGTTGTAATAAGTCAGCAAGCCTTCAGATCAAAGCTTGTGATTCACTATTGGTGATTATACTGGATAAAACTCCAAGAAAGAGTTCTCGGGACTGGACTAGTACTCTTAGAGAAAAAATAATATATATCGTAGTGTTTGCATTTTCTTTATCTAAACTTTACTGCTCTTTATATCTGCTTTACATATTGTTATTAATTGGTAGCTGCCTTTATTGTGCATCAATTTTTAATTGGATAGATTATTCCGTTGCACTCTATTCACGCTCCCTCTAGAGTTGTCTTATGGCCAACATCCCTAAGACTGAAAATGCCTCCTCCTTGAAGCCATATCACCTCCCTTCGAGTTCGAATTGGTTTGGAGTCAATTCGAGTCTCTTAGAGGCCGTAATCGCGACTTGAGCGCCTACTATAATCGTGACTTGAGTACATATTCTATTCTCGCATTTTTGATCTATTTATCATGCTTAAAATTGTGTGCAAATATATATGCCATGTTAGTAATCTAGATATACTTCTCTACGCCATGCATAACTCATAATATTGTGTCCAATCTATATATCAAGTAGGTTGGAAACCCTCGTTGTAACGTAGGATTAATATCCTAGAAATAAACCTTAGTTTGGGAATATTATTGTAAATATAAATAAATTCCAGAATTTATATTTTAATATCAGTTTATGATGTTTAGAAGCATGTTTAAGAGGCTTAATCACTTTGTAGATGTTGGGGATGTTTCAACGATAGTTTCTTGACATTGTAGATTTTCTTACAATGTAGCATGATACGTGTATAATTGCAAGTTGCAACACCATGCATGTCTAGGATCGTTGGCTCGAATACCAAGGACTTGTTGATATTCGGGTGACGATTCCCTAACCAACACAATATAGATGAGTACATGTGTTGTTTAGATTTTAATTTAAGTATTCTTTATCAGGGCACTTGGGATCAGCAACACCTTCAAACTTGGGCATTGGGCAAACGACTTCGCAGTAGCAGGATACATTCAAGTGTACCTTGCCATATCGTACTACAGTTTCCTTTGTTATATATGTTGTATAGTTATTACAATTATCTTATTTACTACTGATGTACATTGTTACCCTCGGACCATTAGTCGATACTTAGCATCCGAGTCGGATTCAGGTGCCGATGTCTGTCCGTGGAGTCGGGTATCGATAGTTAGAGTTTAATTCACGAACCCATAAGTCGTGATTATATTCTTTTCCACGTTAGACATTAGGACACTTGACACAAAATTCATGTGACAGAATCCTTCTTGACATATTCTTGGTTACTGAATTCTGTATTAGGTATTAGGATTCGCGACATGATATACAGATTTTTCTATACTTTTATGACTCGATGTACTAGATAGAGGTCTTGATCTTACGCGATATGGACATGATACTTTAGGTTACATAGGAGGGGAGAGCATATACCGTGCTATGGGCTGATTTATCATAGTTTTCCTATGTCTCTATTTACATAGTTTTCTTTATGTTCCGTGACATGGAGCCTTTAGTGTTTACATTGTTTGCGAAAGTGTCTATTAAGATCTTCTGTATTCCAGCCTGGAGTACGAGTGATGCTCTCATGTGCATCTCACCTAGTCGGTTACAGTAGTTTTATCCTTTGAGTACCTTGTACTATTATACTGTTTACTACTGGCATATTATTTTTTGTACCTTGTTAAGTCCACTGAGGACCTAGTCCCTTGCCAAGTTTAGACGAGGAGGATTACCCTGAGGTATACGGTTCAGGCATTCACACAGGAGCATGAGTTGCAGCGGAGGATGAGATCCTTTCAGAGGAGTTCACTTGATCCATGTAGGGTCCTCACTCTTGGGTTCTATATCATTACTTATTTTGCAGACATCCGGACCTATTTATCTTACTGCTTTTCTTTTACATTTCAGTACTTGTATTAACGGGTTATTCCCGTGAGATCCTTTTCATTTCTGGACTTTGTTATCTTTTCAGTCTTATTTCTTTTATGAACATTATTAGACTTGATTATCTCTGTGTACTTCATGTTTTCTTTCTGTGGATGAGATTAGTTTCTTTACCTGTGATTGGATGTTCAGTTTCTTGGTTATGTTTTATAGCTTAAGTGCACTCTAACGAGACTATTAAAGTAAAAAGCCCATTGAAGTCATACTGCTGGCCATTGCCACGTAGCTCGGAACTGTACTTTTGGTACTAGGGCGTGACATTTGTACCATAATTTGAAAAATCCATCGGATTTCTGCGGATTACCGTCATATTTTCTGAATTGACACAACAACCATAACATAGGAAAATCTCTAAACTTGTTTCAGCCATAAAAATCTTATTTTAACTCAAAATTTAGATTTTCAAAGGTTAAAATTGAAAAAATTGAATTTTCTACAACATGGGATATTAGTTTTAACAAATTTTGAGGTTTGAAAGATGAAAGCCATGAAATAATCCATAAAAATGGATTTTTGGGAGCCAAAACTCAAAATCAATGATCAAAATAAAAAATGCCATATACAAATAACGTATACAATTTCAAGAGAAAAATTTATAACTATATCTAAGAATGAATACCAAGGTAAATAAAAATACAAGAAAATAGATCATCACTTTGACCAAGATGTACTTACCTAAGGTCGAGATCCCAGCCTAATTCTTCTACTCTACCACTAAGATGGGCTCAGAAACCACACTCTTAGGCCTCAAGGCCAAGCTCCAAGCAAAAACCCAAGAAAGAACTTTGGAAAGGAAATGAGGAGAGAAAAGGAAATGAGGAGAGAGAGTGAAAAGATAGAAAAAAAAATGAGAAGAGAGAAAATGAAGGGGCTTATGCAGATAAGGGAAATTAATCGTAACCGTTGGATCTGCCACGTCAGCGATCCACGTCACTTCCCAAATCAATATCATTCATTAAAAAAAACCAAGAAACCACTGGATAATAGAGTAATTCAGAACTAAGAAACCAATAGATAATAGAGTGAACCAAACACTATTCACAAAAATATCCAAAGGCAAAATATGTCCGGGCAAAAAATTCGGCAGTGTTCCACGGAATGCCGACGGAAGATCCGAAAGAAGAAAAATTTCCATTTCGAAAATTTTTTAGGGTTCTCCATTCTACGCATAGGTCATAACACGGATTTATGGCAATGCCAAAAGGTATTCTACTAATCTAGGGTATTCTCACATAATAAAACAAAATCATAAATACAAGAATACAATAAATAAAACACGAAATACATCATAATATCATTTTACAAGAAAAATTTTAAATATCCAAAATTCAGAAATATAAAAACTGGGAACGAATATGACATGGGGGACTCTCTATGGGCTACTTGAATGCATAACCGTTATCTCAAGGGTTATAATCTCTGGGAAACATGGAGAATAATAATGAATCGGTAGATTTCAAGCATATTTTACTGCACCACAGGGGGGTTCAGTATCATATTACACAGAGAATACACGATGTGAAGGCACAAACTTATGGCTGGATCCATGGATTCACCATCGTAGCCTACTGGAGAAGTCAGGTGGTCACATGGCTTCAGTGGAGGCCCAGCGGAAGAAAGTCAGTATCCTAGTTCGGGGGGTGGCGGGTGGATGCCTATCCACAGGAGCGGCAGTTTGAAAAAGAGATTAGGGAAGTACAAATTGATAGCAGTCTTTGACAAGATATTTGGGTGTGGGATGATGTCGTGCATGGCAACTTTGAATTTAAACTGGTTTACAACCAAGTTCGGACTGAACATGTTGAATATTATCTGGATGAAAGGTATTGCGAGAAAGATGCAATTTTCTTTGTACAAACTGCTAATAGGATATACTAGCTAGATTTGGTATCCAAAGTGATGAGACTAGGTGTGTTATGTAAGGCCATGTTAATGAAATTATGTGGCATTTGTTCTTCAATTGTCCTACTACATGGGAAATATGGAAGAAGCGGGAGGGGCAGTTTAATCTAAGAGTCAATGACAGATGGGATATAGATATGTTGATTCAATTTATCACGAACGCACTTGATTCAATTTATCACGAACGCTCGAAGTAGGGGTCGATGTGGTTTCAGGTGGCTAACACCAGACTGTCTACAATGTTTGGCATATTTGGAAAGAGAGAAACAACCATATCTATGAGGGTCTATGTATAGTCAATATTGGTATATTACATAATATTAAGTTTGATGTTAAGGGGATAGGGATAACCAGGGGGACCACCTAAGGGTGGGTGAGATGTAATATGCATTACAATTAATAAAATACCTTCTTTCAAAAAAAAAGTTTCTTAATGGAAAGAATTTATAAGGATAAGTACTAAAAAAACTAGTTTAATAAAAGAAAATAAATAAAGAAAAAAGAAAAAAAAGAAAATAAATAAATAAAGAAAAAAAAGAAAAGAAAAGAAAAACATAAATAATTATGCATTCTTAGGTTTTAAATAAGTAATTAGTTTAAGCTACAACTAACTACTAGGATAGTTATTGGAAGCTTCCTATAAACTCTCCACATATTTTCTACTCCTCTTTTTTATTGATATTACAATATTTCCAACCATATGCCTTAGGCACCAAGCTTATTTATGACTTCTTATAAATACCTCCCCACACTTGTTCATCATCACCATGAAGAAAACCACTCCAAGCCACTTCCCATCACCATCGTTAATTCCTATTTCTCTATATCTTCTAAGCAAGCCGCTCCGACGCTGCTCCAATCCGGTTACGTTTCAGTCCCAAAATACGTAGGACCAGAGTATGTGGCAATGGTCAGCTACATGTCAAGTGTACTCCAGCCTAAATAGAATACGCATACATTGTCTATACTAGGGTATCATGTCTAATATTAAATTTAAAACTATATCTCAATCAACATAAGTAATAAATATCAAGAATGCACAATATGGTTCATGGTCTCTAGCCCACTAGCATATTTGCTCGATTAGACTCGAAAGAAAATATGAGTCTATAAAACTAGTCTATGAAGCAGAATAGTAAGTATTGATATAAATCTATAATTATGGAAGATACCTGAACATGAAGAGTCACCAACAATACATCCACTGGAACAAGCCACGTAAAATCTTCTTAACTAACCTGGAAAGAAACCAGGTCTTCAGAGGGACGTAACAAGATACATATAAATATGCCCCAATAAATACTGTAATAAACATCCATAAGGTCTCATAATCGTTCTTTGTGAATGCATTCGAGGACAACGTTCCTAAGCATGGGCTCTTCTAACAAAAAAAAATGCTCGATACACATAGTACTCAACCGAGTCACTAGCGGCCAACTAGAGGAAAGTAAATAAATGCTCTACACACGTAGTGCTCATCCAAGCCACTAGTGGCTAACTAGAGGAAAGTAAATAAATAAGAGTCCATATGCTAACAGTTGTTCTCCCCATTCCATGCTCATATCCATGTCATATCCACAACATAATACCTCTAAATAACTACCAAGTCTTCTAGCATGTATTTTTTATTAGTAGTTATTTTCTATCGTACGTTCCATACATACCGATGATCAATCAATACGTAAGTCCGTGATCTACATGAGACTTACACTCGTTAAACACATGTGTCATGGTTATATGAAATATAAAGATGCCTCAAAATCATGGGACAGTCTCTTAACTGTAAGTCGACATGTATAGTAAAAAAAAAGATAAATAAATGATGCAATCCGCCATTGCACCCAAGTCTTTCTTGGACGCGTAGTTTAGTAGCAAATATAAATAAATAAAAAATAACAGAAATGAAACATATTAAAATTAATGTAAATAAGTAGTAATTGTGACAAGGTATACTTGCCTGAAAGTGGGTTGGAGGTGTGACAACGTCCATACGACAATCATAGCGAAGCAGAAAACGTGAAAGCGGAACAAACGTCTCCGGATGCTGAAATAGATATCACCATCATTTTTGAAATAAATGAGATAGTCATAAAACACTATCCATTCGTTCAATTTGGACATACGAATAAAAAAGGTAATTTCGGGTCAAAGCGGTGTCCACATGTGGTCCACTTTGCACCAAAAAGTGTGTCAGAATTAAACTCTCTAAATTGGACATATTATAGGTCAAAAGAAGTCTAAATGATGATATGAAATCAACGATATATCCATATTTAGATTCCAGTAAGCCGATCACAAATTCGCTCGTCAAGTCAAATCGTAGGGCCCGCGAAACGGTGATTCATCGACTATCTCTGAATTGGACGAAACTCAGGTCACGGGACAAGTCAAACACTGTGAGTCCAGCGGTGCAAGTTTTGTTACGATTCGATGAGCGAGTACAACTAATTGGATAATTTGCAAAAGTGCCGATACGGAGAATTTTGACGGATATGGGTCAAATTCATCGCCCACATCCGACCAATTTGAATTTCGTCAAAGCCCACATGCACACGTATACTGTAATCACCTTTCGATGCAATCAATGCATGACGGGATTGCCCGGTTTGTCTCGAAGGACCCCGTATCGGAGAATTTCTAAGTTTTATAAATAATTTTTTTGGACTTTCAAACCTGATTTTAACTAATTAAATTCCCAGTTTATGTTAAAAATATTTATCGTTTTCTTATTGAAAAATTTGTGAATAAAAAATTAATATTAGAGTGATGTTACCGGCCTCTGGGGAATTCGTACACGAAGCACTGCCCTAAGAGTTGATTCGGGATCTGTGTGCAGACGTTCCCGAAGCTCCTAGTGGTAAAACCCCCGCACTACCGGTATCTCATCGCCGCACACGACTTGGAGAGAATGACCAGGACTTAACTCTGCCCAGAGCTTGGAGATGAGTGAAATGACGACGAAGAATGGAGTAAAAATTCTGTTGGCAGTAATTTTGGAGGGAAAGATTTCTAATGAATTTACAAGGAAAAATCGATCATATATAATACACCATACAATATGTAACGGTCTAAATTAATTTTTCCAACGTTCAGAAAATTAAATGAAAATTGAAGAGGGGCAAAAAGAATTTTAGGGTCCCAGCCTGAACCCGAAGAGGAAATCGAATTGGCATTCGGCGCCCGCATATATGGGTGCGTACCCGCACCCGTTACGCGCCGAACCGAACTGAGCCAGGCCGGGCGGCGGCGGCGGCGCGCGCGTGTGGCCCAAGGGGTTTCCCACATAACAACTTTAAGAAAGAAAAGAAGAGAAACTAATATATGTACACAAGAAAGCTTTGGCCCATCCGATGTGGGACTAAAGAAAGGAAAGAGCTTGAGCTTTTGCTAAAGCAAAGCCAACAATCCCCCCCCAAAAGGTCAAGTTCCGAAACAGAGATAAGAGTGAAGTAAATAGAGAGAGAGAGAGAGAGAGAGAGAGAGAGAGAGAGAGAGAGCATTTAGACAGTAAAATACTATGCATAGATGAGATGGACTACAGCCTTGAATCTCACGTAGTGACTATTGCCTTAATCTGAAGAAGTGCTTGATGGACTATGCCTTGAATCAGACTTCTTGAACCAGATTTAGAAAAATAGCACACATAGTACGCTAGAGGTCCTTGGTCTATCGGGTGGCGCTTTAAATGGCCATGCACACTTTTTCATATTCATGAGAGTTGTCTGGGATCGCCCTGTCACATAGTCGCGACCTTCACGACCTCTCATATAGGTAAGTCCTTAATGGTTGGTGATATGAATCAACCCAGCATTACAGCTTGGACCTATTAAGAGTTTAACCTCATCCTAACCATATCACACAGTGTTTATGGTATTAAACGAAAGAATGAAAGCGTATTTCAATGACGGGGTTTGTGCGAAACCCGCGCCCTTTGGTTTACAAACAAACTTGTACAATGTAATCCTATACGAGGATGTGGGAGTACAATTTATTTAATCTGGGTATAAATTGCTATAGGTGTCTGATCTGCGGTCGATCACTTTAGCCCTTGGACCACGCGATGTTGAAGAAGTGCCGTGGAAGACAGGTAGCAGCTTCGAAGGTTGTAGGAGAGGGTGGATGCACGATGCCGAAGTCGTCGATCCCCGCTCTTTGCCTGAGCTCCGGGCTCTCTCTCTCTCTCTCTCTCCTCCTTGTTCGATCTTCTCCGACTGTCGACCTTGGATCTGATATTGGTACTCTTGACCAATTTTTCGACCTGGGATCTGTTATCGGTTTCTTGACCAATTTTTCGACCTTGTTCCCCATTGACAGGGGCCTCTATTTATAGAGTCTTTGGTGACAGTGACCACTCCGTTGGTGTAGCAACCGAGGAGTGGAAAGTACAGCACCCTTTTACACAACGGTTAAAGTAACCAATGCCTACGTATAGATGATCTTTTGACTGAGCGGGTGACGTGGGTCCAACTAAGGGGACACAACACGTACGGTTGCTACTAAGATCACGGCGTAAAAGCCACGCGGGTAGGTATCCATTGTGTAGAAGAGGTTGGCGTAGAAGCCAAATATCCGTCACCATGGCATAGAAGCCAAGTAGGCATAGAAGCCGTACAGGCATAGAAGCCGAGTAGGCGTGGAAGCCGAGCAGGCATAGAAGCCGAACAGGCATAGGAGCCGAACAGGCATAGAAGCCGAGTAGGCGTGGAAGCCGAGTAGTCATAGAGACTGAGTGGGCGTGGAAGCCGAGTAGTCGTAGAGACTGAGTGGGCGTGGAAGCCGCATGAGCACAGATCCTGAATGGGCGTAGAGGCCGCTGCATATCGTGCCAGAATGGGCGTAGAAGCCGCTTGAGCACAGATCCTGAATGGGCGTAGAAGCGCTGCACACCATGCTGATGTGGACCCCTTAGCCGAAATTACGGATTTTGAAGATATAACCAAATCTCTTGCAGAGATTTGCCATCACCTTATGCATTAAATCCGGAGGCGTGTTTCGAAGGTCTGCAGGCCTTCTGTGCACCCGTCGCAGAGACGTGTCTTGAGAGAAACTGTCACCGCTCTGTGCAATTAGACGTGGAGACGTGCCTCGAATCCCGTACGAAGTGCAGCTTTTGACGTGGCAGGCGGTTTGTCTGCTGCGGAGCGTAAAACAGCTCATGTTTGCCTGTGTAAAACAGGGCGGCGTATTCCCTTGTACGCAAAAGAGCGGTTTATGCTGAGGGGACTCCAGTAAACGACGGTTTGGTGATGTTTTACTAAATCCTCTGCATTAAATGGTGAGATCCGCCATCATACTGTGGGATGCATCCCGAGAGGTCTGCCATCGTTTCCAGCCGTCGTCTGGGTAGCCGTGCATCACCTTTTGTCAGGAGTCAGAGGTCAGATTTACTGCATGACTTGACAGGTTCATTTCGGGAAAGATGAAGCGTTCCTCGTACGCTATCGCGCTGCTTTGAGAGCGGTTGAGTTTTACGCCATGGAGGCGATGAAGAACTCTGTTTCACGCTGGAGCGGCCTGGACATACTGCACTTATGCGGATGGTCCTTTGAGCTTTATTCTTTACGCTGTATTTTAGCGGAGAAAACTCTGTCGTACGCCTGATGGCTCTGAAGGCCTCTGCTTACGCTGCTCTGTATCAAGAGGCTATGTAGCTCTTCCCAGCGTATTTTTCATGCTTCTACAAGACCCCCTTCAGAGCTTTTAAATTCCTTGGAATTTGAAACGCTTTGAACGAAGCATGAATGGCCCCTCGTAACTCGAAATGTTTCTGAATGGAGCGTTGAAACGGTCGATACAGACTTTATGGCGGATTTATTGGGAACCGCTGTGATCTCTTTTGCCTATAAAAAGGCTAGGGGAGTTAGCCTGTTCTCCCCACATTCCCATTACCATGCAGAGATGATCGCCGGAGTTCGTTGGGTCGACCTGAGGAAGAAGGAGATCATGTTCTTCCAGCATGTAAGAACGTTGTAGAGCATTTTGAACATTCTTAGAACTGTCCTGTTGCTAGGACTGAGGAACCGCGTAGAGCTCTGAACTTCTGATGAACAGAATCTTTGTTCAGACTTAGTCTTTAAGAGTGACTTCTCGAAGATCCCTTGGAACAGGGTCGAGGAATGGCTGTCAAAACTGAGTTTGCCATCTTCTGATAGACGAGATATTCAGACTGGAGTCTGGATGAACCTCCAATTGACCCGAGAAGAGTAATTTCTCAATGTTTTGAACTCTTGTACGCTTCGGTTACTTGGGATATGTTGAGGCCAAGGAGGAGTATCTTCTGTGTGAACTCCTGGCAATTGACCGTCTTGGGGACTGTTCGAATATGCGGAAAGTCGTGGAGCGTGAAATCATCAGTCTGTAGCCTCCGGGCGTAAAACACCATCGAGCGTGAAATCGTAGACTTGTGGTTCCTGAGCATGAAGTCATAGGTTTGCAGCCTCTCGAGCATAAAAGCTACCGAGCACAAAGGCATCCGGGCATAAAACCATAGACTTATAGCTGTTGAACGTAAAGCTGTAGATTCGTAGCTGTCGAGCGTAGAAAGCTCCTTTAGCGTAGAACTGTATATCTGTAGCTCCTGAAAAGAAAATTTCTTCGAGCGTGAAGTTTGCGGATCTGTTGCTTCTGAGCGTAAACTGAGCGCCACCGAGCGTGAGATCATCGATTTGGTATCTGCTGAGCGTAAAGTCGTAGGTTTGTGGCCTCTCGAGCATAAAAGCTACCGAGCACAAAGGCATCCGGGCGTAAAACCATAGACTTATAGCTTGTGAGCGTAAAACCGTAGATCTGTTGCCGTTGAGCGTAGAAAGCTCCTTTAGCGTAGGACCTGCTGAACCTGCTGTTGCACGAAAAACTCTTCGAGTTTGCCGACTGTCCGCCTTTCGAGAGTAGTGGGCTGATGTTTTACCCAATCATAACCAAATATTAACTGTGAGATTTGGTTGTGGTTTCGAGGAGCCCGTCCGAGGATTCGAGGAGTCGACCCGAACTCTATATATATCCCATGGCTTTCAGAGAGAAGACTCTTCACTATACTCCATTTGAGCAAAGGAGGTTTAAGCATAGTACCTTTTCAGGAATTTTGTATTTGATAGTAGCCATTGCCAAATTTTCATTAGTCTTGGCTAATCCATAAGCGCGATTTGCAATCATATAAGAGCCCTCCATTTCTTTACGATTGTTTGCGCGAATTTTGGTTATCATACTAGAGGTAATATGGACGTAGTATGATACCATATTTGTTGAGGACATCCCACTGGGGGATCTTTGGTGGACCTATCATTTGTTGCGCACCAGAGTGCAAATAATAGGTTTGGGACAAACCCTGCCAGAGGTAATATGGACATGGCAGTTTTTGTGGACTCAATACCACTGGCGTACTTAGAGTTAAGTACGGGTGTTAAGTTGAGATGGCAATCGATATCAGAGGTAATATGGACATGATAATCGATAGCCGAATTTAGGAAGGTTTATTCAGAGGTAACATGAACATGACAAACTTCCTGGATTGTGACTCCATCGGGGATGGAGGCATACATCTGCTCAGAGGTAATATGGACATGGCAGTTTTTGTGGACTCAACACCACTGGCGTACTTAGAGTTAAGTACGGGTGTTAAGTTGAGATGACAACCGATATCAGAGGTAATATGAACATGATAATCGATGGTCGGACCAGGATGGTTTGTTCAGAGGTAATATGAACATAACAAACTCAGTTGGGGATTACAGCTCAGAGGTAATATGAACATGGCTGATTTTGTGGACTCAACATCACTGGCGTACTTAGAGTTAAGTACGGGTGTTAAGTTGAGATGACAATCGATATCAGAGGTAATATGGACATGATAATCGATGGCCGAATTTAGGAAGGTTTGTTCAGAGGTAATATGAATATGACAAACTTCCTGGGTTGTGACTCCATCGGGGATGGAGGCATACATCTGCTCAGAGGTAATATGGACATGACAGTTTTTGTGGACTCAACACCACTGGCGTACTTAGAGTTAAGTACGGGTGTTAAGTTGAGATGACAATCGATATCAGAGGTAATATGGACATGATAATCGATGGCCGAATTTAGGAAGGTTTGTTCAGAGGTAATATGAACATGACAAACTTCCTGGGTTGTGACTCCATCGGGGATGGAGGCATACATCTGCTCAGAGGTAATATGGACATGGCAGTTTTTGTGGACTCAACACCACTGGCGTACTTAGAGTTAAGTACGGGTGCTAAGTTGAGATGACAATCGATATCAGAGGTAATATGGACATGATAATCGATGGCCGAATTTAGGAAGGTTTGTTCAGAGGTAATATGAACATGACAAACTTCCTGGGTTGTGACTCCATCGGGGATGGAGGCATATATCTGCTCAGAGGTAATATGGACATGGCAGTTTTTATGGACTCAACACCACTGGCGTACTTAGAGTTAAGTACGGGTGCTAAGTTGAGATGACAATCGATATCAGAGGTAATATGGACATGATAATCGATGGCCGAATTTAGGAAGATTTGTTCAGAGGTAATATGAACATGACAAACTTCCTGGGTTGTGACTCCATCGGGGATGGAGGCATACATCTGCTCAGAGGTAATATGGACATGGCAGTTTTTGTGGACTCAACACCACTGGCGTACTTAGAGTTAAGTACGAGTGTTAAGTTGAGATGACAATCAATATCAGAGGTAATATGGACATGATAATCGATAGCCGAATTTAGGAAGGTTTGTTCAGAGGTAACATGAATATGACAAACTCCCTGGGTATTACAGCTCAGAGGTAATATGAACATGGCTGATTTTGTGAACCCATCACTTTTTGTGCACCTAAGTGCAAGCAATAGGTTTGAGACAAGCCCTGCTAGAGGTAATATGGACGTAGCAGTTTTTGTGGACTCAACACCACTGGCGTACTTAGAGTTAAGTACGGGTGTTAAGTTGAGATGACAACCGATATCAGAGGTAATATGAACATGATAATCGATGGTCGGACCAGGATGGTTTGTTCAGAGGTAATATGAACATAATAAACTCAGCTGAGGATTAAAGCTCAGAGGTAATATGAACATGGCTAATTTTATGGACCCATCACTTTTTGTGCACCTAAGTGCAAGCAATAGGTTTGAGACAAGCCCTGCTAGAGGTAATATGGACGTAGCAGTTTTTGTGGACTCAACACCACTGGCGTACTTAGAGTTAAGTACGGGTGTTAAGTTGAGATGACAACCGATATCAGAGGTAATATGAACATGATAATCGATGGTCGGACCAGGATGGTTTATTCAGAGGTAATATGAACATAACAAACTCAGCTGGGGATTACAGCTCAGAGGTAATATGAACATGGCTGATTTTGTGGACCCATCACTTTTTGTGCACCTAAGTGCAAGCAATAGGTTTGAGACAAGCCCTGCTAGAGGTAATATGGACGTAGCAGTTTTTGTGGACTCAACACCACTGGCGTACTTAGAGTTAAGTACGGGTGTTAAGTTGAGATGACAACCGATTTCAGAGGTAATATGAACATGATAATCGATGGTCGGACCAGGATGGTTTACAGATGCAGAGTGATGACCTTGGCATCGATCAACTCCTGGATTCTCTTTTTTAGTACATAGCACGTCTTTGTAGGATGATGAATGTACCGATGAAAGAGACAATAATCTGGGTTATCAATTTTGCCAGCCCTCTCAGGGTATCTGATGTTGGGAAGCTGAAGTTTGTTTTCCTTTATCAACGTATTGAAGATTTTACTGATGTCATCTTCATTGAAGGAGAAAGTCCCTTTTGGCCTTCGGGCTCCTGATGCTTGAGTTCCATGGTCTTCTGGGAAGATTGTCATAGTTGCATCATCTTCGGATTCTGAGGGAATTCTACCCCCAGCTTTGGATGTTGCTCGGTTTTGTCGAGGGAGACTACCCCCAGACTTGTCGTTGCACTTGCGGAGATCACAGCGCTCATCTAGTTCCCCGTAGAGGTCAGATGTTGTCTTGCACACGGAGCGTGATTTGTACTTCCGATTTGGCGCTGAGGCATCATCAGAAGTTTTGTCTGTACCGCGCGTAGCGGAAGACTGGTTTCTATGCGTAGAGCGCAGTGGATACTTCTGGTTTAGCGCTGAGGCTTTGCCCAAAGTTTTATCTGTACCGCGCGTAGCGGGAGACTGGTTTCTACGCGTAGAGCGCAGTGGATACTTCTGGGTTAGCGCTGAGGCTTTGCCCAAAGTTTTGTCTGTACCGCGCATAGCGGGAGACTGGTTTCTACGCGTAGAGCGCAGTGGATACTTCTGGGTTAGCGCAGATGCCTTGCCCGAAGTTTTTTCTGTACCGCGCGTAGCGGGAGACTGAATTTTACGTGCAGGGCACGGAGGGAGCGATGCTACCACCTCATTGGTCGGAGAGATCGGAGAGATCGGAGAGTCCACAGGAACGGCGGAGGATGTCTTGGGCATCCACACTTTGCGCAGCTTCCTGTTGTCTTGGATGGAGAGAGAGTGAGAGCTACCCCCGGTTCGGAGCATGTCTTCGTAAGCAGACTGGTCGAAATGAACGACCAGCATCTTCTTCACGGTTCCTATAGATACCGTATCGCGTTGAGCAATTACTTCCTCGTCAGAAGAGAAAGACGTCCCCAGCAGAGTCGCCATCTTGTTTGTGGTATTAAACGAAAGAATGAAAGCGTATTTCAATGACGGGGTTTGTGCGAAACCCGCGCCCTTTGGTTTACAAACAAACTTGTACAATGTAATCCTATACGAGGATATGGGAGTATAATTTATTTAATCTGGGTATAAATTGCTATAGGTGTCTGATCTGCGGTCGATCACTTTGACCCTTGGACCACGCGATATTGAAGAAGTGCCGTGGAAGACAGGTAGCAGCTTCAAAGGTTGTAGGAGAGGGTGGATGCACGATGCCGAAGTCGTCGATCCCCGCTCTTTGCCTGAGCTCCGGGCTCTCTCTCTCTCTCTCTCTCTCTCTCTCTCTCTCTCTCTCCTCCTTGTTCGATCTTCTCCGACTGTCGACCTTGGATCTGATATTGGTACTCTTGACCAATTTTTTGACCTGGGATCTGTTATCGGTTTCTTGACCAATTTTTCGACCTTGTTCCACATTGACAGGGGCCTCTATTTATAGAGTCTTTGGTGACAGTGACCACTCCATTGGTGTAGAAACCGAGGAGTGGAAAGTACAGCACCCTTTTACACAACGGTTAAAGTAACCAATGCCTACGTATAGATGATCTTTTGACTGAGCGGGTGACGTGGGTCCAACTAAGGGGACACAACACGTACGGTTGCTACTAAGATCACGGCGTAAAAGCCACGCGGGTAGGTATCCATTGTGTAGAAGAGGTTGGCGTAGAAGCCAAATGTCCGTCACCATGGCATAGAAGCCAAGTAGGCATAGAAGCCGTACAGGCATAGAAGCCGAGTAGGCGTGGAAGCCGAGCAGGCATAGAAGCCGAACAGGCATAGGAGCCGAACAGGCATAGAAGCCGAGTAGGCGTGGAAGCCGAGTAGTCATAGAGACTGAGTGGGCGTGGAAGCCGAGTAGTCGTAGAGACTGAGTGGGCGTGGAAGCCGCATGAGCACAGATCCTGAATGGACGTAGAGGCCGCTGCATATCATGCCAGAATGGGCGTAGAAGCCGCTTGAGCACAGATCCTGAATGGGCGTAGAAGCGCTGTACACCATGCTGATGTGGACACCTTAGCCGAAATTACGGATTTTGAAGATATAACCAAATCTTTTGCAGAGATTTGCCATCACCTTATGCATTAAATGCGGAGGCGTGTTTCGAAGGTCTGCAGGCCTTCTGTGCACCCGTCGCAGAGACGTGTCTTGAGAGAAACTGTCACCGCTCTGTGCAATTAGACGTGGAGACGTACCTCGAATCTCGTACGAAGTGCAGCTTTTGACGTGGCAGGCGGTTTGTCTTCTGCGGAGCGTAAAACAGCTCATGTTTGCCTGTGTAAAATAGGGCGGCGTATTCCCTTGTACGCAAAAGAGCGGTTTATGCTGAGGGGACTCCAGTAAACGACGGTTTGGTGATGTTTTACTAAATCCTCTGCATTAAATGGTGAGATCCGCCATCATACTGTGGGATGCATCCCGAGAGGTCTGCCATCGTTTCCAGCCGTCGTCTGGGTAGCCGTGCATCACCTTTTGTCAGGAGTCAGAGGTCAGATTCACTGCGTGACTTGATAGGTTCATTTCGGGGAAGATGAAGCGTTCCTCGTACGCTATCGCGCTGCTTTGAGAGCGGTTGAGTTTTACGCCATGGAGGCGATGAAGAACTCTGTTTCACGCTGGAGCGGCCTGGACGTACTGCACTTATGCGGATGGTCCTTTGAGCTTTATTCTTCACGCTGTATTTTAGCGGAGAAAACTCTGTCATACGCCTGATGGCTCTGAAGGCCTCTGCTTACGCTGCTCTGTATCAAGAGACTGTGTAGCTCTTCCCAGCATATTTTCATGCTTCTACACACAGGAACACTATCACCATAGGGATGAGGAGTCATTGTACACATGTACAGCCGCTTGGGCTTTATTTTAATAAGACTTTAATCTCGAGTCAATGTTCCATAAAGTCACCTAAGTTCATCTTATTTCTACCCATTGAACCGGCTTCTTGAGATCTCCAGTCAGACTCGGTTGGGTTGCCACTGCTGGTGACTAACTTATGGGCTTAACCCCATCACCCTCGATGATTCTAGGATCAAAGTCCTAGACAGACCCTTCGTCAAGTGATCTGCAAGGTTCTTTTCTGACTTTATATAGTCAAGAACCACATATTTGACTAGTAGACTTTTTATTGACTTGAAGCGCAGCTGCAGGTGCCTGTTCATCTTAGCATTCACAGAATTATGCTTTAGTAGTTCAATAACAGATTTATTATCACAATTTATAGAAATTGCAGGAACAGGACTAAGAGAAACAGGTATATGCATAATAAGATTTTTAAGCCATTCAGCTTCTGTACAAGTTGTATCTAAAGCTATCATTTCGGAGTCCATTGTACTCCTAGCTATGATAGTTTGCTTACAAGAGCTCCAGGAGATTGCAGCTCCTCCTAGAGTAAATACATATCCAGTAGTATATTTTATATCATGTGAGTCAGTTACCCAATTTGCATCTGAATAACCTTCTATGATATCAGGGTGCCTAGTAAAAAGAAGTTTGTAATCTATGGTGCCCTTGAGATATCTAAATACCCTATCCAAGGCAGTCCAATGTGACTGATTTGGGTTACTGGTATATCTACTTAGTCTCCCAATAGCAAATGCAATATCAGGTCTTGTCCTGTTTGTTATATACATAAGGGAGCCTATCATCTGTGAGTATTTATATTGTTCCAAAGGTGATCCTTCATTCTTTTTTAGTACAATACTGCTGTCATAAGGAGTAAGGGCAGGTTTCTTATCAAATAACTCAAACCTTTTTAGCATTTTTTCAATTGAATGTGCTAAAGATAGAGTATAACCCTCTTTGCCTTTGGTCACTTGCATTCCTAAAATTAAGTTGGCTTCTCCTAGGTCTTTCATATCAAACTGTCTAGATAAATTGTTCTTTATAATATTTATTAATTTCAGTGATGAACCTAGGATAAGGATGTCATCTACATACAAGCATAAAATGATACAACTTTTACATGTACCTTTAGAGTATATACATTTGTCATACTCATTTGACAAGAAACCATATTCACAAATTACTTTGTCAAATTTATTGTGCTATTGTTTGGGAGCTTGTTTCAAGCCATAGAGAGATTTTACTAGTCTGCAGACTTTCTTTTCTTGACCTTTAGCAATGAAACCTTTAGGTTGGTCCATATAAAGTTCTTCCTCTAGATCTCCATTCAAAAATGCTGTCTTTACATCCATTTGATGGATTAGCATATCATGAATGGATGGTAAGGCCAAGAGAGTTCTAATGGATGTGATCCTAGCTACAGGAGAGTAGGTATCAAAATAATCTAACCATTTCTTCTGGGTAAAACCCTTAGCAACTAATCTAGCTTTGTATTTCTCTATAGTACCATCGGCTCTGATTTTTTTCTTAAAAATCCACTTACAGCCTATTGGTTTATTGCCTAAAGGTAGATCTGTTAGAAACCAAGTGTTATTCTCTATGATGGAGTTGTATTCACTGTTAATGGCTTCTTTCCAGAAGGGAGCATCAGGAGACGACATTGCTTCTTCATAAGTTGAGGGATCACCCTCTATCAAAAAGGTAAAGAATTCTTCTCCTAAATTTTTTTCAATCCTATTCCTTTTACTCCGTCTAGGTTCTAAGTCTTGTTTAGATTTTGAGCTAGGTAATTGGACATGAGAACTAGAAGAGGGTATGGAGGAAGAGATTGAACTTCTATCCTTAAAAGGAAATATGTTTTCAAAGTAAACTGCATCTCTTGCTTCTATAATGGTATTGTTAGAGATTTTATTTACTTCTGAGTGAGTCACTAGAAATTTATTGGCATAGCTGTCTAAGGCATATCCTATGAAAACAACATCTACAGTATTGGGACCAATCTTCCTCTTTTTAGGTTCGGAAATTCCGACTTTAGCAAGGCATCCCCAAACTCTAAGGTAATTAATCCTAGGAGCTCTACCTTTCCACAGCTCACAGGGAGTCTTATCTTTTGTCTTACTAGGAATCCTATTAAGAATGTAACAGGCCGTTAAAAGGGCTTCTCCCCACAAGTTATCAGGAGCACCAGAGCTGAGAAGCATGGCATTCACCATATCTAACAGAGTGCGGTTTTTGCGTTCAGCAACTCCGTTAGACTGAGGTGAATATGGAGCAGTTACCTCATGAATTATTCCATGTTCTTCACAGAAGTTAATCATTTCGTTTGAGGTATATTCTCCACCACGATCAGATCTAAGGATCTTAATCTTCCTTTCTAATTGATTCTCAGCTTCAGATTTGTAGACCTTAAATCTATCTAGAACTTCATCTTTGGTTTTGAGAAGGTAGATATAACAATACTTTGAATAATCATCTATAAACGTAATAAAGTATTTTCTACCGCCTCTGGTCAAAATCCTATTTGAGTCACATACATCACTATGGATAAGTTCTAGAAGGTCAGAATTTCTTTTTACAGATTTGAATGGTAATCTAGTGTGTTTGGCTTGAACACAGATTTCACATTTGTGTTTGTCATCTATTGGAGTCTTGAGAATAAGATCTAAATTCATCATTTTTTTAATGGAATCTAGGTTCACATGACCTAGTCTGCCATGCCAAACATTTGAAGATTCTATATTAGAGACAATGAGAGAACAATCAGAAATTTTATTCATTGTGCTTAAAATGAAAAGACCGTCTTTTACAAAGCATTTTCCTATAAAGGAGTCATGCTTAGAAAATACTACTTTATTTGCCTCTATTACAATTTTGTATCCTGAGGCAACAAGTAGGGATCCACTAACTAGGTTTCTCCTGACAGACGACACATGAAGAACATCATGAAGAGTTAAGATTTTTTCTGATGTCATCTTCAGGTCAACTTTTCCTCTTCCAATAATTTGTGCCGTTGAGCCATCTCCTAGGGTCACACCTCCTCCACTTGATTCCTGATAGTTTGAAAAATAGGAGCGATCAAACGAAACGTGAACATTAGATCCAGAATCCAACCACCAATCATCAGAATGGTAAGAGAGGTTAATAAGGGGTTGAAAGCTTACAGACCTGAAGGAACTCGAAGAACCTTTGTGAAGCATGTTCGCTTCTGGTCTAACTGAGCCCTTTCCTTTGTAGGAGGTCTGGACATCTTCCTTCTTCCTATGGTAGCAGTTGGTGGCCATATGGCTTATTTTACCACACACAAAATAAAATCTCTTCTGATCCTGAGTCTGACTGAAGTTTCTAGGTTTTTGGTTTTGGTGATGATGGTTTTGGTGGTTAGGCTGAAAGTTTTTCTTCTTCTTGAAGAAATTCTTTTTGGATTTATAAGAAAAATTAGATTTGGGTTTTCCTTGGCCTTCTACAAGGTTTACCTTAGCTTTAGATTCAGTCTTAGGCTTAGACCTCAATCTAATTTGTTCTTCAGTTCTAATTTTCTTTAGGACTTGATTGTAGGTAAGATCTCCTTGTGTATGGATAAGTTCTTTAGAAATATCTGACCAAGAGGGAGGTAGCTTGTCTATTAGGCATGCTATTTTATGCTCATTTGAGAAAGATGTGCCTTTGGCTTGAATATGCCTAAGGTATTCTTGAAATTCATGGAGTTGGTCATTCATTGGCTTGTTATCTACCATGAAATACCTATTAAAGGTTGAAGAATTAAACCTTTCTATTCCGGCATCATCACAACCGTATTCATCTTCCAAGGCTTTCCAGAGTTCTTTAGCGCTCTTGTATTCAAAAAATATATCATACAAGGATTCAGATAATGCGTTTAGAATTCTATGAAAATAGTGGAAGTCTATTTCTTTAGGGGTTTTTGGTTTCGAGGAGGTGGACACTCCTATGTCAGACTCAGTATCATCAGAATCATTTGTGATGGGTGTGGACCCATCAATTGCAGAAATAAGTCCTAAGGTCGTGAGCCAAAATTTTATTTGGCTCTGCCATCTTTTAAAGTATGAGCCATCAAACTTAACAGGTTTTGCAGTAGAGGATTCCTCCTTACCAGTCCTGATTGCAGTCTGAAAAATATAAATTTATTTAATAACAATGTCTAAGATAATAGTTTAGGTGGTCTTTGCTAATCAATCTTAAAATCTTTAGTTTTTCAAGTGTTGATCAACTCAGGTTAGCTGTAGGGGCCGGTTCCCAGCTAGCGGCGGTCCGAAGACTCTTAAGTACCGTATCGCTTAGGGCTATTTACACCCGGTTGACAAAAGGACCCTTTCGACTTATGCCCGAGTTTGTCTCTACTTTGAAATATTAGATTTGAAGATTTTATTTGCAATTTCCTTTTTACTAAACTATTTTCTTTTGGTCCTAGATTGCTTTCAAAAACTAAGTGATTAAAAATGAAGCAAATTTGTAATTTGACAGTATAGTAAGCAACTTGATAAGTAAACAAATAATCAGAAATTTGCTATGGTAATTATTAAGCAAATTAAAATTCATAGATTTTTTTTCTAGCAATTGTATATTGAAATATTAAGCACTAGTAAACAGTTTAATCAGAAATTTTTCTAGCAATAGTAAATACTTTAATCAGAAATTTTTTCTAGCAATGGTAAACACTTTAATCAGAAATTTTTCTAGCAATAGTAAATACTTTAATCAGAAATTTTTTCTAGTAATGTAAACACTTTAATCAGAAATTTTTCTAGCAATGGTAAACACTTAAATCAGAATTTTTTTTTTCCTTCTAGCAATTGAAATATTAAGCAATTGAAACAAATAATCAGAAGTTTTCTAGCAAGATTTAGATGAACAATTCTGACATAAAAATCAACTCTTAGATTGTTAGAAATATTTATCGTTTTCTTATTGAAAAATTTGTGAATAAAGAATTAAAATTAGACTGATGTTACCGGCCTCTGGGAAAGTCGTGCACGAAGCACTGCCCTAAGAGTTGATTCGGGATCTGTGTGCAGACGTTCCCGAAGCTCCTAGTGGTAAAACCCCCGTACTACCGGTATCTCGTCGCCGCACACGACTTGGAGAGAATGACCAGGACTTAACTCTTCCCAGAGCTTGGAGATGAGTAAAATGACGACGAAGAATGGAGTAAAAATTCGGTTGGCAGTAATTTTGGAGAGAAAGATTTCTAATGAATTTACAAGAAAAAATCACTCATATATAATACACCATACAATATGTAACGGTCTGAATTAATTTTTCCAACTTTTAGAAAATTAAATGAAAATTGAACAGAAGCAAAAAAAGTTTAGGGTCCCAGCCCGAATAGGAAATCGAATCGGCATTTGGCGCCCGCAGATGTGGGCACGTATCCGCACCCGTTACGCGCGCTGAACCTAGCCGGGCCGGGCGACGGCGACGGTGCGTGCATGTGGCCCAAGGGATTTCCCCCACAACAACTTTAAGAAAGCAAAGAAGAGAAACTAATATATGTACGCAAGAAAGCTTTGGCCCATCCAATGTAGGACTAAAGAAAGGAAAGAGCTTGAGCTTTTGCTAAAGCAAAGTCAACAGTTTAATGCTTAAAGATTATACAGATTAAAAGAGGTTTAGTTGGAGTTTATACTTGTGGAAATTACTAGCGAGTTGACCGAGCAAGGTGATTGTTATTCATCCTCAAAGTTGGCCCAATGGTTTAGTCAACTCTGTGAAAAACAGAGCTCCCGGAGCTCAGTGGTCGACGATGCGTCATCAGCGTCAGGGTGGCCTGCTGTTGGTGCGACTAAGGTCGGATGTAGGCTGGAAGAGCAGGTGGTAGGTGCTGGTCGCGAAATTCAGTGCCGCACCAGTGGAAGATGACTCGCGACGAGGGTACAACTTAGGCAGGCAGGAAGTTGCGGGGAAGTTCGAAAGTCAGCGACCGAGAAGGCCGGTCGGACTGGGACCTCGCCTGTATGCACGACATGTCTGCCTACGCTCGACTGACTGCAAGGAACCTGCGTGATGGGTTGGGGAGGCAAGCCAGGCAGGGTACGACAATGAACTGGAGCTTATGAATTTGGAAGAGTCGTGATGCTCGGTGAAGTCATGTGGTGTCGCACAAGCTTTCCGGTGGTCGCGAGATAGTAAACAATTGCGTTAGGGCTAGGAACGGCGACGTCTACCGGTGCAGTTTTGGGCTGCCCCTAGTGGTGTGGGCGGAGGGGTGGTTTACTGGGTTGCTAAGCGAAGGGGTTGGCTAGCCGCGTTTGGTGACGGACAGAGTGGGTTCTGCAGAGAATATGTTCGAGAGTTGTGGTTGTAGGGGAAGAAATGTGGTGGTGGTGACAGTTATTTGTTGGTGTATATATAGAGGCTATGTTGATAAGCATATAGTAATATTTTAGAATCAATTTAAAAGATTAAACTGATTTGGACGCGAGTTTCGGATTTGAATTTAAGATAGGATTTATTGGCTACTTCCAAATTGATTTGTCTAGGAAAAGGTTTGAATGTATTTTATAATGGAAAAGATAAGCATTCTTTGTTGAACGATAGGATAGGCAATTAATTCCATCATTTAACTAGTTAACAATTGCTTAATAATAAATTAGGTTAAGTCGTTTGGATTTGAATAAACATAGTGTTTAGGTTTATAAATATTGCATTTGATGGAATTCAATATAGGAATCAGAATTTATGTAATTTAGATAATATATGCCCAAGTAGGTTATTAGTTAATTTCTTATGAGTTTTCTAATAGCTGGTTTAGGCAATCATTGCTTGGTTTAGGCAATCATTGCATTATAGATGGAAATTTTAGGATTTCAACAGCTATGTTGGAAAGGAATTTGTAAAAAGATAAAATAAGAACAAAATTTTTGTTATTGTTATTATTATCATTTTACCCCCAAATTACACAAAATATCAATTTATAATTATTATAAAATAAAAAATATGGAAGTTACAAATCCCGTCTCCGACCACCCTCGACCAATTTCCCCATCCCTTTGGCCAATTTAGCGCCTCCTACCCCGATGTTGTCCCCGATCACTAACCAATCACACTACTCTATCTATCAATCCAACCCACCAATCGACAGAACCACCACCGTCGGGAGAAATCAACATGTCGAGCCTGTTGTCCTCGACGGAACTCGAATCGATCGAGTATCAGTCGAGTTTCAATAATTTTTTGTGATTTGATTAGGTTTTTCGTGATCTAATACAGGGGCCATGAGTCGACTGGATTCTTTCCATACTGACCTTACGGAGGATTTATGACATGGCACAATTGTTAGATTTAATTTTGATTACGTATTGGTCGACCGACATGATATTTTGAACAAGCCAACGGTAGTTCTGTATTTTGTATATGCCCGAATAGTATAGTGACAATATACTATTCTCTTTATTTTTGTACTTTAGCCTTGTAGACAGAAAACTGACAATATAATAATAATAATATATTGGTAGTATACTGTTATCCTATTTTCTGAGTTGTAGCCTTGCAGACAATATACTAACAATATACTGTTTTTTATTTTATTTTTTCTGAAACTCTAAGTTTATCCATGCAGACAATATACCGACAATATACTGATAATATACTATTTGTGCTACAAGCAAAGCCTATTTTATCCAATTTTTGTGACCGATTTACTTGCCGATTTGATGGACGATTGCCATAAAAATTAACACACAATATCATGGCCTTTTTGCGAGCATATGAGTCAAGTTTCATCAGGATCAGATGGTCGGATCTTCTGTATCGATGATATTCAAGGTTTGTCAATAATATAAATATTTTTCGATACGGAACTTCCTTGATTATTTCCATCGGTTTCTTGAGCAGATTTTCTTGTACTTAGTTTATTATACTATGCATGCCTGCTGTGTCTTTCTTGTACCAGGGTTGGGTAACCCGTACACGCCAGTACTTGCTATGTTAATAAATTCAAGTTATCATGTATATTTCGTGAATGTTTTCAGATACGGATGTATCCCTTGAGCTGGATCATTATCACCTAGAGTGAGTCTCATTATGGCAGCGTACTGACATAATTGACATTCTCCAAGCTTGAATATTGATATTCTTAATTCTAGAATGTCAAGTCCAGCTTGCTAGTCTTGTATCGATATATCTAGGTGGCTCGTTGCAGTGCACTGTAGCTTGTCTTAATCCCATCTATATGGATTTTTTTATTATTAAGCTTTTGTCTTGTGGCTGTTTAACTTACATGTCTTATCCAACATTTTTTCCAAAGGTATCATCATAGGGTGAGTTCTATGGATGCCTACAACATTGAACTTAAGAGTAAATTATAAGGATAAAACAACTAGCTTATTCACATAGTGTATTGGGATGAGAGATTTTTGGGTTTCATACGGACCCGTTGGCTAGGGCTTTATATGGAGCTCTCCGTCGTAAGGGGTATATTTCAACTCACCGTCATGTTATGCATCTTGTACTCTTATTATCTTCTCACCGTCTAATTATGCCTATTATATATACTATTTTCGGACTACCCTAACCTAGTCTAGAAAGCCTGCAGCATATATCCCAGTCCGAAAATATGTAGGACCAAGATATGTGACAATGGCCAACTACATATCAAGTAGACTTCAGTCCAAATTGAATACGTATACGTTATTCAGAATTTGGTCAACTATCTAAATATAAACAAATACCTCTATGTCTCAATCCGTAAGAATATGAAATATAAGAATGGACAATGTATATCCTAGTGTGCACCCCATACTACACATGCACGAATACAGTAGAAAAAATAATGCGAGTCTACAAATACTAGGCAATGTCAACAGAAAATAAACAATGAAAACAAGATATATATAACTATAGAAGACAAGATACAAGTATCTAATAACAATACCTGCATACCGAGAAGATAGATATCAGCAACTCCGAAAGAATTCAATAAAAACCAAAGCAGCTAGTCTGAAAGAAAACCAGGTCCTTAGAGGGACATAACAAGATACACAATATACATGTTATATAAACAGAAATAAATAAACAAATATGCCAAGGGTTTTTTAACCATCTAACTATGAAATTTAGATGACAACCTTAAGGCGCATGGGTGAGATTCAGGCTAAATTAGAATATTGCATAGCACGAGGCTAGATGTCACTACATATACTATCTCACAGTCATATGTACATAATGCATAACGTTTAGCAAACATCAAAGGCCAGCATCAAAACTCATCAACTCCCATAGTTCCATCCGGAGACTATGGTTTACCGATTTGGCTATCCCATACACCTAGTGTTTGTCCTCCCCCTCAATCTCCAATACTGATCAAGTCGTATACAAAACATATCTAGTTTTGTAACCGCTTGAGTCTCTAATCTCCTAATCATAGCAGTTATGTTTCTATCCGTCATACGGTCCTTACGGATCGATAACTAGTCGAGTACATAGCCTGTGCCCCTAGAAAAATATCACAAATCATGCCATTGTGTGTCGTGGCCAAAGAAGATATAAGAATATCCCATAATTAAAAAATAGTTCACTAAAACTAACCCAACATGCATAAAATAAGTATAAGACATGCAAGATGAAGCACTCCGTCGTTTGCACCCAAGTCTAGCTTGGATGCACAGATTATATAAAAATAAATATGGAACAATAATTAAACAAAAATAATAGTAAATATAACAAGGTATACTTACCTAATGTCCGGAAATAGTCTAGATGACGTTCTGATAGTGAACTTGTCAAACCAACGGTAGCACGAAAAGTGGAAGATATGCGAACGTCTCTGGATGCTGAAATGACCATCACCAAAATTTTAAAATGAGTGAGGTAGTCAGAAAAGCCTACCCATAAATCTAATTTGGACACAGAGGCAAAAATGATAGTTTGGGTCAAAATGAGGTTCGTAGGTGGCCCACTTTGTATCAAAAATTGTGCCAAAACTAGAGTGTAGAAGCATAAAAATGAACCATGTGCTCATATTAAAAAGCATATATGTCACGCCCCAGTCCCAAAATACGTTGGACTAGGAACACGTAAGAATGCCAACCGCATGGATATGGCAACTCCAATATATGGAAACCATAACCCATACGTACTCTGTAATATGAATATCAATCCACAAGTGGTTTAAAATGTATCACAAGTCACATGGTACAATCTAAATCTCATCCCCAGAAAATCAATATAAATGAATAACCAGCATCTATATAACTAGATCTCAACATAAGTATCTAAGGATGATAGTTGGATGGAAACAAATCTACTACCAACTAGAATGGAAAAGTACAGCACAATAAACACAATGCAAGAATACCAGCTAACAATCATGGGCTCGGAGAGAAGACATCCTCGAAACATATGTAACCATCCGAATCCGCGCTTCTGCAAATACTCAAGAGCAGATACACCTGGCAGAGGACCAGGTCCTCAGAAGGACGTAACAAGATACAAAAAAGTGAGCCAACTTGAATACAGTAAACATGCATATAATTTGAAAATAAATAACTATGCTGTACAAGACAATCTATATGAATGCAAATGAGGACAACTTTTCGATGTATGGGCAAGGGTAGGCTACTCGATCTACCTCATAACTCACACACACGTCAATGGACATCAGAAATCGACATACCGCGGGGGTAGCGACCAGCGAGAATCGAGAAATTGACATACCATGGGGGTAGCGACCAGCGTGACATACGCCCGTAGTGCGAGCTATATACTATGGTTTACCAGAGTGGTTAAAAGCCCATACACCTAATGATTGTCCTCTCATGATACTAGGTGCCATGTGTGTGTCAACATATCTAATACATAGTAATGACTGAAGAAAAACTACACATGCAATGAATATACAGAAAGAAAATAAATATACAGAAATATACTAAGCATGCAAAATACTGTAAGCAATTTGGCAAGGTATCTTGCCTGGTAAGAAAGCTGCAAGGTGTACTGTCCAGAAGTCAAGCACACAGGATCAGAAGCTATGGTCTCCGAACAAATGGTCCGGATGCTGAAATAGATATCACCAACATTCCCAGAATAAGCAAAATAGCTAAAAAGCACTTCCCTTTCGTCCAATTTGGACACAGGGGAAAAACGGTAATTTCGGATAAAAGCGGGGTCCACTTGTCACTTTGCACCAAAAAGCGTGTCAGAACCAATGGTCTCCAATTTTGTCAAACTTAGTGTCAACAAGTCCAGAACGATGATACGAACCCAACGAAACTTCCAAAATTGGATTCCGATGAGCCGATCACAAAATCGCCCGTCAAGTGGAGCCGTGGGGCCCACGATACGCGATTTTGGTCAACATTCTCAGAATCGAACCAAACTTGGGTCACAGGACCATCGTATTGCTACGAGTCCGATGGCACAAGTTTCGTTTTGATCCGACGTGTGTACACAAAGTTACGACGTGTTTCAGAACAGGCGGATACGGGGCGTTGTCGGCGGATACGCGTTGGTTCCGGTGTGCACGCACATCCCAATCAACTTCTATGAAATCCCGCACGTTCGTATCAACGGCGCGCACCTTTTGGTGGGGCGTACTTAGTTCCGGGTAGAAACGGGGTATCATTTTTCCTGTTTTTGGATCGCCTTTTGCGATCACCACAGGACGCGACGCACCGAACGGGTTGTACGGGCATCGAGAGGGTTACACAGCCTACGCGTCACAACTGACAGAACGGAAAATGGAGCAATGAGGAGAGAGAACGGGTTACCTGAACAGGTCTCCGTGGAACGGGGTTTCTTCGTGTCCGCGAGGAGATGCGACACGACCCAGTGTCTGAGTACTGTGCTACCTGCCTAGGGTTAGGGTTTCGGTTTGCCGGAGGCGGCTGCGACCGGAGGGCACGGCAGAGGCGACCGGGGGCTTCACTGGAGGCGGCTAGGGTTGTGGAGGTCCGGTGAGGTCGTCACGGGGAAGCAAGTGGCTGTCGAGGTTCTGCGGGGAGACGGTGAGGGGCTCGTGGTTTGGGGCTCGTCGGCTGAGGGCGGAGGAGCTGGGTGGTGGTGAGACGACGGGGAGAGGGTGGTTTTGATGTCGTCGGGAGGCTGAGGCACCGCTGCGGCGGAGCGTCGAGGGGGCTGTGGGTTCTAGAGGAGGAAGGCGGAGCGGGGCTGGGGGTGATGGTGGTGGTGTTGGGCTGGGGGTTCAACGGTGGGGGGTTGGCGAGGCTATGGTGGTGGCTGGGGCTTGCCGAGGCGCTGCGGGGCGAGTCCGGACGAGGAGACGGTGGCTACGATTCCGGCGTCGAGGCGGGGAAGGAAGGGGATTAAATAGGGCGGAGCTAGACGGCTCAGGCGGATTAGATACAGATTAGGATTAGGGTTCCGGCGGGTAACGGGTCTGGGTCCGGGTCGGGTTCAATCTGAATCCGACCCGATCCACTATTGTTTAAGTGTAGGTTCGGGTAGGCGGGTTTCGGGTCAACGGGTTAGACTCGGATCTGACCCATGGGGTTGGGTTTGGTTCAGTTGAACCGGGTCCGGTTTGGGTTGGTTTGGTTCAATTGAACCGGGTTTATTTCAGGGTTTATTTTAGGGTTAATTACGACTTGGTTTTTAGGACTTTAAAAATATTTCTGGGGTCCAATAAATTCCCCGAAAATTACCCTATGTCCAGTTTTTCATTTTACACTAGAAAATATTATTTTCATAATATTTTAATATTAATTAATATTATTAAAAAATCATTTAATTATAAAATACCTTAGTTTTAATTCCAGAAAAATTACAGAAAAATTATTTTAAAAATTCTTGAAAAATCAGGGGGTTTACAATATATGCGCTAAAGGGCGTATGCCACATATACAACATACGACAGAGGTTCCCAAGGGCATAACGAATCTGAAGCATGAAGTCACTTCTGTCAGTCATATCATTTATGACTCTAGAACAATTAATGACTCTGAATGCCTCGACTTTGATGCTGACAGTGGATGTCAATGCAAAGGTCCAGTCATAATTACCTTTGTTTGTATATAATTGTGTAGTGCCACGGGTACACACGACAATGTTCATACAACAACTTCTCCATGCTTCAAAGATTTACATGCGTCCAAGCTCTCCATGTGACATAGTCCTTATGCGGCCAAGTTTTTATAAGGCCCAACTTCTATGCGGTTCAAACTTTATGCGGCTCTATGCGACCAAATCATTATGTTGCAACTAGTGAGATATCTTCGACAAACCATTGTAGGCCAGGTGTCAAGTTGACCAGGTCACATACAAAATAGGTCAAGATCTCACCAAATAGCTAATCGTAACTAATGACACGTAGCCGATCGGCTATGACATGCACTTACGGTTACAACCATTCTGTTAAGAACGGACATGTGGCAGTCCCAGAATCTATGCGCGCATAGCATATGCGCGCGCATAGCCCGTCAACATGACGACTATTAATAGTAAGGTGGTACCCACAACATACATAGAGACACAAGACAGACAAACGTCAAGGAAGCATTCTTATTTCGTCGTCGGACCGCCAACGGATTAAAGGAGTCAGCTGTAGTATACGATCTTCATCGTCACACTCCCCAGAATCAAAAATATTATGCTTAGATTTTCTGTTTAGGATATCTTTGTACTTCTTTCTTTTGTTATACAACAAAGTTTGTTCAACTTTAATCAATGGCAAAGAAGGTGGTGAATCTTCTAGGGACATCTTTTTTCACTAATGAAAAGATAGTGACGCAGTCCGACGCGGTGAAGCTAGGGTCTATCCAGAAGACGCTGGTTGTATGTTTCAACCATCAATCCTTCGAGGAAATGCTTTCCGAGGATAGTGCAAGCCATTCGCCAAGTCTAGCAAAGCCAAAAAAGACCCACAGGACTTGGGTAGCAAATGCCAGTATGCCTCATCCAACTACGGAGCATACACTCCCTGTCTCTCTACTTGTTGCTGAAAATGCACATCATGCGTCCGTGCAGGCTGTCTATGCGGCAGCCACGTCCGACGAGGAGAGTGTTTAACACCTAAACTCTGGCAGAGGAAAATACTACGATGCCAAAAGTTTGGGGGATGATACATAGTCCATGCACCCACAGTGTGGGGCGTAGAAGAATAAGCATGCGATACTGAACTCCAGGCCCAAAAAGTTACCTACATGCACCACCGATATCAAAAGGGTTCTATCTTTGATAGAATCTTCTGTAGCAATGACTCCATGCGCCACTTGGACGAAGGAAAGAATCTGGACTCTTCGTACTATGCACCAGTGCATGCTAGCACGAGAAAGTCTAGGGCAGTACGAGCTCGCTAAGCTCAAGCAACTGCTCAGTTGGTGGACCTTCAGCATGTGCCTCTAATTGTTATGCGGGCCCCTGACAAAAAGTTATACAAGATCGACCCATGCGCCCAGCCCGTAGTGGCACGGGGACTTGGTGAGTCTCAAAAGTCATCAAGTGATGACTTGAAAAAAGTTCTTTTACGAACCCAAAGTTAGGGAGAAAGAACATTACCTACAAACCCATGTGCTCAGTTTACCCGTGCTCATAAAGAGGGTGCAAAGGTGAATCATCCCTCACCCGACTTGCGCGAGGTGATCAATCACAAGCACAAATCGAGAGAAACATCTACGAAATATGAGGTACCCCTCTGGGGCATCACTGTGCCAACATCGTCATTAACTACTGCTGTGCTAAAGTAGCTATACCTATAAACATACAGTCAATATTTCAGTGACTGCAACCAAGGGCACCCGACCGACAGCATTCCGAAAAACTGGAGCAAATACCAGAATAGAAGGAGTTTTCCTTCACCTCAAGTTGTTCCACTTGGAGATCTCCCTCCACGAAGGGAGGTCGGAAGTCTAACACCTCAAATCTTTCACTCTCGGCCAGCATGTCGAGAAGGCGGAGGCAAGCAGCGATACATATAGAAGGAGTGTTCCTGGGCACCCGCTCGAAGATAAAAGTGCCATCAGCTGGGGTTAGTATTTCCTCAAGACCCCAGATGACTCTACAAACTGGGGGTTATAATCCTTTGGAGTTTTATGAAAATTTATCGTTTCGAGGAGACAATAATTCTTAAGGAACAGACGCTGATATTTTTGAGGGTAGTTACCCTCATGAAAGCGAAGTACCTTCCAACATTGGCGGTAGCATTCTCTCTGAGTCAAAAGAATATGTAGCACTGTCAGCCTTTCCTGATGACATCCCGATACAAGGATCCAAGGCAAAAATCGAGAGATCCATCGTCCCGTCTGTCTCTCCCTATGTAAGGATAATATACATGGTTGGGGAGGACAATGAAGGCACCAGCGACCGACAGCGCCTTGAGACGCTCAAGGCCATGATGCAGACCATGAGTGCTTCAATGTAGGATTTGACCCAAACAATGCTGGATATCATTGCAAATATGGCCCCACAACCATTAAGGACCTCGGGTCAAGCAAGCCAGGATCTGGGAAATAATGGGGAGTCGAATGCAACCTCTACCCCCGCTGATGGAAATTATGACATGCCAAGATAATTCACTCCTTCGACAGTAGATGAGGCTCGGGAAGCAATGCGAAAAGTACATAAACTCCGATCTCACCAGGACTCAATGGGCAACCGGGACACGCTAAGCGAGCTCGGGGTATGACAACCATATCCTCTAAAGTAGAAAAATATAGCATACCCGCCCAAGTACAAGCCCTTATCTATGATTCCATTTGACAAAAAGTCATCTCTCCATCAATACATAAATTACTTTGATATAATGACGGGGCATTTACCTTGCGACGATGTTCTCCTCCCCAAGATCTTGGTCGGGGCATTAGCCGAGGTTATCTTCGATTGGTTTTGCAGCCTCCAGGACAATTGTATCTCGTCTTTTAAGGACCTTCAAACTCTCTTCCTTGCCAGTTCTATGACGGAGGAATGGACATGATGATGTCCTCCCTAATGGACACCACTCAACGTGAAAAGGAACCTGTATGTGAGTACATAGAACGATACAGGCAAGCTATGCTAAAACTACCCCCCAGCAATCTGGAGTCCATGCTGATGGACTACTACCAAAATATGGCATATTAGCGATATTTTTTAGCGACTCTAAAAGAAAATGTCGCTAAATTTTATAAATTTAGCGACGCTATAACTATACGTCACAAAATGTCATATTTTGCGACTAATTACGACGGTTAGTGACTAGAATTTGATACTGTGAAGAAAGCGTCGATATAAGTCGTTAAACGTAGCTAGGTTTTTTACTTTTGCGACCTATAGAGATATATTAGTTCATAACGTCGCTAAATTTTTTTTATATGCGATGTTTAGCGACTTCAGTCAACAACGTTGCTAACATTTTACATATGCCCATTCCAGATTCACTTTTCCCCTATTTCTTTTCCCAAATCAAAATTTCTTCCCCAAACCCCTGTGCGCCTCCTCTCCTCCGGCGAACCCTCCTTCAGGCACTCCTCCCCTCCTCTCCTCTATCGGCCCTCCCACAGGTGCTGCTCCTCTCCTTGGGCTTCTCTCCTCTACTCTACGGTGTGGCTCCAGCCCCTCCTTCCTTTGTCGACCCCCTCCACCCTACAACGCGGCTCCAGCCCCTCATTCCTCCTCTACTCCGTCTCCTCCCCCCTCCACCGTGACGCACCAGCTCCTCACCACCTTCGACGTGCACCCCCATTCTCAGGTAAACTCTAACCCCTAATTCTTTTGACAATGACACAGACACACATTGATACGGACACACATTGATTATGATACAGACATGCACATACCCTAATACTCAGGTTTTACTAGCGTTGGTTTTGATACATTAATACCGACACTGACACGGACACTGTAATGGACATGCACATACCCTAGTTGGAGAAGAAGAGAAGTTTGGAGGGGTAGAGAAAGCCATTACTCTGGTTGGGGAATTTGGGGAGTGAGGGGATTTGGGGAGGGAAATAATTTTTGAGTAGGAGAAGAGTTAAAATTGGGATGGTTGTGGATTTGATAGGATATAAGAGAGAGGATAGTTTATGTCAGAATGGAGTCGAGAAGGGGAAAGCCAAGTCCTAGGATAAGAAAATCATAAATGGTTTGATAATATAGAAAAATATTGAATTATGGATACAACTTGGGCATGTTAACGTTCGACCCTATATATGGACAAATCGAGCTCCCTCTATGCCAAAAGCAAGTATAAAGGACTTGTGGCTATTAGGGACAACAATATCATCAAAAAGAAATAAAAAATACTTTTTAAAAAGTTGCTACCCGATGTACATATGGTACTTGTGCATGACCTTAGTTATATGGAGACTGGACTATGACCAATTAAAAATACATAAAAATTTAGTTAAACTAGACTAAATTATATTTAATTGTACATACCTATTATAGCAAGGTATTGACCTAGAATGACTTGATAAACCCCTCCAGCGCGGCTTCTCCCCTCACACGGCTCCTCCCCTCCGACGTTTATTTACTTGAGTTTGAAATCTTTGGCTCTATTTTCCGCTCTAGTACCGGAAGCAATGAGACATAAGTCTTCCATTCTCTTTCATATTTCTGTCTCATGGCTTTCGGCACCAGATCGTAAGGTTGAGCTAAAGGTCTCATGGCTTCTTGATTTATTTACCTATTTTTTATTAGGTTTCACGTATCACAACTCGAATACTAACGATTTGACCTAAATACTCACTTTAATGAACATTTGGATAATATACTTGAACGATGTCTATTCATCTTTGTAGAAGTATCTAAAAATAGATCTGAATTACTACCTGCATCATCGTTCGTAGATATACAACTGTTATCATGATAACATGTGTGGTGTACGGGATGAATACATAGAGGGAGTAGAGCAGTTCCTGCAGTTCGCCAAGGCGTCCCCTGAGTACATGGACGGCACAAAAATTAAGTGTCCATATGGGAAATTTTGTAACTTAAAATATTATCCAAAATTGGATATGACATATCATTTGTACTCAAGGGGTTTCACTCTGAATTACTATCAGTGGACCTCACATGGAGAGCTTGTGCCTTTAGCATCGGAGCAGGAGCCTTATGTGAAGCCATATATGAATGTCCACAAGAATGCTGATTTCGATGATGGGTACATGAACATGGTTTTCGATGCCGCGGGGCCTACTTTCGATCCGGACAATCATGAAGTAGCTGAGGAGGCACCGAATGTCGATGCGACAAAGTTTATGGAGTTGTTGGAGAATACAAGGACTCTATTGTATCCTGGTTGTGATGATCATTCACCATTAGAGGTAGTCACCAGGTTGTTGAGCATAAAATCTAATTTTAATATATTGGAAGAATGCTACAACCGACTGATCGAGTTGATTATAGAGATCTTGTCGGAGGGTGCCAAGTTACCTACAGACTTCTACCGATCTAAGAGAATGGCTAGATAGCTATGGATAGGATATCAGAAAAATAATTTGTGTCACAACGAGTGCATGTTATACTATAAAGAAGACAAAGATGAAGCAGTATACATATTCTGTGATGCTGATCGCTACAAGACAACTAGTACTGGAAAGCCTCCCGGTACAAGAAAGTTGACCGATTTAATGCACTACCTCCCTTTGATGCCACAGTTGCAGAGGTTATTTATGTTAAATGAGACTGCCAAAAACATGAGTTGGCACAAGCGGGAACAGATCGAAAGGGTGTTGGATCATCCATCCGATGGAGAAGCATGAAAGCACTTTGATCGAGAGTATCCTAATTTTTCTTTGGATCCGCGTAATATCATATTGGGGCACTCCTCCGACGGTTTCACCCCATTTACACTTTCGGGATCCCAGTATTCGTGTTGGCCTATGGTTGTCACCCCATACAACTTACTGCCTTGGATATGCTTGAAGACTCCGTATATGTTTCTAACCGTTATCATTCCGGGTCCAAAAATCCTAAGAGAAATATTGATGTGTACTTACAGCTGTTGATAGATGAGTTGAATCAGCTACGGAAAGTAGGCGCCAACACATATGATATTTCCAGAAAGCAGAATTTTCAGATGAGGGCAACACTTATGTGGACCATCAATAACTTTTTGGCCTATGGAATATTATCGGGATAGAGCACTCATGGTCGTCTTTCATGTCCATATTGAATGGACTATACTAAGGCTTTTCGTTTAAAAAATGGAGGAAAATTGTACTTCTTTGTTTGTCATCGATAGTTCCTGCCGAAAGATCATTCGTTCAGGAGGAACAAGAATGCATTCCGTATCGGTGTTGTGGAGAAGGCCGATCCACCACCAAGGTGGTCTGGAGACACGATATGGGAGGAGGTCAGAGATTTTTCAAGTGTTATTGAAGATCCTATAAGGGGTACAAGTGTGATGAATTTGGTCGAACTCACAACTGGACGAAAAAGAGCATATTCTGGGACCTGCCATATTTGAGCACCAATATGATCAGACATAACCTTGATGTCATACATATCGAGAAGAATATGTTTGACAATATAATTAATACTATGATGTACGTAAAGGGAAAGATGAAAGACAATCCTAAGGCCAGGTTGGACTTAAAAGAAATATGCCGACGACCTGCGTTGCATTTTATAGAGGAAGAGAATGGGAGGGCGATGCAGCCTAAGTCGATTTTCTTATTGGACAAGGAGGACAAAGGGAGACTTTGTAGGTGGATCCAGGGCCTAAAATTTTTAGACAGCTACGTATCAAATCAGAGAAGATGCGTCGACCCGAAGGAGAATAAACTGATGGGTATGAAGAGCTACAATTGTCATATATTTATGGAGAGATTAATTTCGGTTACATTTTGAAATTTTTTACTGCAGCTAGTTTGGGATCCATTAACAGAGCTTAGCATATTCTTCAGAGATCTTTGTTCTACTAAGTTGTTCGTTGATCGTCTAGAAAAGCAGGAGAAGGACATTGCAGTGACACTTTGCAAGCTTGAAATAGTGTTTCCTCCAAGATTCTTCGACTCCATGGAGCATTTGTTGATTCATCTTTCCTATGAGGCACGCATTGGTGGACCTGTCAATTATCGGTGGATGTACCCGTTCGAGCGAAATTTGAACCACCGCAAGAGGAAGATAAAAAATAAGGCACGGGTGAAGGGTTCTATTTGTGAAGTCTATGTTCTCGAGGAGATTACAAACTTTTGTTCGATGTAATTCAAACCTAATGTTGCTACTAATAGAATGAGAGCTCCCATAAATAACGACGGGTATCAGGAATCTAATGAGGCAATACTGAAAGTATTCAATGCTTTCGAAAAGTCCTCCGGTAAAATAAAGATGTCACGCCCAGTCCCAAAAGTAGGACCAGGAATACGTGACACGCCAGCTACGCATTCGACCAGACTCAGGTCTGACTCGAATACGTATAAGCTGTAATATAAAGGGCACTATCTAGGATATTCCATAAATGTAAACCTCTATGTCTCAATACACAATGTACATCAGTATACAAGAAAGAGCTAAATGTGCTATGGTCGGCCGTCCAATAACACACTACTCGAATAGACTCGAGAAGAAGTATGAGTCTACAAAACTAGGCTACAACAGCAGATGAATAATCAATATAAAATAACCATAATGCCGGTAGATATAATGTGAGTACCTGGTACCATGCTCGCAAGATATGCTACTACATCGGTATCTCCATGTGTTCTGTAATCTTCTATGCTGCAAAACTGGCAGGGAACTAGGTCCTCAGAGAGATGTAACAAGGTACAGGAATATAGCAAGCCAAGTAAACAGAAAGTACAAGTGCACGACAGGGTACTCTATCATAACCAACTAGTGTGACACAGTTTAAAGACAATGTTCGACGCGTGGGCTTTCTAATGTAAAATTGTAGCTCCGGACACGGAAACACACGGCACGTACCGCAACTTCGGGCAAAGAGTCACACGGGTGAAACAGCTACACTAGAAACATGTATCACTAGAAAATACTACATATATATAAGCGCGTGCAGAGTAGCCCAAACGTCTAGTACCTGTCTTCCCCTTCTCAAGCGGTCAATGATTGTGCGTTGAACCTGAACCTCTAACTACAGTCTCGACACAAGGAAATAACTCAACAGACGCGACCCTAAGGTCGTCCCAGTCTCTGATCATGATGTCAGTATCAGGATACAGGAATCTGGCACGATCACAGTGTATGAGTGTGTCCTGGGGTATCGATGTACTCTGGTACGCGCATCGAGGTGCTACGAAGCATCAGTAATTAATCTATGACGTTAAGTCGAATGTCAACACCCGGTTGTGAACCGGACGCGAAGTACCGAACGTCAACATAACTACGTGCACAATGTACATACGAAACAATAAATATCTGTAAACTGAAATACAGGGTGGCAAGGTACACTTGCCTGCGTGCGGCTGCTGATAACGGGGATCTGGTACCGCGTCCAAGTCTGCAGGTCCCGCAGTACCTAGTGAAGGGATACAAACCAGAATCAATAATCTACTTAAGACAGACAGGTGTGCTACACACAGCTACATCTAGACTCAGTCTCAGTAATTTAACTAATTATTTACCGTCCTCAATCTTTGACTCATGATCAGATAATATACCTATTCCAAAATAAATCACCTGCTCCCCATGTCCATCACCCATTAATTATCAATTTATTTTCAGTCCTAGTTTCTAAACAACTAAACCACAATAACAAATACGCGTTTAATAATTTGGACATCCGTCACATTTGGCATTAACATCCATCCTTATTTGTACGTATTTCATAACCTCATTCAATTTCTATTTAAACCGTAAATACTTGATTTAAATAATTATTTTTCAACCTTTAAACATATACAATCTTTCCCATTTCTCAATAAAACTACTACGTAATTATGTTCATAATTTTCCATCAATCCTCAATATATGGCTATTGGTTAGATATTACACACTACTACACTAACAATCACCTGCTCCTCAATATTTATTAGTGTTTCATCATCTTCATAATAATTTAAACTACTCGTCATCAATATATATACAATATGCAAATAAAATGAATATCATCCTAAGATCTCATACTTAGCACTCAATGGACCTCAAACACATTAGCATTATTCACATCCCTAGAGACCATGTAGCATATAACCATTAATGTACATTAACAAGCTATTAAACCCTAAAATTTCCTATGCAGAATAAACTCTCAACTCAAAATATAAACATAAAACTCTACTAATCTAAATGCAAAAACACAATGCAACACAAGGGAAGGGGGATGTTCACCTTGGCGGAGGAATAGTGGTTGCTGGCCGGAGGAGGGAGCTCGGCCGGGGTCAGGTGAAGATGGCGAAGGTGTTGATGGTGATGATGAAGATGGGGATAATGAAGAGTGGTGGTGCTGGTTGTGTGGAGGAGGTGGTCGTCAGGTGGTGTTGCTGGTAGTGTAGGGTGGAGGTGTGGCCGGACGGCGGGGAAGATCTGCGCCGGCGGTGGAAGTCGCACAGCGGGGGAGGAAGCTGAACTGCGCGGGCCGGTCGCACAGCAAGAGCCGCGCGCTGCGGTGGCAGCGGTCACCGGCGGGGGAGGACGCACGCAGCAGGGCGGCAGCTGCTCTGCACAGTCGGGGGACGCACGCAGTGACCGGAGCTGCTCTGCTGCAGCGTGGGGGACGCACAGCGTCGACCGGAGCTGCTCTGCTGCAGCGTGGGGGACGCACAGGGGTGGCCGGCGTAGGTTGCAGCGGGGGGGTCGGCGTAGGCTGCAGCGGGTCAGCTGCTGTGGGGTGCGGTGCCGGCGTCGCCTGGCCGACGTTGGCCGGAGGGGTCGGGCCAGAGGGAAAGTCCTCCTCAATGAGAAGAAGAGTGGAGTAGTAAAGGAAGAAGAAGAAGAATGGGTAGGGAGGGAGAAGAAGTTTGAGTTTCTTCTTGCATGAAGAAATAAATAAAGTAGGAGAGAGAGTGTGGTTTTGGGATTAGGGCCGGTAGGTTTGGTTGAGGGTGGGGAGTAGGAGTCACTTTATAGGAGAGTGTGTAGGTTTGAATGGAGGGTTGGGATTAATCCTTGAAAAATGGGTGGATAGGATTTTACATGGATAGGATGAGGTTTCTTCATGTGAGGAATAGGTGGGTGAGATTGGGACCCTATATTGGGACCCTCTCAATTTATCATGACCAATAGGATGTTGCCAACAATTTAATAATTGCGAATAAGCCCCCATAAATTTGGAAAATTGCATGGACACATAAAATGATGCAAAAATTGCGAAGAAAAATATATTTAAAAATTGTCATGGTGAGGGGGTGTTGCGCGTTAGGCGCGGGTCTAATTTGAAGGGCATTGGGATTAGTTTAGGATAAAAATGGAATTTACAAAGTTGGTAAATCCCGATTTAAATAGAGATAACGCGTCCCACGAATTTAATTTAATTGGGGTCCGTGGGGTCAAAATCTGGAAATGACGCAAAGGCCAAAAATGGTGGGGGCTTGGAGTCAGTCTTGGACCCTTTAGTTGGTCCGGCTCAACGGGTTAAGTTGGTACCCCAAAATCGAGGGTAACGACACAGGTGTCCGACACGGAATTAAATACGGGTTACAATTTTCGGAATATTGCATAATTAATTTAGAGCACACAAAAACTTATTTTTAACAATCAGAAAAGTCCAGTGCCTAATTTGGCGAGTTGAGTCGGAAGTACAATAATTGTACGGAATCTATGGGCTGACAATGGGCTCCGAATAACTAGACAAAGTTAGGGTGCGCCAAGGGATTAAATTAATTGGATTAAAATTCCAGGTAAATTTCCTCTACTCTAAACCTCAACATCTGCTATCAAAATTTTTCCAGCTCCACTCTAACTATCTACAGAATAAATCGAGGGGGTTTACATTCTTCCCAACTTAGAAAAATTTTGTCCCCGAAATTAAAAGTAAAGCACGATAATATCTATCAGAATTTTAAATTAGTCTAGTAATTAAATGTCGTACGTGAAATCGTACCTTGCTCCTCAAATAAGTACGGGAATCGCTGCCGAATAGAATCCTCGCGCTCCCAAGTAGACTCGCCTGGTGAATGGTGCTTCCATGCCACTCTGACCAGTCGAATCGTCTGTCCTCTCAAAGTCTTCTCGCTGCGATCGAGAATCTCAACTGGCTGCTCTACGTAAGACAGGCTGGGCCCGACTGTAATCTCCGAATGATCAAGCACGTGGCTAGGGTCTGCGACATATCTCCTCAACTGCGATACGTGAAATATGTTATGTACTCCCTCTAATGATGGAGGTAATGCAAGACGGTAAGCCACTTCGCCAACTCGTTCCAAAATGTCAAACGGTCCGATATACCTCGGACTCAGCTTGCCTCTGCCTCCGAATCTGATGGTACCACGAGTGGGCGATATCCTCAAAAATACGTGGTCACCCTCCTTGAACTCCAATGGTCTACGGTGCGCATCTGCCCAGTATTTCTGTCTGTCCTGTGCTGCGCGCAGGTGGCACTGAATCTGCTTGACCTTCTCTACTGTCTGTGTCACCAATTCGGGCCCAAGTATCTGACGCTCTCCCACGTCACTCCAACAAATTGGTGACCTACATTTCCTGCCATACAGTGCCTCATAAGGTGCCATCTGTATGCTGGCCTGGTAACTGTCATTGTAAGAGAATTCCACCAAGTGTAGGTGGTCCTCCCAAGGTCCTCCAAAATCAATAATGCACGCTCTCAACATAACCTCTAATATCTGTATTGTGCGCTCTGACTGACCATCAGTCTGTGGATGACATGCAGTGCTGAACTTGAGACGAGTTCCGAGGCTCTCCTGCATACTTCGCCAAAAATGTGACGTGAATCTGGAATCATGATCCGATACGATGCTGACAGGTACTCCATGTAATCATACTATATGTCTCATATACATGTCAGCTAGTATCTCTGTGGATTACCCAACTCTGAAGTGCAAGAAATGTGCAGACTTGGTGAGTCTGTCTACAACAACCCAAACTGCATCCTTCCCGCTAGGGCTTCGCGGAAATCTTGTGACGAAGTCCATGGTAATGTGTTCCCACTTCCACTCGGGAATGGGGAGTGGCTGCAATAATCTTGCAGTCCTCTGATGTTCAGCCTTGACTTGCTGACAAACTAAACACTTCGCCAAGAGGATCTTGGTAATTATTATTTTTGTATGTATACTTGCACAATGATTAACGTTAAACTTAATATCACTTATTTTATATTTAGGTCGATCGTCAAGAGGCAACACTTGAGAATGAATCTATTAGAACTCTAGCGAATGGACCAATTTATGTCATCAAGATCTAGCCAACTTACTGTATGAATGGGTCTAGGTTCAAGTCAACAAATGCCCCAATAAGAGACAGCTTCATGGATCTCAATTCTACGAAAAATAGTTGTTTGTATATCAAATCTTCGAACTACAAAGATGTCGATCCAAGCACTGATTTCTTTGGCATCTTACGAGAGATTATGGAGTTAACATATAATTATGACACAGAGCTTGCTAAGATCGTGTTATTCAAGTGTGAGTGATTCGATCCCATTTAAGATCAAGGTTGGAAAATTGACAAGCATGGTCTTATGGATATAAACTACCGGCGTCGATATCAAGGATATGAACCATTTGTTCTATAAAGTCAGGCTCAGCTAGTGTACTTCACAACTTATCCTAAACGAGGAACCGAAAGGTCATATTGGTGGCCAGTCTGTAAGACTAAAGCTAGAAATATCTTTGACATTGATGAAATAGCTTATCAGAAAGACGACCTACCTCTTGTTGCAAATATTGTAGATGTGGACTCAACGAAAGTTACTCATGACATATTTCATCAAGTAGAAGAGGTAAAAGTATTAGAAGATGATGACGAAGTATATGAAAGTGAAGATGAAGAAGAAGAGGAGGAGGAGGAGGAGGAACACGAACAAAATAAATTTTTATATGATAATTAAAATTAAATAAAATTCATTTCTACTTTTTTTTGGCCTAGTTGTATGATACTTATATTTGTGATGGTGATACATACATATCTCTGTGTATTTGTGGCCTAGTTCTATGATACTTATGTTTGTGACGGTGATACATACTTATGTTTTGAGGTAGTGACACTTTTATCATTTTGACTTTTATTATGGCCTAGTTTACAACTTCTGTATATTTTTTCTGTCATGTAATCTAAATATCTTTGTATATTTGTTTTATTATTATATTATTCTCAGATATGACTGGACTTCGCGGATCCCATTCCCGCGGTAGATCCTCTAGACGTCCTCTTCAGGACACATATACTCCTTTCCGATCCTTGTCCCTGAGTACTCTATACTATCGACCAACAGTACCTTAGAATGCGACTGCGACAACCACACGTGGCAGTACTCCTGGGACCAGCAGTTCCAGGCTCGAGAGTATCCCTTCTAGTGTTACTGCTTTGTCCAGTGTTCTTGCTGCTGACAGTACCATGGAGACAGAGGAGGAGATGGCGGTCGAGCAAACTCTATCTCCATATCAGAGCGATCCTCTGTGTGCTCCACCAGATAAGACGAGAATTGAGATTTGGGCCGATGGTCCTATAAAGTAAGTTAATTAGTTATTTGTTTCTTATGAATATATTTATTCACTTTTTAATGAGTTTAATTATCAATGTATATATAGATTTTGTCCCTCGGTGGTACAGAGAGCACTGGAACATTTTCCGAGGCAAAACTAAGGTGGGCCATAGATAAACTACTCGGATGCCTCAGAAGAGAGAAAGATGTTCTGGTTTGGGCACTTCAAGATAAAAGTATATTTAATTTTAACATTATTAATATTTTTATGTTAATATTTTATAACTAACTATTGTACTTCTTGTAGAGAACATATTTCTATCCACCACACTGGGCCACACAGATCGAGCAGCAGGTTCTTTTCGTTGCTGTCAAGCTCATCTGTGATGCTATGGATGATCAGAAGGCTCGTGATCGGAAAAAAAAAAACCGATCCAAGGCTAGTTCATGCCTGAATAGTGGACTAAGATGATAGCTAGATTCAACGAGGATAGGTATAGGAAAAAGTCAAAGAAGGCCAAGGCGACTCGACAGAGGGCGGGAAAGTGGTGTGGTGGGTCGATTCTGATGACGAAACATTTTCGTCGTTTGGTACGTATTTTATTGTATACGTACAATTTTTAATCATCATGGCCTAATTTTTTACTTTAATAACAAATAATATATTTCTTAACAGGTCCAGAGGGGTGAGAATGCGAACATGGTGACAGTGTTCCTCGCCACTCATAGGAAGGGGGGACAACTTATCAATTATAGGGCGACGCAGAGCTACGTAAGTTTTACTCTTATGTTTTGTTAATTTTGATAGAACTTACAAAAATACATGTAATTAGTAATAAGTACGTAAGATATATAGTAAGTAGTATGCTTATCGATAGATACATATTTTCTAGGATGAGTATAGGAGGCTCCGAGAAGAGTCGACCCAGCCCATACCTGGAGAGGGGGTAGTTCCTCGGAACCCCCTGCCTACCTAGCTCCTTCAGATGACGAGCTGTGGATGAGAGACGTTGGTAGTCTACATAGGGGTACGTACTACGGTACAGGATCCTACGGTGCCTATGTTGCATCACAGTCCTCTAGGAAATCCTCTACCGATGTGCATACCCCACAGCCCTCCTAGGAGTCACAACGAGCAAAGGAGAGAGTTGACCTTCAGATTGTATCTCTGCGTGACAAGTTGATGCAAAGGATTATGGTGCAGTCGCAGACGGACGATGCGACCCTCATAGTACATTTTGAATCGCTGGAGCGTAGCATCATAGAGCTGAGGGATCTAGCCACGTCGACAGAGTCCAATATAAAATTGCTGTAGGAGTCACAGTTGACTGTGGGCGCCACACTATCGAGGATGCAGGAGTCATATATTGAGATAAGCGAACGAGTGGAGACCGTGGGTGCTTCACTATCGAGGATGCAGGCATCACAGCTTCAGATGGACGAGTGAGTGGAGCATAGTAATATGAGGTTATTATCTATCATAGATTCTTGCGACGCTCGTTGACAGAGTTGGATACGCTCGTTGACAGAGTTGGACGACGTCCTCGTGGTCTACCTGTATCGTCATCTACATTGACTCCTACATCAATTTCTATAACGCTTATACAGGAGAAGTTTGATACGCTATTATCTCATATTCGATGCGGCTCCTCCCCCTGATCAGTAGTAGTTTTTTTGACACGTGTGTATTGGCCCATTCATGAGAGTTTATACTTATTATTTGTACACTTTTATTGTATGAATTATTTATATATTTTTATTATGAATGATATTATGTGACTACATTCGGGCCTGTCACGACCCGTACCCGGATAATCGGACACGAGTACGTTGTTACATCTAGCCTACGCCACAGAATCGATGGTAGAAGGATGTCTGGGTTGTTTTTAACTATCTAATATCTCAACAATATAATATGGTACCTGTCAATCATCTCAACTCCAAACGGAGGAACAATATGGTATCTCACAAGTATAACTAATGTCAATCACAAAATAAACTATGGAAGATAAAGCACGAATGGAATAGCGAAAGAAAGAATACGATACAATCCATAATCTAAAATAATATACAAAATGTGAATCTTAACAATATAATAGTCTAATACATGCCAACATAAATAACTTAACCTCCTCGGGCTCTGTAACTAAGTTCGCCTGATCTACAAAAGTATCCTCTATAAGTACACCGTCCTACGACGCGTATAATGTGGAACACTGCTCTATAAGCCAATCATCTGGAAAAGTATATCCAGTCAGGATTGGAGCGAAGTACATACCTCTGAAAGCAGTTTCAATAACATAATCGAGCATATAAAACATATAATAGAAATAAAATACAAGATCACTAACATATGAATGAATAAAGAATTGGTATACAGGTAATGTACGAGAATATAGAACAATAATATGAATATCAACAATATGATGAAGTAACTGCAATCTAACTAATGTGCCTCAGAATACAAGTTCATTATGTGATCGATTTGGGTGAACATGATTAATAAGGTAAGACAATTACAAAAGACGATTACAAGTGAGGTATGTAATCATAATGTACACGATAAACAATGGGGCTTTGATCACATAATCAACTCCTACTCTCCCATCCCCAACTAATACCAATGGATCCAATCATGACACGCTACGAACATGAATATGACTACTGAACATGAGCAGTGGGTATACACGAATATAATAACTACTGAACACGAGCAGTGGATGTACACGAATAAGCATAATGAACACGAGCAGTATGTGAACATGAAATATAAATCAATACCCAATATACACGATGAAATACATGTACACGAGTGCCCGCTGAACATGGTAGGGGATAATATCTCCTGACGGGATCCATATAGTACAAGTCCGTGAAATCACTGTGTCGGAGTCCAGTATACAATTCTAGAACATGCATATATATACTATTATGAATTAAAAACTATTAGAGAAATGTACTCGCCTGAAGTCCTGAGTAAGGTGGGTCTCGCGATGCCCAAGCTGGTGTCACACAGACCTATATATGGTATGTTACATCAATACAAGGTTCAAACATGAAAATAAGTTAAGTTGATACAATTCTAGGTCAATAAGCCATTTCTAGGTCAAACCAATTAAATCTAGGTTACAAGAATCTAACACTAGGATACTAAATCGATATACTATAAAACTATGCTATACTAGCTAACCTATGATACTATGAAACACTCAAAAAATTTATCCTAAGATACGCAAGTTTCCGTATATGAAAATAGTATTTTAGATATATATATACGTCAATATACATAACACTATAACAAATCAATAAAAATATGATACCTTGGCCTTGCACCAATACGTATCACATCTATCTTGATATCCAAACCCAATACCTTAGGTATTGACCCAATACCTTGGTATTACCTTGGTATCTCAAGGTAATCCAAAACTCAACAGTATAGCTAATAATATATAGAAACCCCAATACCCTATATGCTACTACATACCAAATACTTAAATAGGTATCAATACAAAAATAGAACTATCCATAATACAATACCTACATATCTACGAATAGCTAATATCGCTAACTATTAACATACATTACCTATTAGCATATATATACTACACTAGCTATTTCCAAATATACTTATCATAACATATATATAAGCATACATAACTAACTATAAACTAAACACATACCCATCTAACCCCAAAACCCTCACTGGTACAGATACTGAATACTGATACTGTGCAGATTTCTGAATTGTGAGGTAACTCATACGGCTCACGGTGCAGTAAATGAATGTTTCACTGCATCTCCCCCTTGCTCGAGCTGCTGAACTACATCTTCAGTGCAGTGACGCACTTGTTGCTGTTGCAGCTACCTGTTGCAAGGAGGCACAAGTTGATGTTGTAGCTATTGGCTGCCAAGATCAAGTTGCTGTTACAGATACCTGCTGGTTTTGTTCCCGCTGTTGTTGTTGATGCAGAGCTGATATTGAGGTCACCTCACTGTAGGGTACTGCAGTCTCCTAATTATGCCACCTCTATGTGCATGAGCTACATGCACAGTGCCTCACCCTTTGCTGCCACTGTGCTATGATACACATATCCACGAGGTTGCTGCACTGCCCGACTGCACATCCTGAAGAAACTGCTACTGCTACTGCTACTGCTACTATTGATTTACACTGATGCACTTCACTTCCATGAGCTGCTGGGCTCCCCTTCTGCCACTGCTATCTCTCTCACTCACTATCTCACACACTCACACACACAAACACAACTCAACACTAAGCTCACATGTACACTCATATATATATATATATATATATATATATATATATATATATATATATATATATATATATATATATATATATATATATATATAAATACTAATACATATATACTTATACCTATAATTAGATATATATTCATATATATACTCGCCCATAGTCTATGGGCGAGTATATATATATGTATATGTATCTAATAATAGGTATAAGTATATATATATTATTTTATATATATATATATATATATATATATATATATATATATATATATATATATATATATATATATATATATATATAAACATGTACATATAGAATCAAGAGCAATAAATAAAATACATGGAGTGCACCGCACTATGGGCGAGTATATATATATGTATATGTATCTAATAATAGGTATAAGTATATATATATTATATATATATATATATATATATATATATATATATATATATATATATATATATATATATAAACATGTACATATAGAATCAAGAGCAATAAATAAAATACATGGAGTGCACCGCACCCGTATCACACTAATTCTATAATACGCTTACGATATGGTTCCAACACACAACCAAACATATCCCAAAGGATATGAGCAAGTCTAATACACTAAATATAAACAATATATATAATAATTAAATCAACTACGTGTCTGTGTCACGATATGATATGCACAAGTCCCTGTGTCGGAGGAAAACCTCCAAAATTAATCTATATCGCTAAATTGACGAGATACGGCCTACATGTACCCAATTGTGGACGCAACACTAGTCACAAATAATCAATCATATATTATATTGATCTATTTGACCAAATGACAAATATTATATGTACCAATCTCGGAATTTCCCCAAAATTGACACAAAAATGTACATAACTTCCACTATAGGTCTCCTATGAACCTAAACTCAATTCCTATGGGTAGCCTATGCATGTGGGTCAGTTTTTCATGGTTAAATCTCATATTTAGAGTCTACTAGAAGAGAAAAAACTAAAATGTACCTATTAGGAGATGGATTCCCAATAAAAATCTCTAAATTGAAATGTAGCTCCTATCCTTGTAGATCTTTGTCTCCTCCTTATTATTTTTTGCCTCATTCTTGTAGATTCTTGATGTAGAAGCCTCTAATGAAGAATAGAGAAGGAATTTGTGAAGAAATTGGTGGAGAATTGATGAAGGAAAGAAGGAAATTGGAAGAGGAAAAAACTAGATCTAATGGAGATGAAAATTAAAATAAAAGAGACACTCTCTCTCCTCCTCTAATGGCCATCCCTAGCCCTTTCCCCAAGCAAGTATAAAATATCCTATTTACCCCTTGGGGCCTCTCATAAAAAAATTAATTAGGGAGAAAAGGTTCTAGTCTAATGGTTTCACTAATTAATCCAACCTCCTAATCCATGGGCCTAATTAATGGGCTCAATTTTAACTAATATAAAATATTTGGTCCATGCAACTAATTAAATAGTTAGGTCTACTACACAAGTTTAAAATATTATTACATACAACAATTAATAATTAATACAACAAATAATTAATCATGCATGCACAATATTTAAATATAATACATCCTAAAATAAAATACCCGTGTCAATTACTAAACTACCCTTGATTGGAAATATGAGGGTAACAATCCTACCCACCTTAGAAAAATTTTGTGCTCCAAATTAAGGAAGAAACTAACTACCAAAAGCAAATAATACAATACAAGAAAGAATTATACCTCACGGCTCGAACAAATATGGATACCGCTAGCGCATCTCGGCCTCTCGCTCCCAGGTACTATCTTCTGGCGAGTAATGCCTCTATACGACGTGCACCAAAGGAATCATCTGGTTCCTCAATACCTTCTCTCTCTGATCCAGAAACTCCACTGGCTGTTCTGGATAGCTAAGAGTAGGGCCCACCTCTATCTCCGAGTGATCCAACACATGACTGGGATCTGTCATGTACCATCTCAGCTATGACACGTGAAATATGTTGTGTACACTCCCTCCAATGTAGGTGGTAAGTCTAGTCTATATGTAACTGCACCGACCCTCTCATGAATACTGAAAGGTCCAATGAATCGCGGACTAAGCTTTCTGCCTCCACCGAAATGAATCGTGCCACGTGTCAGAGAAATCTTTAAGAAAACCAGACCGCCAACCTAGCACGAAACACAATCTTAGCACTCTTACAAAATAAATAATCAAACACAAGCAATACAAAACAAAAATCTATACCTCAAACTCCAAAGGTCTCCGGTGGCTATCGGCCTAATGTCGCTGCCTGTCCTGCGCCACTAGAAGTCTATCCCTGATAAGCTTCACCTTCTCGGCTGCATCTACTACCATCTCTGGTCCCAATAAATCTCTCTCACCAATATCATCCTAGGATAACAGAGTGCGGCATCTCCGTCCATACAACGCCTCGAATGGTGACATCTCGATACTAGTTTGGTAGTTGTTGTTATATGAAAACTCTACCAAGTGAAGGTGATACTCCCAAGAACCTCCAAGATCCAAAATACAGGTGCGTAGCATGTCCTCGAGAGTCTGAATAGTCCTATCTGACTGTCCATCAGTCTAAGGGTGATAAGCAGTACTGAACTTCAGCTGAGTGCCTAAGCTAGCCTGTAAACTCCTCCAAAAGTGGGACATGAAGCGACTATCCCGATCTGAGACTATGTTTACTGGAATACCGTACAATCTGATAATCTGGCACACATAAATCTTCGCGAGCTTCTCCGTAGATGTATCCACTTTGAATGACAGAAAGTGGGCTGATTTGGTCAACCTGTCAACGATAACCCAAATTGCATCTTTACCTCCTAGAGAACGCAAAAGTCCTGTACAAAATCTATGGTCACATGCTCCCATTTCTACTTCGAAATAGGTAAAGGCTGAAGCAATCCACCTGGCCTCTGTCTCTCCGCCTTTACCTGCTGGCAAACTAAGCATCTGGATACAAAGCTAGCTACCTTCCGCTATACATCTTGTTGGCACTGGATGCATAGAGTACTGAGATTGATGCACCTCTTGCATAATCTCCTTGCGCAATGCTCCTCTCGGTACACATAATCTGGTACTGTGCCGCAATAATCCATTATCTGCGATAATGAAGTCCCCTGCCAGCCCCATCTAAACCTGTGCTCTAATGCTCCTTAGAGACTCATCTTCATACTGTCCGGCTCTGACCTAGTCCATGAGCTTTGACTGTACCTGAAGTCCCTACATCTATGCTACGACTCCAGGAAGTAGTACCTCAATGCCCAAACTATCAAGATTGGCCAATAAATGTCTGTCTCTCGTCAAGCACATAGCCACAGAATACCTGCTCAAGGCATCTGTGACTACGTTGGCCTTTTCTGGATGGTACTACAAGGAAATATCGAAGTCTTTCATCAGCTCCAACCATCACCGCTGCCTCATGTTGAGCTCTTTTTGTATAAACACATACTTCAAGCTCTTGTGGTCTGTGAAGATCTCCACTCTCTCTCCATACAAGTAGTGTTTCCATAATTTGAGAGCAAAGATAACTGCTGCCAACTCCAAGTCATGGGTAGGGTAGTTCTTCTCATGCGGGCATAATTACCTGGAAGCATAGCAATCACCTTCCCGTATTGCTGTAACACACAACCCAAACCCTTTTTTGATGCATCACTGTAAATAGAAAATCCTCCTGATCCTTATGGCAATGTCAAGATTGGAGCAGTAGTCAACCTCTTTTTCAGCTCCTAAAATATTGACTGACAATCCTCAGTCCATACGAACTCTATGTCCTTCCTGGTTAGTCTAGTCATCGTCTCTGCAAGTCTGGAAAAGTCCTTAACAAACCTCCGGTAGTAGCCTTCCAATCCAAGGAAACTCCTGATCTCTGCTACTGAACTCGGGGTAGACCACGATTCAACTGCTGAAGTCTTCTTCGGATCCACTGAGATTCTATCTCCTGTAATAACATGCCCGAAGAATTCAACCTTATCAAGGAAGAACTCACACTTTGAAAGCTTGCCATATAGCTTCTCCTTCCTGAAGATCTCCAGAACTATCCTTAAGTGTTGCTCATGCTCCTCTGGGGTCTTCGGATATATCAGAATATTATCTATGAAAACTACAACAATTTGATCCAGGTACTGATAAAATACCTTGTTCATCAGGTTCATGAATATTGTCGGGGCATTGGTCAACCCAAATGATATTACCAAGAACTCAAACTGCTCATAACGAGTCCTGAAAGGTGTTTTTGGGATGTCTTCCCTCTTCACTTTTACCTGGTGGTACCCTGACCTGAATTCTATCTTTGAGAATACCTTCGCTCCGCTCAACTGGTCAAACAAATCTTCAATACGTGGCAACAATTATTTGTTCTAGATAGTGAGGTTGTTAAGTGCCCTGTAGTCGATACACATACGTAACAACCCATCCTTCTTTGGTACAAAAAGTACTGGAGTACCCCAAGGTGATGAACTGGAATGGATAAAGCCCTTGCCTTACAATTCATCCACCTGCTTCTTCAACTCTGCCACTTCGCTGTTGTTCACTCTATAGACGTGCTGAGATATTGGTTCTGCGCTTGGCACTAAATCTATAGAGAACTCCATATCTCTGTCTAGTGGCAACCCTGACAACTTCTCTGGAAAGATATCCATGAATTCTATAATCAACGGATGTGGCGGCTCCTGCTCTTCTACGAAAGCTCCACAGAAATCACCTTCGCTTTGCTCCGCTCCTCGAACAAACTCTAACTTCGGCTCTTTTGGCTTCTGAAATAAAACTCTACCTCCACGATAATCGATACTAGCATGATGTCTACTCAACCAATCCATCCCGAGTACTATATCGTAATTCGAAAGTGGCATTACGAGTAAACGTACGCTCAACTCTCGGCCTTCCAAATAAACTCTCTAGTTGTTGCAAACATTACTGACCAGGATAAGGCCACCCCCGATCGTGATCTTGCAAGTCCTTGCCAACGGTTCAGACTCAAGACGATGCCTCAAAGCAAAAGATACAGATACATAGCTATGAGAAGCACCAGAATCGAATAAAGCGTGAGCTGTAAAGGAATCGAGATAAACTGAACCTGAGATGACATCGCCAACCGGCTCCTCCTCGCTTGTCAGGACAAAAGATTGCACCTGTTGCTGTGCACCTCTCTGTTGTTGGTGCTGAGCAAACAGCTACTGCTGCGATGGTAGAGGTCCTCTCTGCTGTCCCGCGGGTAGTCTAGCATGCTAGACGCTCTCTGCGCCTGTACTCCACCCTGAGCTGGACGAGTTAGGACTTTAGGACAAGACCTCAACTGATGATCTCTCGATCCACAGAATAAGCACTGACCAATTCTCATACCGCATGCATCATATCCGTGTCCTTGCTTCTTACAAAAAGTGCAAGGAACTGCTGCCCTCTGGATCTGATGCATCTGTTGTACCGATGCTCTAGCTGGCCCATGATACTGCTGCCTCTGTTGCTGGTAATGCCTCTAGTACTTCTGATGGAAATGTGGCCTCTTCGTTAGATCCGTGTTAGTACTGGATCCTCTTGTGTCCCTCGATCTCTTAGAGCCAAGCTCTAAGTCATCCTCTGCTCTCTGTGCCTGTTTGAGAATCTCCTCGAAGGTGGCGGTAGGATCTCCATTGGTGTGGGATTTGACCTCCCGGTTCAGGCCCTTCATGAACTTTCTGGCTCTACCTCTAGGGTTCTGCCCCTCCATGAAGCGACCTAGTCGGCAATACTCTGCCGCATTCTCGTCAACTGACATACCTCTCGGGACAAAGTACTGGAACTGGCTCTCCAAAGAGGTAAGAGCCACGTCTGGAAAGAACTTCTCCTTGAAAAGCTCTTTGAAGTCTCCCCAAGTGAGTCCTGGTAATGCAATCTTGGGGTCTGTCCAGAACCATGTCAAAGCAATATCAAACATCATACACCCCGCTACCTCTATCTGCAATATCTCTGGAATCTACGCCAACCGCAGGTTCCGCTTGATGACCTCAATCTAATCATCTGCATAAATGATCCCCTCTGTGCCTCTGAAGTCCTTCAGGCCCATCCTCTTGAAGTCTATGATGGTATCCGGCCTCGACTACTGAGGAATAAACTGAGGTAGTGATATCTGTGGCTGGACTGTGGAAGCCCTCTCAACTACTGCAAGTACGATCTGGTGAGCATTCTCTACGCTCTGTCGCATAACCTCTGACTGACGCTGCTGTGCCTCCATCATCTGCTGGAAGAGCATGAACATCTGCGTCTGATCAACTGCAGGTGGTAGGGGTGGAAGATCCTCGAAAAATGTCTGCCCTGTCCTCGGTACTGGAGGTGGAGCACCTCCAAAAGTAGTTGCTGATACGTCCACCTGGACCGGTGAAGCTGACCTCCTGAATGTAGGTGCTGGACCATCGTCTGAGGGTGCTGCCCTCAAGGGTGATGAAGTGACTGATCGTGTTGTCATAGCACCTGAGCGCTTGGAACTTGCCTTCGGTGGCATCCTGAAGATAGATTGAAATAAGGAATCAATATTGAATATGATACGATATCATCAAATAAGGACATAATTTTATTCAAAGTAAAGCAATATTCAATAGATGAGGATTGCAAAACATATTTTAAAATTTTCCTAGTTATGATTGAGTAAACTCTCAGCCTAAATCATATTTTCTAAAGCAGGCTCATAGCAGTACTCTAGACGAGCACAACTACGAAATCACACTAATTACGAATCTAGACCTGCATGGGCCACCACTAAAAATGTGTCACAACCCGCACCCGGATAATCGGGCACGAGTACGTGGTTACGCCCAACCTACGCCGCAGAATAGGTGGTAGAACGCTGTCTGGGTCATTTTTAACTATCTAACATCTCAACAATATAATATTATACCTGTCAATCATCTCAACTCCAAACGGAGGAACAATATGGTATCTCTCAAGTATAACTAATCTCAATCATAAAACAAACTAAGAAAGATAAAGTACGAATGGAATAGCGAAGGAAAGAATACGATACAATCCACAATCTGAAATAATATACAAACTGTGAATCTCAATAATACAATAGTCTAATACATGCCAACACAAATAACTAGACCTCCTCAAACTCTGTAATTAAGTCCTCCTAGTATACAAGAGTATCCTATACAGGTACACCGTCCTGCGACCCGTAGAATATGGGACACTACCCTATAAGCCAATCATCTAAGAAAATATATCCAGTCAGGATTGGAGCGAAGTACATACCTCTGAAAGCAGTTCCAATAACATAATCAAGCATATAAAATAGATAATAGAAATGAAATATAAGATCACTAAGATATGAATGAATGAATAATAGGTATACAGGTAATGTACGAGAATATAGAACAATAATATGAATAATAATAATATAATGAAGTAACTGCAATCTAACTAATGTGCCTCAGAATACAAGTTTATTATGTGATCGGTTTGGGTGAACATGATCAATAAGGTAAGACGATTACAAGTGAGGTATGTAATCAGAATGTATATGATGAACAATGGAGCTTTGATCAAATAATTAACTCCTACTCTCCTATCCCTAACTAATACCAATGGATCCAATTATGACACACTACGAACATGAATATGACCAGTGAACACGAGCAGTGGGTGTACATGAATATAATAACCACTGAACACGAGCAGTGGGTATACACGAATAAGCATACTGAATATGAGCAGTATGTGAACACGAAATATATATCAATACCCAATATACAGGATGAAATATGTATACGAGTACCCACTGAACACGGTAGGGGATAACATCTCCTAACGGGATCCATGTAGTACAAGTCCGTGAAATCACTTTATCGGAGTCGAGTATACAATTCTAGAATATAAAACCCCAAATTTTTAAAATTGTATTAACTATTTAATTAATTATTTAAATAAATTATAGTATTTAGTAGCCAATTAGAAGAAATAGAATTTATTGGATTTTTTTATTTTTAGGTAATTGTGCATTTAGAGATTTTATGGAGCAACCATAATTTTATCTTAATTATTTTTATGTAGGAGATCTTGTGGACGATTGATAGATTTATTGTATGCACCAATATAAATTTTTAGAATTTTATATATATATATTTGTATATATATATATATATATATATATATATATATATATATATAAAGTTTACTAATAGAAAAGAATAAAAAAACAAAGAAATAGAATTAGAAAAGAAAGAAAGGAAAAGAAAGAAAGAAAAAGAATTAGAAAATGAGATTAAAACCCAAACCCTAACTAATACTTAAACCCTACCCGCAACCCTTACATACCCGGCCCGCTATTTAAATCCTAGCAGCAGTTGTAGCATTCGACAGCAAAGGCCCCCACGTTCTTCTCCTTCTCAATCCCTATATATATTAAATAGTGAAAACATAAACCCTAACTCTAATCTTCATCACCTCGACCTAGCCGCGACCGCGCCGACCCAGAGCCACCACCGCCGCCGTCATTCACCGCAGAGCTCGCCGAGGCATCCGCCGTGCACGCCCGCGTCAACCGCAACGCCGCGACAGGAAATACACAGCGACTTACCTCTGTTCAGGCTTAGTTTTCCGCGCCATCGCTCGACCAAACTCGGTCCCGTCTTCACCGGTATGTTCACGACCTATCCCTACCCAATATTGTGTATTAGTTTACGTCGAACAGCACGTAACCCTAGGCAAAAACTGAGGCAAAGTTGGAGAAAAAAGACAACTTTTAATTCGCAAAAAATTGCGATAACCACCCATGTTTAAGGACTCGTATCTCCTACCACAGAGATACGAATTTTCTTTTTCTTTTTGGTATGCAAAGACCACCTAACCGAGATTAATTCCTATCAATCACAATATTTATTTGTTGCTGTATGCTGAATTAAATCAGATTAAAAATCCTGAAAACCTACTTTTTCAACTTCCAGAATTTGCGATACGGAGCGCGCCCCGCCAAACGGGATTGCCCCGTCACATATAAATTATACCTAAAGGTGCGTATGGTATGTTCAGATGTGTGGGCTTTCGCGAAAACTAATTCGGACGCGTGTGCGCGTCGGAATCAACCCGTATCCGTGACAATTCCTCGTGTCGTAACTTTTACAAAATCTCGCACCATTTGTTGTACGCTTGTCAGAATGCGATAAAACTTATGCCACTGGACTCGTGGTATCGTACTGGTCCTGTGAGCCATTTTTTATGCATTTTTGAGATAGTTGACCAAATTGCCCATTTGCGGGCCCCTTGGTTGACTTTTTGGGCAAACTTTTGTTCGGCTCACCAAAATTCAAAATTGGATATACCGTTGAGTTCGTACTGGCATTTAAGGTTTGTTTGACCTATAATTTGTTCCATTTAGAGACCTTTACCCTTGGCATACTTTTCGGTGCAAAGTGGGCCACTCGTGGACCCCGCTTTGACCAAAATTACCGTTTTGACCATGTGTCCAAATTGGACGAAAGGGTAGTATTTTCTAGATATCTCGCTTATTCTGGGAACATTTATGATATTTATTTCAGCATTCGAAGACGTTCATTTTGAGGCCGTAGTTTTTGATCCTGTGTGCTTGACTCTTGGACGTTACACTTTGCAGCTCTCTTGACAGGCAAAATATCTTGCCAAATTGCTTACAGTACTTTGCATGCTTATTATATTTCTGTATATACTTATTGTATGTGTATTTTCTTTCAGTCATAAGTATATGTTATATATATATATATATATATGTTGACACATATTTGACACATAGTATCATGGGAGGGGAGGACAATCAGTAGGCGTATGGGCTATAACCACTCTGGTAAACCGTAGTAACTAGCACGCACTATAGTAGTCGTGTCCGATGGTCACTACCCCCGTGGTATGTCGGCTGATGGTGTCACGATGGTCGCTACCCCCGCGGTATGACGGCTGATGATGTTTCTGACGTGTGTGTAAGTTATGAGATTTAGATCGAGTAGCCTACCCATGCCCATACGTCAAAAAGTTGTCCTCATTATGCATTCATATAGATTGTCTTGTACAATGTACTTACATATTTTCTACCTATTATGCATGTTTACTGTATTTAAATTGGCTTGCTTCTATGTATCTTGTTACGTCCCTCTGAGGACCTTATCCCTTTCCAGGTGTAGATATTCATGACTATTGGCAGGAGCACGGATCATGACTTACTACTTATCTCTTCCGAGGAGGTCTTACCTTTCTGAGCATCCCTGATTATCTTTAGCGATAGATCACTTTGCTGATACCTTTATATCATTATCTTATTTATATTAGAGATTTATCCTTCTCCCTTATTTTAGTATTGATATAATCATTGGCAGTAGATTTGTCTCCACCCGACTATTATTTTGGATTATTTAGACTCATCATTCTAGTTTAGTTATTTCTTTTCTATGACTTGTTGTGTGGATAAGATTAGTATAACTGTGACTTGTGATACTATATATACCACATGTGAGTTAATATTCATATTATAGCGTACGTGTGTATTATGGTATCCATATATTAGAGTTGTCATATACATACGGCTGGCATGCTTACATGTTCCTAGTCCTATGTATTTTGGGACTGGGGCGTAACATGTTTTTTTGTGGTGGCCCATGCAGGTCAAGAGCATATTGTCTCGGTTATGTTACTGTACCGAGCAAGCCTGCGCATAGGATTAGAATATAGGATCTTATCCACTTATTTAATCACCTCGCTTGATTTGTTCCGCATTCTTATTTGATTGCTTGCATTGCATCTTGCTTGATCCCTTCTCAAAGTCAATCTTCTCTCGTGCTTGATAGGGGTTAGGAAGATGACTTATACTAGGTATATACACTCTAGTATTCAAAAACACTATTAGTTAAATTCTTGTAAGTTTGGTAGTATGCCTCATAACCTAGTATCACATAGTCCTTATGACCATTTAATAAAGTATAAATGAATGACACCAACTATAGACTTGCATAAAAAGATAGTGTTTACTTAGACTGTAGAACTTAGAGGCCCATACACCCATTTGGTTGACTTTAGACTTAGACAAGAAATTAGTATGGCAACTGTAGAGGCACAACACCGGTCTTCTTGATGAACTTAAATTATTCTGTACCTTCCTCCATCATAATCAAGCGTACTTATATTTTTTTGTACTACCTCGACTTATGCTGCTATTATAGCCTAGTTTTGTAAGCTTATTCTTTTATTGAGCTTGTTCATGACACATGTATTATTGGGGGCCCACACTAATACATTGTCTAAATCAAAATCAGTGCATTATGGTCTGATCAACCTTAGTGTGCTAGGTTCATTCTTCTTATCACTACTTTATGTGGATTGAGATACAGTTGACTCAACTTGTTAGATGAATATACTTGTCCTCTAGACTGGTCATAGCATATCATGCCAGGTACATAACTGTTCTGATATGAACATGCGAATAAGAATTTACCAAAATAAGATTTTAATCCATAACTGCCTTGGCAACTCCCTTTTAAGTTCTCTAATCTCTTTGAATCATGTACTTGTATTATATCACCTCCTCCTTGAACTCTTTATTATTGTTTTTCGGTTTCTCCTATTTCAGAAAGACGAACATTCGTGCTTAGTATAAGTTTGATACACGGATAGTACTAGATATACCCCATAGGACAAGCACTCATGATGACAAACAAGAGAGCGCAGGTACAGAAAGTCGTAGATACATGTACGACCTTAGTTATATGTGTCATTTTATACTCATGACCCCATTGTGACACAAGACCTTAGGTGCATAGTAGACGTAGAATTATATATAAGGTAGTTTAGTAGTTATGAGGATATGTTGATATCCTAACTAGATGGCATATCCACGAAGCTAATGGATGACTCGCGTAGCAGTAGTAGTATTCTTTCCCTATCACCATTTAGCCCTTGGGAAGACTCATCTTCTCTTCTATATCCATTCCTTATCTCGTGCTTAACTCTTCCTATCATAGTCATATCCTTTCATGCCATTATGAATTGTTTGAATTACTTCAACCTCACCCTTATTTTGTTAGTTAAAACATAAATGTGTTACTAATGATTGATAACTAAAGGATGAGTACATAAGGATAACACTTATATATATGCACTATAGCAATATCTGTATCCTCTTATTATTTTAAACCATGAATATCATCCCTTAATCTAAACGTTAATTAGTTGGATTGTTGAAATAATTCATACTTCAAATAGTTTTATAAAGTTGGTCAAGACCATAACTGTTGCCCTAAAAATTTAGACTAAGCTTAGGAAAGAGTTGAAGATACTTGTTACAAACTGACAACTATGATAATTCGTTGGCGAAGTAGCGACAACTGCAGCTAGACCGTTATAGTAGAGTAGTCAAAGTATTTATAGACATACTGGTCAGGTGGCATGGCAGTATTAGACTATGATACTTAACGATTATAAAAAAAATCATGGGTGTGAGATTCCAGACAAGTATTCCAAGATTCTTGACCTAATAAATAAATTCGTCTTACAACCTAGACAATAGCCGCAAGAGACTTTGACTACTAGTAGAATTCGTGTAAGTTGGGTAGCATAGACGAGTTAGAGGAAAATAGAATAGGGTATGGACAATAAATGAGAAGTGTTAAGGTGACTGACCATGACTTTTAGGAAGTACTGCTAGATAGCAATAAAGTGTAATAGCTATAGTGATTCATTATGAATATAGGTAGTGTCAATTTCGAGGACAAATTTTTTGTAAGTTGGGTAAAATATAAAACCCCTAATTTTAAAAACCGTATTAACTATTTAATTAATTATTTAAATAAATTATAGTATTTAGTAGCTAATTAGAAGAAATAGAATTTATTGGATTTTTTTAATTTTAGATAATTCTGCATTTAGAGATTTTATAGAGCAACCATAATTTTACCTTAATTATTTTTATGTAGGAGACCTTGTGGACGATTGATAGATTTATTGCATGCACCAATATAAATTTCTAGAATTATATATATATATATATATATATATATATATATATATATATATATATATATATATATATATATATATATATATAAAGTTTATTAATAGAAAAGAATAGAAAAAGAAAGAAATAGAATTAGAAAAGAAAGAAGGGAAAAGAAGGAAAGAAAAATAATTAGAAAATGAGATTAAAACCCAAACCCTAACTAATACTTAAACCCTACCGGCAACCTTTACATACCCGGCCCGCTATTTAAATCCTAGCAGCAGCTGTAGCATTCGGCTACAAAGTCCCCCACGTTCTTCTCCTTCTCAATCCCTATATATATTAAATAGTGAAACAATAAACCCTAACTCTAATCTTCATCACCTCAACCTAGCCACGATCGCACCGACCCAGAGCCACCACCGCCGCTGCCGTTCACCGCAGAGCCCGCCGCCGCATCCGCCGTGCACGCCCGCATCAACCGCAACGTCGCGACCCGAAATACACAGCGACTTACCTCTGTTCAGGCTTCGTTTCCCGTGCCATCGCTCGACCAAACTCGACTCCGTATTCACCGGTATATTCATGACCTATCCCTCTCCCAATACTGTGTATTAGTTTACTTCGAACAGCACGTAATCCTAGGCAAAAGCTGAGGCAAAGTTGGAGAAAAATGATAACTTTTAATTCGCAAAAAACTGCGATAACCACCCATGTTTAAGGACTCGTATCTCCCACCACAGAGATCCAAATTTTCTTTTTCTTTTTGGTATACGAAGACCACCTAACCAAGATTAATTTTTATCAATCACAATATTTTATTTGTTGCTGTATGCTGAATTAAATCAGATTAAAAATCCTGAAAACCTACTTTTTCAACTTCCAAAATTTGCGATACAGAGTGCGCCCCTCCAAACGGGACCGCCACATCGCATACCAATTGAATTGAAAGGCACGTATGGTATGTCCAGACGTGTGGGCCTTTGCGGAAACTGATTCGGACGCGTGTGCGCGTCGAAATCAACCCGTATCTGTGAAAATTTCCCGTATCGCGACTTTTGCAAAACCTTGCACCATTTGTTGTACGCTCATCAGAATGTGACAAAACTTATGCCCTGGACTCGTAGTATCTCGCTGGTCCCGTGACCCAATTTTTACATATTTTTGAGATAATTGACCAAAACGCCTATTTGCGGGCCCCACGGTTGACTTTTTGGGCAAAATTGTGTTCGGCTTACCGGAATCCAAAATTGGACATACCGTTGAGTTCATACTGATATTTAGAGTTTGTTTGACCTATAATTTATCCCATTTAGAGACCTTTACCCTTGGCACACTTTTTGGTGCAAAGTAGGCCACATGTGGACCCCGCTTTGACCAAAATTATCGTTTTGCTCTTGTATCCAAATTGAATGAAAGAGTAGTATTTTCTAGCTATCTCGCTTATTCTGGGAATATTGGTGATATTTATTTCAGCATCCGGAGACGTTCATTCCGAGGCCGTAGTTTCTGATCCTATATGCTTGACTCCTGGACGTTACACTTTGCAGCTCTCTTGCGAGGCAAGATACCTTGCCAAATTGCTTATAGTACTTTGCATACTTATTATATTTCTGTATATATTTATTATATGTGTATTTTCTTTCAGTCATAAGTATATGCTATATATATATATATATGTTGACACACATTTGACACATAGTATCATGGAAGGGGAGGACAATCAGTAGGCGTATGGGCTATAACCACTCTAGTAAACCGTAGTAACTAGCACGCACTATGGTAGTCGTATCCGATGGTCGCTACCCCCACGGTATGTCGGCTGATGGTGCCATGATGGTCGCTACCCCTGCGGTATGACGGCTGATGATATTCCTGACGTGTGTGTGAGTTATGAGATTTAGATCGAGTAGCCTACCCATGCCCATACGTCAAAAAGTTATCCTCATTATGCATTCATATAGATTATCTTGTACAGCGTACTTATATATTTTCTACCTATTATGCATGTTTACTATATTCAAATTGGCTTACTTTTATGTATCTTGTTACGTCCCTCTGAGGACCTGGTCCCTTTCCAGGTGTAGATGTTCATGACTATTCGTAGGAGCACGGATCAGGACTTACTACTTATCTCTTCCGAGGAGGTCTTACCTTCTGAGCATCCCTGATTATCTCTAGCGATGGATCGCTTCGCTGATACCTTTATATCATCATCTTATTTATATTGAATATTTATCCTTCTCCCTTATTTTAGTATTGATATAGTCATTGGCAGTGAATTTGTCTCTACCCGACTATTATTTTGGATTATTCAGACTCATCATTCTAGTTTAGTTATTTTTTTCTATGACTTGTTGTGTGAATGAGATTAGTATAACTGTGACTTGTGACACTATATATACCACATGTGAATTAATATTCATATTATAGCGTACGTGTGTATTATGGTATCCTTATATTGGAGTTGCCATATACATACGGCTGGCATGCTTACGTGTTCCTAGTCCTACGTATTTTGGGACTGGGGCATGACATAAAACATGCATATATACACTATTATGAATTAAAAACTATTAAAGAAATGTACTCGCCTGAAGTCCTGAGCAAGGTGTGTCTCTCGATGCCCAAGCTGGTGTCACACAGACCTATATATGGTATGTTGCATCAATACAAGGTTCGGAAATAAAAATAAGTTAAGTTGATGCAATTTTAGGTCAATAAGCCATTTCTAGGTCAAACTGATTAAATATAGGTTGCAAGAGTCTAATACTAGAATACTAAGTCGATATACTATGGAACTATGCTATACTAGCTAACCTATGATACTATGAAACACTCAAAAAGCCGTATCCTAAGATACGCAAGTTTTTGTATATAAAAATAGTATTTTAGATATATATACAAGTCAATATACATAACACTATAACAAATTAATAAAAATATGATACCTTGGACTTGCACCAATACGTATCACACCTATTTCGATGTCCAAACCTAATACCTTGGGTATTGACCCAATACCTTGGTATCCCAAGGTAATCCAAAACTCCACATTATAGCTAATAATATATAGAAACCCCAATACCCTATAATCTAGTACATACCAAATACTTAAATAGATATCAATACAAAAATAAAACTATCCATAATACAATACCTACATATCTACGAATAACTAATATAGCTAACTATTAACATACATTACCTATTAGCATATATATACTACACTAGCTATTACCCAATGTACTTATTATACCATATATATAAGCATACATAACTAACTATAAACTAAACACATACCCATCTAACCCCAAAACCCTCACTGGTACAGACACTGAACACTGATACTGTGCAAATTTCTGAACTGTGAGGTAACTGATACGGCTCACTGTGCAGTGAATGAGTGTTTTACTGCATCTCCCCCTTGCTCGAGCTGTTGAACTGCCTCTTCAGTGCAGCGACGCACTTGCTGCTGTTGCAGCTACCTGTTGTAAGGATGCACAAGTTACTGTTGCAGCTATTGGCTGCCAGGATCAAGTTGCTGTTACAGATACCTGTTGGTTCTGTTCCTACTGTTGTTGTTGATGCAGAGCTGATATCGAGGTCCCCTCATTGCAGGGAACTGCAGTCTCCTAATTCTGCCACCTCTATGTGCACGAGCTACTGCACAGTGCCTCACCCTTTGCTGCCACTATGCTGTGATACACTTCACCACGAGGTTGCTGCACTGCCCGACCGCACATCCTGCAGAAACTGCTACTGCTACTGCTGAGTTACACTGATGCACTTCACTACCATGAGCTACTGGGCTCCCCTTCTGCTACTGCTAACACTCTCATTCACTAGCTCACACATTCACACACACAAACAAAACTCAATACTAAGCTCACATGTACACTCATATATACATCTATACCTCTATGTATATATCAATCTACATATATATATATATATATATATATATATATATATCCAACTCTCTCTCTCTCTCTCTCTCTATATATATATATATATATATATATATATATATATATATATATATACTAATACATATAATTAGATACATGTACATATATATACTCACCCATAGACTATCAATATATATGTAACACATACACACACACACACATACACACACACACACACACACACACACACACACACACATATATATATATATATATATATATAGAATTAAGAGCAATAAACCATGTACGTGGAGTGCACCGCACCCATATCACACTAATTCTATGATACGCTTGCGATACGGCTCCAACACACAACCAAACGCATCCCGAAGGACATAAGCAAGTCTTATATACTAAATATGAATAATACGTATAATAATTAGATCAACTACGTGTCCGTGTCATGATGTGATATGCACAAGTCTCCGTGTCGGAGGAAAACTCCCAAAATCAACCTATATCGCCAAATTGACGAGATATGGCCTACACGTACCCAATTGTCGATACGATACTAGTCATAAACAATCAATAATATGTCATATTGATCTATTTGACCAAATAATAAACACCACATGTGTCAATCTCAGAATTTCCCCAAAATTGACACCAAAATGCACATAACTTTCACCATAGGTCTCCTATGAACCTAAAACCAATTCTTATGGGTAGCCTATGCATGTAGGTTGGTTTCTCATGGTTAAATCTTAAATTTAGATTCTACTAGATGATAGAAAATTGAAATATACCTATTGGGAGATGGATTCCCAATAAAAATCTCCAAATTGAAATGTAGCTCCTCTCTATGTAGATCTTGGCCTCCTCCTTGTTGTTCCTTGCTTCCTTCTTGTAGATCCTTGATGTAGAAGCCTCCAATGAAGAATAGGAAAGAAATTTGTGAAGAAATTGGTGGAGAATTGATGAGAAAAAGAAGAAATTGGTGGAGAATTGATGAGGAAAAAAAGAAAATTGGAAGAGGGAAAAACTAGATCTAATGGAGATAAAAATTAAAATGAGAGAGACACTCTCTCTTCTCCTCTAATGGCCGACCCTAGCCCTCTCCCCAAGAAAGTATGAAATGTCCTATTTATCCCTTGGGACATCTCATGAAGAAATTAATTAGGGAGGGAAGGTTCTAGTCTAATGGTTTCACTAATTAATCCAACCTCCTAATCCATGGGCGTAATTCATGGGCTCAATTTAAACTAATATAAAATATTGGCTCCATGCAACTAATTAAATAGTTAGGTCCACTACATAAGTCTAAAATAATACTACATATAATAATTAATAATTCATACAACAAATAATTAATCATGCATGCATAATATTTAAATATAATACATCCTAAAATAAAATAACCGTATCAATTACTAAACTACCTTTGATTGGAAATGTAAGGGTGACAGGGCCTTAGAGCTTTTTATTGATTTATTTTATCATTATTGTTGTGTGATTGTACCGGTATTGAGTATTCCGCCGAAGGGTCGGTAAACCCATGAATTCAACGGAGGGTTGCTCCGGATCTTTCTATTTATTTAAAATGTGATCATACTGCAAGCATGTTATACAATGATATTATAGGCATTCATTTTTTATTTTTCAATCTTAGTGACGTTCAACGACGTTTAGTGACATTCAGTGACGTTCATAGGAGTCACTAATGATGTCGCTAAACTATCAAATAATTTATTTTATGACACTAATCATCACTAACCGTCGCTAAATATTGTTGACATGGTAATTTTGGCCATGTAAGCTTTTCATCGCGAATTATGTCCCAATTTGTTGCTAAATTTAACGATAATTATCGACTAAAATAAAGTTTCACAAATTTGGCGATCTTTGACGCTAAGAGTCGTCATTCTTGCGACTTTGTAACGTCGCTAAATTACATCGCAACAACGATATTTTTTGACATTGTTTTGATTAGCGACTATCTTTTTGGAGACTAAATTAAAACGTCCCTAAATACATCGCTACTTAGTATTAGCGACATAATTTTGCCATTAGACGACTCTTCCTGCGTCGTTAATTTGCCTTATTTTGGTAGTGGACACATGCCAAAAAAATCTACTTCCAACAATAAGGCCCTGGACGGGCGTATCCCAGTTTAAAGATTGAACGACGTTCATCATAAGAATTGTCACCGTAGAAAAGAATGTGAAGGACGCTCGACTACTGGAAATACAGATCCCCGTCACTGATGATAGAGGAAAGCGTCCTTACAACAAAAACAACAACAACAACAACAACAACAACAACAACAACAACGACAATAATAGTCGTAACAATAGAGGAAAGCAGGCCCTTACCGTCAACGTGTAGTAAATGTCCGCCACGCTGGATCAGAAGCCAGTAGAAGCTCAAAAACCAAAAAAGACTTATTCTTTTGACGATGATGATGTCATGGCAATTTTTGACATGCTGATGAAGGACAACAAGTGAAGGACTGTGTATGGCAACTCTAGAGGGTGGTGAATAGAGTGCAGCGGAATAATCTACCTAATTAAAAATTAAGTAGAGTGAAGGCAGTTATTAACTAGCAGTATATATGTAATATATTAAAGTAAGAGAAGAGAGAGCAAACGCAAACACCACAATGTATACTAGTTTTCCTCTGAGAGGACTAGTCCAGCCCCGAGAACTCAAGCTCGGAGTTTTATCCACTATAATCACCAATAGTGAATCACAAGCTTTGATCCGAAGGCTTGCCACTTCTTTACACCACAAGATTTGATCCAAAGTCTTGCAACTTCACACACCACGAGTTTTGATTCAAAGGTTCAAAACTTCACACAAAATAGGGGCTTGATGAAACAAGCTCTTTACAACTCTGTAGACTTTTAGACCGAGACCGCACTTGGCACTACAAGGCTGGAAGTTGATCTTGGAGATAAAAAAGTTTAGGCTCTGAGGGTTTACTCACTATAGGATAGAAAGATTGAGAATGGTTGAGTGAGTAGGAATATGGAAATCTAATCCTATTTATAGGATATTGGCAAATCGAATTCGGCCAGAGTTCAGATGGGGTTAATTTCAAATTTCCAACCGTTGGGCTAGGAAATCAGGAGCTTATTGAACCGGTTGATTTCATACCAAAAGGGTAACCGAGTTTGGTATAAATTCAGGGCAAATTTGGCCCAAGTTCGGTTGTTAAGTTTGGTAGACTTTGTGAATAATGTGGCCTCATTTGGTGGATAGGTTCGATGGTTTATTTGAGTGGACTGGATATTTGGGTATATGTACTTTGATTTTCTAGTACAACTCAGCTTACATCGATCCTAGACTCAATAAATAAAATATTACATATGAAAACTAAGAGCACTGATGATGCCAAACTTCTGAAACATCTGCTAACTTGAAGATGCATTTTTTCTTGACGGTAGTTGTCCAAAGATAACCAAATCTGGAAATCTGAATACCTTTCTGGGGTTTTGCTCCCGAACCCCCACGAGGGGCACTGCCCCCTCGACCCCCGTCTGCTGACCGGGCAGTGGAACCCCCGGGTGCGAGGCTCCTAATAAGTCGTAGGCGTTTGGACTAAATCTTCTGGTATAACGCCATCTTTGGCTCATCGTCATATAGCATATGTCCATTGCTGATCTTGCTTATTACTTTCTGTAAGTACATATTAGATGAACAAAAAAATATACATAACCAAATATTATATATCTGGACAATGTTGAGTTTAAGTAGAAGATACTATAGTGATTGATCGATTACCATAATGTTAAACTTAATCGATTAGCCATATTCAAAAACTCAACATAAATATTGTGCCAACAACTAGCTCCAGTTTTTTGACATCAAATGCCCTGATGAGGCAGACAAGGTCGATGACCTAAAGTACTGCCACTACCACCGGTACATCCACTATCCAATACGGGACTGCTACATATTAAAATAGTACATCCAACGTCTGCTTGATTCCAAATCTCTCACCTTAGACTTTGAGGATAAGACAGTCGCTGCCAATATGGTATATGACTTCCCAGTAACGAAGGACCAAAATGGTATTTTTGCTATCCCGAGGGCAACGATCAAGGTTATTAATCTCCCTCCAGCTCGCAACCAAGCAGCCTGGCTGGTACCTCTTAGTACACCACAGGGCGAGGTCATGTGGGTTCCCCGGATCTTGCTCAGGATATGATGTAGCAAGAAATGCCTGCTGTTATTAAGTCTAAAGGAAAGAAGTCCAAAGCTTGCCACATGGTCTCTCCTTTCGTCGAGGAAGCCCTAGAAGGGGCAACTAGGTCAGGCCTCGCCTACCAACGTGACTATAATGCTCCTGAAGACGTTATTCCTCCAACCATTGCACCTGATACATTTGATCCAGGTTTATCTCAGCCACCTGCAATAGAAAAACAAAAGCAGAAGGAGTCGTGCTTTGACAAACCTTTGCAAAAGGAAATAACTCAAGGGCTAGATAAGCCCTACAACTTCGACATATTGGCAAAACTTGTAAATACTCTATCTAAATTATCACTCTTTGAGCTCTGTCGTCTTTCCAAAGGCACCCGTGATGCTCTAAGTGAGGCATTACAGAATGTCGATACCTACCTGGCCCAGGTCAAACTGTCGGTCGAGGATCCTGTCGCGTGCCCCTACTACAACAATGTGATGGAAGTGTTCGCCATTAAAAACTAGTTTGAACAAACTTTGGTGTTTAATTTTACGAACAAGAATACAAAAAAATCCTAAACATTAATTCAAATTACAAGTTTTTTTGATTCTGGGAAGTGGAACGATGGAGATTGAGCACTACAGTGGCTCCTTTACTCCATTGACGATCTGACTGAATAAGGGAGATACTTTCTCTCTCCTACATGTATGTTTGCCTCTTTGTGCCTGCCCATGTCTCTCTGTCCGTGTGTGGGTATATCACCTTGATATTTATAGCCATCGTGTTATATAACCATGCATACGCATGTACCATAGGCGCATGGATATTGGGAGCTGCCACGTGTGTGTCCTTAATAGGAGACAGTTCCAACCGTAGGAGCGAGTCCAGGCCGAGTTGCCACATTGACATTTTTTACGATTTGCTGTTGCTGAAGATCTGGGCGTAATATCCATTAGAGAGGACATCATCATGCCATTTACCCCGTCATAGAATTGAGCGAGAAAAAGACCTTTAAGATCGTCAAATAACGAAATATAGTTGTCTTGGAGGCTGCAGAACCAATCGAAGGCTACTCCAGAAAATGCCTCAATATATTGCTTGGTGAGAAGAGCGACACTACGAGGCAGATGCCCCATTGCCTTCTTGAAGTAACTCATGTATTGACGAGGGGATATCTTCCCGTCAAATAGAGTCAAGTTAAAGGGCTTGTAGTTGGGTGGGTACGGTACATCTCTCTACTCGTGGAAATATAGTTGTCAAATCTTGAGCTCGCATAGTGAGTCCCGATTGCCCATTGAGTCTAGGCGGACCTGGAGTTCTCGTACCTCCTGTATTGCTTTTTGGGCTTTATCTTCTACGGAAGGAGCAGCCGATCTGGGCAAGAGATGATTATAGCCAGCGGGTGGAGCGGTTGCATTTGAATCTCCGTTGGTCCTGGGGTCCAGGATTGCTTGACCGGAGACCCTTGCAGGTTGGGAGGCCATGTTTCCTTTGATCTTCAATATCGCCTGGGTCAAGGCTTGCATCGACGGACTCACGGTCTGCATCATGGTCTCGAGGGTCTCGAGACGTTATCAATCATTGGGGCCCTCGTTATCGTCCCTGTAGAAGCATGAAAAATACGCTGAGGAAGTATACGCGTAAAACCCTCAAACCGCATAAAACAGAGCTCCAGCACTGGGTGGCGTAAGACATGACTTCAAAGCCATTTACGTGCAGTGGAGCCTCAACGTTGTTTAAGCGTAAAATATAGCTCCAGAACAACCCGCGTAATACAGTATTTTCAGACTGCTTCAGCGTAAAAAGGTTGCTGCATCGCCACTTTGGCGTAAAACCCATCTGCTTTTAATGCAGCAAGAAATTATACGAGGAACTCTTCGTATTTCTCGAATGAACCTGTCAGATCAAGCAGTGAATCTGACTCCTGACAAAGAGTACTGCACGACTATCAAGACGACGGCTGTAATGTTGATTCGGTACAGAGCTCTAGACTGTTGTTTAGTGTCAAAGCCTTGAATTAAGACGTCGTTTATGCATCCAAGGAATACGCTGCCTATTTTACACAGGCAGATATGAGCTTTTATGCTCAGTACGAGAGGAAACCAACCGCCACGTCAAAAGTTGTTCTTCGTACAAAATTCGAAGCGCGTATCTGCAGTTAATGCGTGTGATGGGGGCAGATCTCTGCATTAAATGCATGAGATTTGGTTCTACCTTTAACGACTGGGTGAGTCATAATTAGGGCTAATATGTCCATATCACCATCCCCGCACATTACGCCAACCAGGCTATTTTCAGCTATAGGAGCACGCTGTACGCTATCTCCTTGAAATACGCCGATCTGGCTATTTTTCAGCTATAGGAGTACGCCGTATGCTATCTCCTCGGAATACGCCAACTCAGGCTATATTTGCAAAGGTGCGTGATAAGGCTATTTGGTTCGGAATACGCTCAAGACCTCGGTCAAAGAAGAATAATTGGCTGTCTTTCCTACTGCTACCTATCCATGCAACATCAGGCTTCTACGCCTACTTGACTTCTATGCCAACCTGACGGCTTCTACGCCTACTTGGCTTCTATGCCAACCTGACGGCTTCTACACCTATTTTACTTCTATGCCAACCTGACGGCTTCTACGCCTATTTGGCTTCTATGCCAAACCTGACGGCTTCTAGGCCTACTTGGTATTCTATGCCAACTTGACGGCTTCTACACCTATTCGGCTTCTATGCCAAACCTGACGGCTTCTACGCCTACTTGGCTTCTATGCCAACTTGACGACTTCTACGCCAGTATGGCGGTTATTTGGCATCTACGGCAATCATCTCTACACGAGGGACAGTTACCTACGTGGCTTGCATGTCGTGATATTCGTAGCAGTTATATGCGTTATCTCATAATGGGACACGTATCACACGTGGATTTAGGAGATCATTTAAACATTGTCACGCCCCAGTCCCAAAATACCGTGGGACCAGACACGTGGCAATGGCCAACAGCACGCACCGATGGACAACCCAATTTAATGGATCCACCAGGGCATACTTAAGCTGTAAGATAACAAGTCTACGACAATCAAGGCACAACTAATCTCATCCACACAAGATATAAAATATGATCCACAGAGTAAATAAAGAAATATAAATCATCAATCAGTCTCAACAAAGTACTTCGGGTATCAACCCGTTAAACATCTGTTACAATGGTTCAACAGACTAGAAATAAATGACCGAAATAAATAAATAAGTACTGAGCAGGAACAGGGATGCTCAGGAGAAGTCCTCAGCTAACACCTCATCCTTGGATGGCGGTACCGCTCCTGGATCAGCTCCTGCTCCGGTCCCGTATACCTCGGGATAGATCTCGTCCTCAAATCCTGGGGACATAATCCGGATCCAGGTCCTCAGGGGACATAGCAAGGTACAAGAAAGCTCATGCCAAAATAAATGCAGTACAGCAGATAATAAAATAAATAGGGTAAGTAAATAACCATCTAAGTGAAAATGCAAGTGAGAGCAACACGAGTACTCAGGCTGAGCCACTACAAGCTCTGTGCCGGGGAGCTATGTGCCTAGCTCTGCTACGAGAGTCTACGGCCTCACAATAGTAGTAGATATATATAAAACAGCCTGTAGCCTGTGTGTCTCTCCCTACCCCATGTAACCACGCATATCATGACCATAACGTCTCATGTCCATGTCAAGCGGGATCATCACTAATGCAACAAGTCATATGTATCTAGGAATATAGTATCTCCGTCAAGTCCTGTATCCTACACAGAATCACCACGAATATCTCGGGAATATCCTGTCTCATAAACAGTGTCAAGTGTCCTGGGTCATATGGTACTTGATCAGACAAGTACGAGAATAATAAGTGTCACGAACGTCCATCTCTAAATGGCAGTACCCAACACTGCGTACAGTGTTGGCACCCGACTAATAATCGAACGCTAAGTACATCATACGGTCCTAGGTTAAGCATGCACAACACTATAAATAAAGCAAGGAAAATATATAACAATACTGCAGAGTTTGGCAAGGTACACTTGCCTGATGTCCGAATACCCACAACTGTCCCTGTATTTGTGGATCCGGTAGGTACTACTCCAAAAGCTGTAATAAATATCACCAACAGTCTCAGAAGATGTCAAACAGCTAGAAATGCCTGTCCTTACGTCCAATTTGGATACAAGGGGACAAAGGACATTTTCGGTCAAAGCGGGGTCCACATGTGGGCCACTTTGCACCGAAAAGCGGGTCAGGGTCAAAAGTCTCCAAATTCCTCAAACTCAGTGTCTACAAGTCAGGAACGATGATACGATCCCAACGGAACTTTCAGAATTGGATTCCGATGAGCCGATCACAAAATCGCCCATCGAGTGGAGCTTGTGGGGCCCACGATACGCGATTTTTGTCAACGTTCTCAGAATCGGACCAAACTTGGGTCACAGGACCAGCGTATTGCTACGAGTCCGATGGCGCAAGTTTCGTCACGATCCGACGTGTGTACACAAAGTTACAGCGTATTCCAGAAAAGTCAGTTACGGGGTGTTGTTCGCGGATACGCGTTGATTCCGGTGTGCTCGCACATCCGAATCAGCTTCTGCGAAATCCCACACGACCGTATCAACGATGCGCACGTATCTGTGAAGACTGCACGCGACCAAGTCGTCCCGTTTGGTGGGGCGCACTCAGTTCCGGGGTAAAATAGGGCATTGTTTTTTCTGTTTTTGGATCGTGGTTTGCGATCACCACAGGACGCGATGCACCGAGTGGGTTGCACGGACACTGAGAGGGTTATACAGTCTACGCGTAGCAACTGACGGAATTGAAAACGGAGTTACGAGGTGAGAGAAATTGGTACCTGAATAGGGCTCCGTGAACGCTAAATTCCAAGTGTCCGAGCGTCAACTCCGTGTCCTGCGTATCAAGTTGCTGCGTCCAGTGCTAGGGTTCGCTGTGGCCGATGGCGCAAGCAGCCGGAGATGGCTAGGGTTCGCTGCGCCGACCGGAGGGGATCGCTGTGCCGACCGGAGGGGGTCGCTGCGCCGACGGAGTCGGGGACGCACAGCCGGAGATGGGGTCGGGGGCTCACAGCCGGTCGGGATCGGGGCTGTGTCGCGGTGGGGATCGGTCGGTCCGGCGATGGGGTCGTGCGGCGTCCCGAGGAGTCGAGCGGCTGGACGTTGTGAATGTTATCGGGGTAAGTCGACGGCGGCGGCGTCGACTCGGCCAGGCGGAGGTGGGGGTCGGGCTTGGCGGGAATGGGCGGAACGCAGCGGCGGCGACTGATCGTCGAGCGAGCGGCTGGGTCGATCACGGGGCTGCGGCTGCTTCTAGGTTTTCGGATTGGTCCGCACGTCGAGGCAGGGGGGTTTAATACTACTAAAGGGAATCCGGCGGGTAGGGTTCTCCTATGGGTTTCGGGTCGGGTTTGCTTGGTTTGGTTCGGTTTAGCAAACCAATAGCTTTTAGAGCTCAAAACATTACTCCGGAGTCCAATAAATACATCGAAAAATACCACATGTCCGGCTTTTCGTTTTACACCGCAAAATCCTATTCCCATCATATTTTAATTCCAAATAACTGCAATTAAAAATCCTTAAATACCTTGGTTCTTTTCCAGGAATTACCAAAAATCCGGGAATATTATTTAAAAAAATTTATCCTAAAAATCAGGGTGTTTACAAACATGGGTAGCAGTTATCATAACCACTGCGTAAAGAGTGCCATACTCTCCACTGTTCGGCTTCTACACCGACTGGACGGTTACGGCAATTGGACTCTATAAATAGAGACCTCTATTGACAGAGGTCGGGGGCAGATTCTATTGACAGAGGTCAAGATCATATTTTGGATTGGAGAGATTAATTTTTATTGAGAGAGAAGAGTCTAGAGCACAGACAGAGAGTAGTGATTGACGGCTTTGGCACCGAGCATCCAATCTCTCCTGCAACCTTTGAAGCTTCTCCTTCTTCTACAGCACTTCTTCCTCATCGTGTGGTCCAAGGGACAAAGTGATCGACCGCAGATCAGACTCCTATAGCAATATTTACCCAGATTTAAATTTTGTACTTAATATCCTCGTATAGGATTAATAGTACTCCTTTTTCTTGTTCGTAAACCAAAGAAAGGGTTTCGTATAAACCTAGTTTTATTTCTTTCGTTTATTATCAAAAACAAGATGGCGACTCTGCTGGGGACTACTTTCTCATCTGGCGAGAAAGCCATTGCTCAACACGATGTTATATCCATGGGATCAATGAAGAAGACTTTGGTCATCCAATTCGACCAATCAGCTTACGAAGACATGCTTCAAGCTGGGGGTAGCTCTCATTCCCTCTCTGTCCAAGACAGTAGGAAGTTGCGTAAAGTATGGATGCCCCGGACATCCTCTACCATTCCTGCGAGCTCTCTCTCCGATCAACAAGGTTGTGGTATCCCAACCTATACGCTCTATGCGTAAAAACCCGTTTCCCATCGCTGACGTGGCTGACATGATTTCTGGCAAGGCCTCAGCGCCAAGTCAGAAATCTCAAACGCGCCCTGTGCGTAAAAACCCGTCTTCCATCGCTGACGTGGCTGACATGATTTCTGGCAAGGCCTCAGCGCCAAGTCAGAAATTTCAAACACGCCCTGCGCGTAAAACTTCGTCTCCCGTCACTGACGTGGCTGACATAAATTCTGGCAAGGCCTCAGCGCCAAGTCAAGAATTTCAAAAGTGCCCCGCGCGTAAAAATCTATCTTCCCTCTCCGAGAGGGTAGATGGTCCCTGCAATCTCCGTAAGGGAAAACAAGTGGCGGATTCTCCAACCTTTCAGCCTTTACGCCATCAAGAGAAGAATCTACCTGCTCTTCAGATTACGCGGGATCCTGATGGCCGATTGAGGACATCCTCAGTTGTACGCCAGCCTGAGCAAAGTTCCAGAATACGCCAGGCCAAGCCCCTCAGCGTAAAAAAGGCCCAGTTTGTGGATAGATACGCTCATCATGGATTATGTGATACTCACATGGCTGAACTGCTGAATATATATGGCAGGGAGAGAGTTATGGTTCCCAATATCCGCGCTCCAACTGATATAAAAAGGCGGAATAAGCATTCTTCTTCTTCCGTTAATCTCCTTGATTTACGTGATTCCTTGATCCAAAAACGCAAAGACAGGAGTCAAAATCTTGATTTGGTGCCCCTAACTTCCAACCATGGAGAGATCATGTGGGAAGATGAGTCAACATCTAATGTCGTCATGACATATGGGCCACATAAAGAGTCTATCTTTATTGTTCTACCTACTCGCAACGATCAACATCAAATAATCTTCGGTCGAATACGGAATAGACCGATTGTCACGCCCCAGTCCCAAAATATCGAGGGACTAACCACGTGGCAATGGCCAACAGCACACACCAATGGACAAACCTAATTTAATGGACCCATCATGATGTACTTAAGCTGTAATACAATAATCAGGGTCCACTAATCTCATCCACAGAAATGAAAACAACAATATCAGAATTATAAAGCAATAACAAGTCTTGATTAAAATACAAGTCGGGGAACAACCCGATAATGAGTTTGATACATTAACTCAAAAAGTACTGGAAATAAAGAGTCTAATAATAGAAATAATTGAGTATAGAATGTGCATATACTCAGGAGAAATCCTCATCTATCACCTTGTCCTCGATTCCTGGTACTGCATCGTGAAGTGCTCCTGTTCCGTACACCTCAGGATAGATATCTCGTCTGCTAATCTTGGGGACATAATCCGGATCCAGATCCTCAGGGGACATAGCAAGGTACAAAATAACTCATGCAAAAATAAATACAGTGCAGCAATAAATAAAACAATAGGGGTAATTATAAAACAGCTAAGTGATATACAAGTGAGAGTTTTAGTCATACTCGGGCTGAGACTACTATAGGATCTGTGTCGGGGAAACCTATAGCAGTATTCTCTCGAAGGGCCAGTAATGTACCAAAGCTCTGTGTCAGAGTCTAAGGCACTTCCAGTAAAGTAATATATATATATATATATATATATATATATATATATATATATATATATATATATATATATATAATCAGCCTTTTGTATGGTAAATCTCTTCCCACCCAATGTAATCACACGTCTCATGTCCATGACACGCAAGATCATATCTAATGCAGCAAGTCAAAATAAGATCTAAGCATATGAATAAAGTATATGTCATAAACCTGTATCCTATACAGAATTACCATGAATATCTCAGGAAGATTCTGTCTCATGAGTAGTGTCAGGTGTCCTGAGGTATGACGTACTTGATAAGACAAGCACAAAATAAATAGTGTCTCGATAACCATGTCTAGGTGACATTACACAACACTGCGTACAGTGTAGACACCCGAATATTAGTCAAAAGCTAAGTAATGTCATACGGCCCTAGGTTGAACAGAGATCTTACAGTCATAATTCAAGAAAATAGTATAAACAGTTGCTGCAAGTAGGGCAAGGTACACTTGCCTGGATTTTGGTTACCAACTACGGCTCTGGTATCAGCGGGTTCTGCAGGTACTTCTCCGGTTGCTGCAATAGACATCACCATCAGATTTAGAAAATATCAAATAGCTAGAAATGCCTGTCCTTGAGTCCAATTTGGACACAGGGGCAAAAATGACAGTTTCTAGTCAAAGCGGGGTCCACATGTGGCCCGCTTCGCACCGAAAAACATGTCAGAACTAATGGTCTCTAAATCTGTCAAACTTAGTGTCAACAGGTCCAGAATGTTGATACGAACCCAACGGAACTTTCAGAATTGGATTCCGATGAGCCGATCCCGAAATCGCCCGTCAAGTGGAGCCGCGGGGCCCACGATACGCGATTTTGTCAACGTTCTCATAATCGAACCAAACTTGGGTCACAGGACCAGTGTATTGCTACGAGTCCGATGGCGCAAGTTTTGTTCGATCCGACGTGTGTACACAAAGTTACAGCGAGTTTCAGAATAGGCGGATACGGGACATTGTCGGCAGATACGCGTTGATTCCGGTGTGCACGCACATCCAAATAAACTTCTGCGAAATCTTGCACGTCCGTATCGATGGCGCGCACCTTTCGGTGAAGATCGCACGCGACCAAGTCATCCCGTTTGGCGGGGCGCACTCAGTTCCGGGAGAAAATAGGATATTATTTTTCCTGTCTTTGGATCGCGGTTCGCGATCACCACAGGACGCGACACACCGAGCGGGTTACACGGGCATCGAGAGGGTCATGTAGCCTATGCGTCACAATAGAGAGAACTAAAAATGGGGCAGCGAGGAGAGAGAACGGGTTACCTGAACAGGGCTCCGTGGAACGGGGTTTCTCATGTCCGCGTGGAGACGCGACACAAAGCGACATGGCACTGTGTCCTGGCTGTGTCCGGGCTGTGTCCTGGCTGTTCTAGGGTTAGGGTTCCGGCGGCTAGGGCTTGGGGGCTTCGCCAGAGTCGGGGTCGTCGGTCAGAGGGGCGGCCGAAGAGAGGCGACGCTGGCAGAGGCGGAGGCAGCCGGAGCTGCACGACGTGGGACGAGGCAGGGGCGGCTTAGGGTGTCGGCTCAGGCGGCTGCGGCGAGGGGAGTCTGGGAGTGAGGCGGAGGACGACGAGGCTCAGGGCTGCACTGGCGGGTCGACGAGGTCGTAGAGACGGCTGAAAGAGGCGGAGCTAGGGCTTGGGAGCGGGTTAGGGTTCCGGCAAGGGGGAGATAGGTGGTGGTGCGAGGGCGGCCGAGGGTTTTATTGGTTGGGGGTGGAGTAACCGCCGCGGGGAGGCGGGGCGGTTACGGGCGATGAAAGGGGGCGGTTACGGCAGAGGAAGCGGGGGCTAACGGGCGGAGAAGCCGGCTGGATCCGTAACGGACGGCGATTGTCGGGTAAGAGAGTTCTACTGTAGCAGGGTACCGGGTCGGATTCGGGTCGGGTTTGGGTTTTGGGCCCGGATCCGACCCAATAAGGAATTGGGTTTGGTTGGGTTAAACCGGTCCAGTCTGGTTCGGTTTAGTTTGGTTTATTTAAAATAAACCGGGTTTATTTCTAGGGTTAATTGGTTTATTTAAAACTTGGTTTTTAGGTCTTTAAAAATGCTTCCGGGGTCCAATAAAATCCAGGAAAATTACCCTATATCTAATTTTTGATTTTACACCCAAAAATATTATTTTTATAATATTTTAATATTTAATAAATATATTTAAAAATTATTTAATTTTAAAATACCTTGATTTAATTACAGAAAATTCCAGGAAAATGTGAGAAATAAAATTTAAAAATTCCTGAAAAATTAGGGGGTTTACAATCTACCCCCCTAAAGAGGATTGCGTCCTCGCAATCAAAGAATAATCGGTCAGCAGAGATGACACGGTTATAAAATATTGTTTGAATCATATCATGATCAAGGAGAATCAAGGTTTTAAGAAGAACACATAGGAAAAATGATTTTCCTAGGCGATAAAAGTTATGCAATTTTTCGGATAAAGGAAATCTAGAAGACTATAGTTTAGAAAAACTAGGTTATCACTTAAAAATATACTAGGTTATCAATTATTAGCAAGTTTAAAATTACTAGGTTAAGGCTAGGGTCACGAACCAATAGGCACTAACTACAGCAATACTAGAAACAGACAACTACGAAAACTTATGCACAATAGCTACTCCATGATTCTGCGCGTCTTCCAAAGCCTATCCGTGTCCTTGAGGTGGTGCCCTCTGCTTTTGCTGGGCTTGCTGTAAGAGTGCTGGTCTGCTTGATTGCTTTGTTGAGATGATTGTCCTCCACCAATTGGTGTCACTTCATCGTCGTAGGTGACAACTACAACTTGTGGGGTTCCTGTGGGAGTCTTGTTGCTTGCTTGTGAATCCATTACTCTGCATCCAAAATAAACTATAAAAGATACACAGGAAAATCAAGGCAGGATGCAAGTCAAGAAATAAATTCGAATCTGATATAGAAGTCAAGAACGATTCAAGCAAGTGGATGAGATCCTATAACTTATCCTATCTTATTGCAGGCTTGCTCGGTCCCTAAGTTGAAACCGAACAATTTAGTCGTTGACCTGCATGGGCCACCACAAAAACTATGTCATGCCCCAGTCCCAAAGTATCGAGGGACTAGACACGTGGCAATGGCCAGCAGCACACACCGATGGACAAACCCAATTTAATGGATCCATTGGGGCATACTTAAGCTGTAAAACAACAATCAGGGTCCACTAATCTCATCCACAGAAATGAAAACAACAATATCAGAATTATAAAGCAATAACAAGTCTTGATTAAAACATAAGTCGGGGAACAACCCGATAATGAGTTTGATACATCAACTCAAAAAGTACTAGAAATAAAGAGTCTAACAATAAAAATAATTGAGTATAGAATGTGCATATACTCAGGAGAGAGAACGGGTTACCTGAACAGGGCTCCGTATAATAGGATTTCTCGTGTTCGCATGGAGACACGACACAAAGCGACACGGCACTGTGTCCTGGCTGTGTCCAGGCTATGTCCTGGCTGTTCTAGGGTTAGGGTTCCTGCGGCTAGGGCTTGGGGGCTTCGTCGGAGTCGGGGTCGTCGATCAGAAGGGCGGCCGGAGAGAGGCGGCGCTGGCAGAGGCGGAGGCGGCCGAGCTCGAGGTGCTGGGGGCTGAGTCGGCAGGAGCTGCACGGCGTGGGACGAGGCAGGGGGCGGCTTAGGGTGTCGGCTCAGGCGGTTGTGGCGAGGGGAGTCTGGGAGTGAGGCGGAGGACGGCGAGGCTCGGGGCTGCACTGGCGGGTCGACGAGGTCGTAGAGGCAGCTGGAAGAGGCGGAGCTAGGGCTTGGGAGCGGGTTAGGGTTCCGGCAAGAGGGAGATAGGTGGTGGTGCGAGGGCGGCCGAGGGTTTTATAGGTCGGGGGTGGAGTAACCGCCGCGGGGAGGCATGGCGGTTATGGGCCGAGAAAGGGGGCGGTTACGGTAGAGAAAGCAGGGGCTAACGGGCGGAGAAGCCGGCTGGATCCGTAATGGGCGGCGACTGTCGGGGGAGAGAGTTCTACTGTAGCAGGGTACCGGGTCGGATTCGGGTCAGATTCGGGTCGGGTTTGGGTTTTAGGCCCGGATCCGACCCAATAAGGAATTGGGTTTGGTTGGGTTAAACCGGTCCGGTCCGGATCGGTTTAGTTTGATTTATTTAAAATAAACCGGGTTTATTTCTAGGGTTAATTGGTTTATTTAAAACTTGGTTTTTAGGTCTTTAAAAATGCTTCCGGGGTCCAATAAAATCCAGGAAAATTACCCTATGTCTAATTTTTAATTTTACACCCAAAAATATTATTTTTATAATATTTTAATATTAAATAAATACATTTAAAAATCATTTAATTTCAAAATACCTTGATTTAATTACAAAAAATTCCAGAAAAATATGAGAAATAAATTTTAAAAATTCCGGAAAAATCAGGGGGTTTACACCGATTGTACAAGAAGAATCTCGCGAATCAGATGGTAGAAAAATGCAAATCCACAAATATAGCCCACAAGCTCTAAAGATTATACAAAGCATGGGTTATGATTTGAAGTTGAAACAAGGCCTCAACTATGGAAAAGGCTGACGAACACCGTTGCATGGTGATCCCTGCGGTCAATGAACTCGTTTCGGGTTAGGGTATACTGCATCTCTTGCAAACTCCAAACCTCCAGAGTCTGGTCCTGTAATACCAGAGGCAGGCCCTTCTAAATCAACTTCTATGGACAAATGCCACGACATGTCTGGGGTAGTCTACCTCGACAAAATAGGGCAGCATCCAAAGCTGGGGGTAGAATTCTCTCTGAGTCCGAAGATGATGCAACGATGACCATCTTCCCGGAAGACCGTAAAACTCAGGCACCGGCAGCCCGAAGGCCAAAGGGGAATTTCTCCTTCAATGAAGATGACATCATCAAAATCTTTAATATATTGATGAAGGAAAATAAACTTCTGCTACCCAACATCAGATATCCTGAAAGGGCGGGCAAAGTCGATGACCCAGATTATTGTCTTTTTCATCGGTACATTCATTACCCTACAAGGGCGTGTTATGTACTGAAAAGGAGAATCCAGGAGTTGATCGACGCCAAAGTCATCACTTTGTATCCATAAACAAGATGACGGTCACTGCAAATTGATTTCACTTTAACGTGACAATTTGCTTCCTCAAGAAGTACCGGATGATGAATCCCTAAAGTTTCCCGAGCGGATTCTTTAAGTCTATCCCTATTCAGCAAAATCACTCTTTAATGAGTTTTTCAGACACTAGTTCACGTCTATATTAGCTCTGAACTACTATCATAATATTTCTCTCAGGCTGAGTTTGTCATGTTCATATTACCTCTGAACAAATCTTCCTGGTCTGGCTATCGATTATCATGTTTATATTACCTCTGATATCGGTTGTCATCTTAATTTAACACCCGTACTTAACTCTAAGTACGCCAGAGGTGTTAAGTCCACAAAAACTGCCATGTCCATATTACCTCTGAGCAGATATATATCTCCATCTCCAGTGGAGTTACAACTCAAAAGTTTGTCATGTTCATATTACCTCTGAACAAATCTTCCTGGTCTGGCTATCGATTATCATGTTCATATTCCCTCTGATATCGGTTGTCATCTTAACTTAACACCAGTACTTAACTCTAAGTACGCCAGTGGTGTTAAGTCCACAAAAATTGCCATGTCCATATTACCTCTTCGCAGATATATATCTCCATCCCTAGTGGAGTTATAACTCAAGAGTTTGTCATGTTCATATTACCTCTGAACAAATCTTCCTGGTCTGGCTATCGATTATCATGTTCATATTATCTCTGATATCGGTTGTCATCTCAACTTAACACCCGTACTTAACTCTGAGTACGTCAGTGGTGTTAAGTCCACAAAAACTGCCATGTCTATATTATCTCTGAGCAGATATATATCTCCATCTCTAGTGGAGTTATAACTCAAAAGTTTGTCATGTTCATATTACCACTGAGCAAACTTTCTGAGTTTTGGCCATCGATTATCATGTCCATATTACCTCTGATATCGGTTGTCATCTCAACTTAACACCCGTACTTAACTCTAAGTACGCCAGTGGTGTTAAATCCATAAAACTGTCATGTCTATATTACCTCTGGCAGGGCTTGTCCTAAACTTATTACTTGCACTCTCATGCACAAAAAGTAATAGGTCCACAAAAAAAACCTCCCTGTAGAATATCCACAATGGAAAAGAATTGTTCATATCCATATTACCTCTGAACTATCCTCATTTTAACCAACTAAGAAAAAGCCAGTCCATGTTCATAATACCTCTGGACTACGTAGCTCTACTATTCCCCACAGAATCATATTTTTACAAGCATCCTTTAAGACCTGTCTCGAACCTATTACTTGCACACTCGTGTACAAAAAGTAATAGGTCCACAAAAAATTTCTCCAGTAGGATGTCTTTACTACCCACAAAACCTATCACGTCCATATTACCTCTGATAGGACTTGTTTCGAACTTATTATTTGCACTCAACGTGCGCAACAAATAATAGGTCCACCAAAGATCCCCCAGTGGGATGTCTTCATACATTTTTGGCAATGGCTCCTATCAACGGCAAATTCCTGAAGAAGTACTATACTTAATCTCCTTTGCTTAACGGAGTACGATGAAGATCTCCTTCTGGCGATACTACATACAAAGGTTAGCTGGATCATATTCTATCAGGTTTATGTGACCTCCGAATAGATATCCTTAACTAATTTGTAAGCCTATCATGTTCATATTACCTTTGATAGTATTTATTATACAAATTTAGTTGGATTATATTCTTTCAGGTTCATGTTAACTCTGAATAAATTTATATTCAGCAAAACCTTAACGAAAGAATGTCATGTTAATGATACCTCTGATATCACTTTCACCCTAGCCTATCACATTCTAAAGTGATGGATCCACAAAGTCAGAAAATATGTCTTTATTATCTCCAAAAATTTACAGGAGAAACAAAAAGGTATATTATTGGAGAGGAGCAGTTAAATCCCTGATCTGTCGTGCCAAAGCGTTCATCCTCTCATCTCTGGAGTTCAAGAGGTTAGCGTGAGCCCGCTCCAACCGTGCCTCGTCATTGCTCAAGGCAGACAGTTCAGACCGAGCCTGAACAAAACCAGCGCAGGCGACTACGACACGTGCCAAATTCTGTTGAGCTGTATCCAGTCGTCCATTCACCACATCTAGAGCTTCCGAGGACTGGGAGGCCCACTCCTTTGCCTGAGCAAGTTTGACTTCCAGTTTGTGGACCCTCGCTGCATTCCTCTCATGTTCAGCCTTGTACTTTATTTCAAGAGGAATAACCTCCTCCAGGATGGCCTTCCCTTCATTCATCTCCTGCTGCTTCGTCTGGATGGATGTATTTAAGTTTTCCATCTGTTCAACAAACTATGCAGTCAGGGATTCATATTCAGCCTGAATCAGGTCATCGATGCTGCCTCGAGATAATTACAAATATTGGTTAATAGGTTGTTCTAAACCATTAACTATTTGCTCTAGCGTATCAGCTCTATCAGCATCACTGAAATATCTAATCTGCGTTATACTGAGATTGGAGGACATCTTCAAAGCTTCGAAGCCTAGATTCTTCTCCAGCACCATCGATATCAGCGTTTTCAAAGTGACGTAGAAAATGCTAGTAAACTGCTCAACTAGCATGGCGAGATTCGAATGGACGCTGGGAGTGGCTGCAATATCGGTGAATCCCCTTCCAGGAATGACGGCAGAAGGTGTCGTCACAGTCGTCGCTTCAACAAATGGCGCGACAAAAGTAGAGGCACCAACAACAGTCGAAGTTGTTGGCATGCTCGACAAAGGAGGAACAGTCGAGACAACCTGCTCATCCTCCTCCAATATTATTTGGACCGGTAATGGCGGAACAATATCCGATAATGTTGCGGATGAAAAATCGGCAGCATCAAAGCATGCCCCTTCGGTGTCAAGCACCGCCATTTCATCAGCAGAATCCACAACAAAGTCAAAAGTTGCGTCGACTCCGCCTTCCCTTGAGATGTCTTCACCTGAAAAGAAAATAAGAGAAAATTAATATCAATTTGATGTTAATTTTCCTAAAAAGAGGCGTAAGGACAACATTTACCCATGGCGGATGGTATATATGTCGCGTCCGCAGCCAGTACAGCTAAATCATTTCTTAATGATGCTAAGCGAGCTGTCATACCTGGAGAAGAGGGTCCACCAAATGATGTCTGAGGGTAGTCATCCAAGTCTTCATCCAGATCCACTCGAGGTTCATCAGGTAGAATCTCGCCGGAGATACTTACAGGTGAATAAGGGGCTGGACCCATTATTGGTCGGGATAAAGATATCCTTAATTTGCTCGGCCTCGAAGGTTACCTCAATGTACTACCAGTAGCAGTAGTAGCAACAGCAGCCCCGAGCAAAGAATCTTCGGCACTGTCAGCCGAAACTGTAGAGGGTCCCTCTCTAAAAGTCGAAGGACCTTCAATCAAAGAATCATCCCCGACCGGGGAAACAACAGGCTCACTCCTAGAAGCCTCATGGCTGGAAGCCCTTTTAGGACCACTGACAGTCTTCTTTTTCTTGCGAGGGGAAGGCTCTTTTTGAGTGCAAGCCTTTCGCTTACTGGGGATAACGAGAGGCTCTGCAGGCAAAGGTATTATGCCTCTCGGTATTGTCAACAAAAACTCATCTGGACCGACAGGGTCTTCACCTTCATCAGAGGAGATTGATGGAATCTCCTCTCTTCTAGTAGACTTATGAGAGGGCATCCTAAAACTTCTACGCATATCAAAATTGCGATGGAAGGTATTGATGGCCACATAAAATTGTGCGTATGAATGGAGGATGCGCAACTCCATGGAGAGAGAAGTCGTGGGCACAGTAAAGGTTGCTCCAGTACAACCCATTATGAAGTACCGCCACCCTCTGGCTCCATCAATAAGTCTACCTCTGGACTTGAAGCTGGTGATGGCAATTCCCACATGCAATTGGTCATACCCAAACTGCCTGGCGAACCGACTGGACAGATAAGGCTCCAAGAAGCAATGGTCCTCACTTCTGTACAGTAAATGGGAAGGTCTAATGCAGACCAACCAATAAAAAGCTTTGGGAGAAAGAATGGTCTTTCCGTGACCTGAATCCTGAAGTTTCGTCCCCTGTTGATTGATATGTACAGTGGGGATGACACAGAAGAGCTTCCAACTATGAGCAAAATTTAATGCTCGCCGACAATCTACGATGGTCGTCACATTCCAAGTAGAATTCTTGTAATTCAACAAGAAATTATTTCCCGAACTACTGGCAGAGCCGGGAGACATCACCCTAGGGTTATGAAGAATTAACTATCCTATCAGATATAGGAATGGTAACTCTACCCTGGGAAAGCTTTCACGCCGTGTATCATCAGCGAGAAGCCCATCAGTAATGGCCCTCATGCCAGCTTGTATCCGACATACCATGGCAGGGAGCAGGCCCAGTCTTGCTCCAAATACCAAACGTACTGCGGACCATAAGGTGTTACGATGGATGCGATTCGCAGACGCGATGCCAGGTACTACTAATCGGCGTAGCCATACAGAGAGGAAGCCAGCCAGTTGAGTTTTCCTTGACAGAGGCTTACGATAATGCCTCATATAACTGTAGGCTTTAGTGCCTGCAGGATAACCATGGATCTCCCCATCGAGAACTTGATCTGAAGCCCCAGCGTCTTCAATAAGATCATCGACTATTTGAGCGTTAAGTACGCTAAGAAGATTCAAGGGCTTATCTCTGCTATCCACAACTTTGTCTGGCTTAGCATCTCTGGCCTGATGAAAGAAGAGATAAGATGCCCATTTGTTGGTATAAGCCAAATCGGAAGGCTCATTGTAGAAGGTAGTGCACGCAAGATAATAACTCATCAACTCTTGGTATACTGCTTCTGCCCGAGGGTTTACATCCCTCAGCTCCCGGTTTGTGGGAACATATTCTTCATAAGGAGTATCCCCCATTGGCAGCTTCAAAATCTCTGCCATCTCATGAAGGGCCAATCCTAACTCCCCTAGCGGAGTGGCGAAAGTCCCAGTGAGCGAGATATAGGCAGCCCAACACTGGTGGCACTCACGGCCGCGAACAAGCCAATACCTTCCAACTCTACCTGGAAGTGCTTCAAAGCCCAAGCAGTTAAACGGGCCCATCGGAGATTCCCGAGGCTAACCCACCAGCTGGTCCGAGGATTAACCTTGGGGTATACTCCTCCCTGCCCCATGAAGTCATTGCAAAAAGTCGATATTTGAACTGGCTGGAGCAGTGAAGTATCTTCACTCGGGACGCTACCCGGAAATAATCCCCTGAAAGGTATAACAGGACCTGAAGGATGGCTCATAAATAATCCTCGGTCTGATCCTTTCTGATAAAATATCTTCCCCGGCTGGCCGTGAAGATCAGGAGTCAGGGTCTATGACATCTTTCGGGGATGCGTGGCATGGAAGAATGCCGAGATAGGGTAATCTCTAGGCATCCTTGGTAGGTACATGACCATGCCCTCAGCAGTAAAAATCCAATTTTCCTTCTTAGGCTTCATCTGGGATTGTTTATCAATTATATCCCCGAATAGGAAAGCTGGTTTTATATATTTGGCCCCATCTATATACGTCAGGGGATCTCTTCGCTGATCACCCTCAACAGCATTCGTTCTCCTTGAGACGATATCAGAATTCCCCTTCCTTCAGGATACTGGGTTCCAGAAATAGGGAATGTCACATGGGACAAATCCTCCAGATAATTGGAGTTCAGCATCCCAGCAGCAGAACCCATCACCTCAGCCAACAAAGGGATCTGCAAGTCCACTACAAAATGCAAGAAGAACAAGTCAGTTTCTATACTAGACATTACAGTCTTGCAGCTTATGCCAAAGATCAACAGCCTGTGCTTTTACGCCAAGACTGTAAAAACTTGAGTTTTTACGCTGGAACCTATTTCCGAGGCATAAAATTCAAGGTTGGCAGTATACACAAAAAACTAACAGTCTGTGTTTTTACGCCAGACTGCCAAAATTTGAGTTGTTATGCCAGAATTTTCATCCAGAGTGTAACACTCAAAGTTTATAGTATACGCCAAATTTCGACAGTCAAAGCTTTTACGCCAGGCTGCAAAAATATGGAGTTTTTACGCTGACACATTAGGAATGTGGGCATAAATAATAAAATATCTCTGTGCATCATCTTTCTCGAAGAGGCTCTCAGCACAGAAGATGACCTAGCGCATTCACATACAACGTGTGCGAAGGGTTTTCTTCGTTTTCTCGTCCTAAAAGCTTTACCTATGACGCCTGGTGCACAGCTTGTTGGTGGGACACTTCGTTCAGAGCAAGGTTCGCTCAGCCCAATGGGAGTCGCTCGTGCTTGAGCTGAGGAACGAGAAAAAGAGGCAACTTTCTTTCCCTTAAAGGTGGAAGTTGGTTTCGGTGCCATGGCTAAAACTCAGAAGTGCTCAGAGAAGAAATGAGGAAGAGTGCTCAAATAGACGAAGGTTTGTTACAAAAGACAGATAAAGGGTTTCTTCTTTCAAGGCCTTGGGGTATTTATAGAGTTCGGACAACTCTTCGAGTTTCTAACCAAATCCGATATTTAATATTCGGTTATGATTTGGGGCCACGTCAGCCTATCATTTGAAAAAAGAAGACGGACAGTCAGTCGATCCAGATTTTACGCGCAGAGCAGATATATGATTTTACGCTAAGGAGCATTCTACGCTCAAGAGGCTACAAATCAACAGTTTTACGCTCAGAGGCTATAAGTCTATGGTTTTATGCCCGGATGCTTTTACGCTCAGTAGCTTTTACGCTCGAGAGGCTACAAACCTACGACTTTATGCTCAGAGGCTATAAATCTATGATTTCACACTCAGAAGCTTTTTACGCTCCAGAGGCTACAAATCTACGATTTTTACGCTCAGAGGCTATAAGTCTATGGTTCTACGCCCAGATGCTTTTATGCTCATGAGCTTTTACGCTTAAGAGGCTATGAACCTACGACTTTACGCACAGAAGCTACAAATCCATAATTTCACGCCCATGAGCTTTTTACGCTCAGAGGCTACAAATCTACGATTCTACTCTTGAAATCTACAGATGGCCAATGGTAAGGATTTACGCAGAAAATGCTCCTTCTTGGCTGCAAAATATTTTAAGTGCCCAAAACATACAGAGTTCAGCATTGAAGATAACACTTATTCTCGGGTCGATTGGAAGTTTATTCGAAGTCCAGTCTTTTACACAAGTTCAAGTATGGCTTATTTGACGGCCATTTCTCGCCCTTGTTCAAGGGATTTTCGGGAAAACATTCTTGAAGATGATGGTCTGAAAAAGAATTCTTCGTATCAGAGGAGTGACAGTTCAGACATTTTATGTGACCTCTCGTTCAAGAAAATAGCACGACAGTTTGGATCTTCAACTTAAGTGCTAGGCAGCTTTCTACGCGTCCTCTGTTACGCGTAAAGGACGGGATGAGATCAGATACTCTTTTTATCAGGGTCAGTGTAAAGTTATTCAGGCGTGCCGAAGCTACACATATTCAGACTTCATCACAGCAAATATGGCAAATCATCAAATACGTAAAAGAAGACAATTTTATTAATCATGATTACATATGATAGAAATCCAGTTTACAAAGGATTTTTCATCTTCATGATTACATATAATGGAAATCCTTTTCTATAAAGGGTTTCCCATTCTTATTTAAAGATCACGCCGAGAATCTGTTCTGTCAGGTTCTCATATTGGTGGAGATCTTTGTTGTCTTCTACAACAGTTAATCGGCTTCCGCGGCCGATTAACAAAAAAATGATTAATGGCGGGAGGATACATAATTGAGCATGTATCAATTTCACGAGCCCACCCTCCATATGCCATGGCAGACTGAGTTAGGGTTTTCAGACCCAACTCAATACTGGAAGACAGGGCCAGACTGCCTACCCTCGTCCACCGTCATGATGGAAGAAAATATAGCTTGTAAGTTGTGTGGTCCAATACGACCCTTCCTCTCTCCTGGACGAATCACCATATGAAATTGCTGATCATCCCGAGCAAAGGAAGCCATGATATTCTTCCATGATCTATTATTGCAGAGGACATTTGCTCAAAGATGCCTCTTTTTATGGCTCCTTACATGCTGGAAGAGCATGATCTTCTTCTTCTTCAAATCAGCAAGACGAACAACGGCAACCATCTCTCTTTTTGGTAATGAAGGAAGTGTGGGAGAAACAGGTTAACTTAGTCGCTTTATATAGGCAGAGGAGATTACACCAAATCCCAACAAATCCCTAAATATTTGCCATAAAATCAGCCTCGCAGAACGTGTTAGACTTGACCGTTTCATGCTTCATTTAAAGTATTTCAAATTACGAGGAATTTGAAAACTTTGAAGGGGGTCTTGTAGAAGCATAAAAAATACCCTGAGGAAGTATACGCATAAAACCCTCAAACCGCGTAAAACAGAGCTCCAATACTGGGTGGCGTAAGACATGACTTCAAAGCCATTTGCGTACAGTGGAGCCTCAACGCTGTTTAACCATAAAATATAGCTCCAGAACAACCCGCATAATACAGTATTTTCAGACTGCTTCAGCGTAAAAAGGTTGCTGCATCGCCACTTTGGTGTAAAACCCATCTGCTTTTAATATAGCAGGAAATTGTACGAGAAACTCTTCGTATTCCTCGAATGAACCTGTCAGATCAAGCAGTGAATCTGACTCCTGACAAAGAGTACTGCACGACTATCAAGACGATGACTGTAATGATGATTCGGCACAGAGCTCCAAACTGTTGTTTAGTGTCAAAGCCTTAAATTAAGACGTCGTTTACGCATCCAAGGAATACGCTGCCTATTTTACACAGGCAGACATGAGCTTTTACGCTCAGGACGAGAGAAAACCAACTGCCACGTCAAAAGCTGTTCTTCTTACAGAATTCGAAGCGCGTCTCTGCAGTTAATGCATGTGATGGGGGCAGATCTCTGCATTAAATGCATGAGATTTGGTTCTACTTTTAACGACTGGGTGAGTCATAATTAGGGCTAATATGTCCACATCACCATCCCCGCACATTACGCCAACCAGGCTATTTTCAGCTATAGGAGCACGCTGTACGCTATCTCCTTGAAATACGCTGATCTGGCTATTTTTTAGCTATAGGAGTACGCTGTATGCTATCTCATCGGAATACGCCATATGCTATCTCATCGGAATACGCCGTATGCTATCTCATCGGAATACGCCAACTCAGGCTATATTTGCAAAGGTGCGTGATAAGGCTATTTGGTTCGGAATACGCTCAAGACCTCGTCAACGAAGAATAATCGAATATTTTTCTGACTGCTACCTATCCATGCAGCATCAGGCTTCTACGCCTACTTGGCTTCTATGCCAACCTGACTGCTAATATGCCTACTTGGCTTCTATGCCAACCTGGCGGCTTCTACGCCTATTTGGCTTCTATGCCAACCTGACGGCTTCTACGCCTATTTGGCTTCTATGCCAAACCTGACGGCTTCTACGCCTACTTGGCTTCTATGCCAAATTGACGGCTTCTACGCCTATTCGGCTTCTATGCCAAACCTGACGGCTTCTACGCCTACTTGGCTTCTATGCCAACTTGATGACTTCTACGCCAGTATGACGGCTATTTGGCTTCTACGCCAATCATCTCTATGCTAGGGACAGTTACCTACATGGCTTGTATGCCGTGATCTTTACAGTAGATATATGCATTACCTCATAATAGGACACGCGTCACATGCGGATTTAGGAGATCATTCAAATGTGGGTAGCAGTTATCATAATTGCCGCGTAAAGAGCGCCATACTCTCTACTGTTCGGCTTTTACACCGACTGGACGGTTACGGCAATTGGACTATATAAATAGAGACCTCTATTGACAGAGGTCGGGGGCGGATTCTATTGACAGAGGTCAAGATTGGATTTTGGATTGGAGAGATCAATTTTTATTGAGAGAGAAGAGTTTAGAGCACAGACAGAGAGTAGTGATTGACGGCTTTGGCACCGAGCATCCAATCTCTCATGTAACCTTTGAAGCTTCTCCTTCTTCTACAGCACTTCTTCGTCATCGTGTGGTCCAAGGGACAAAGTGATCGACCGCAGATCAGACTCCTATAGCAATATTTATCCAGATTTAAATTTTGTACTTAATATCCTCGTATTGGATTAATAATACTCCTTTTTCTTGTTTGTAAACCAAAGAAAGGGTTTCGTATAAACCTAGTTTCATTTCTTTCGTTTATTATCAAACAGTCCCCAGCTATGTATACGATTTTATCATAGGGAGAGATGGATAGGACGGTAAATGCTGCACTTTTTGCCTCAGACTCTTGTAGTAAGTAATCCTCAGAGAAAGTCGGCAGTGTTGCATCCTTTTCGGAATCGGAGGAAATACTACCCCCAGCGTAGGAAGATGCTTCTTCTGGATGAGGGTGGCTACCCCTAGGGGTCTCAGTGTTTGTTACTTGGGAATCGTTGTCTCCTCGAAATGCTGGTTATTGTAGAGTCCTGGAGGATCGCTACCCCCCAGCTTGCAAAGCTATCGAGTCCTGGAGGATCGCTACCCCCCAGCTTGCAAAGCTATCTTGGATCCCAAGGAGGAACTACCCCCAGCCGCTGATAGTTTATTCTTTGAGCAGGTGCCTAGAAAAACTCCTTCTGCAGGTATCGTTGTTTGTCCTTCCTGGACCTACCTTTTTGACCCGCTGGCCGAGAGTGTAGGGTTGGAGATGCTGGATTTTTGGCCTCCTCTTTAGGAGAGGAATTTCTAGGTAATACGAGACGAAAGAAAGCTCCTTCTCCCCCGGTGCTTGCACCTGTTCTCCGAGATATTGTCGTATGGGTGCCTTGGGTTGTAGTTGTTGCAACGATGACTGCCTATATGTAGGTATTGCTACTTTGGTACAACAACAGTCGATGATGATGCTGGCATAGTGATTCCCTGGGGAGGATATCTCATATGCTATAGTTGTTTCCCTCACCTTGCACATGTGATTGATCACGTTGTGCAAGTCAAGCAAGGGTTGACTCACCTTTACATCCTTATTTTGAGCATGGGTGAATCGAGCACACGAACGTATAGGTGTTGCTTTTGCTCCCTGACTTGCAGTTCGTACAAGAACTTGCCCCAAGCTACAGGAAGAAGACTTTTGAGACTAACCCTGTTCACTTGCCACCGCGGACTAGGTGCTTGGGTCGGTCTTGCATAACTTTTTGTCAAAAGCATATATAATAGTTAGTGGCGCATGCTGACGGTCCGTCAACTGAGTAGTTGCTTAAGCTTTACAAGCTCGTACTGCCCTAGACTTTTTTGACTTAGCACATTGGTACAAAATTAGACTAGTCCAAGTTAGAGTTTTCTCTATTTTCAGTAGGGCGCATGGAGTCATTGCCGTATGAGATTCTACTGAAGACAGAATCTTTGTTGCTATATGGGTCGCATGCAGCTGTCTTCTTAGTAGGCCCCATAGAGCTCAGTGCCGCTTGCTTCTTCTTCTGCGTTCGTCGAAGCGAATGCATGGAGAGTGCATCAGCCCCTGAGTTTCTGGCATCATAGTATTTTTCTTTGTTAGAGCTCAGGTGTTGAGTACTCTTCTTTTCAATGGTAGCTGCGGCCTGAGCAGGTGCCTCATGTGTGGACATGTGACATGCCACTTGAGCATCAAGCAGAGGGGCATGGAGCGCATGCTTTGCAGTTGGGTAAGGTGCAGCGGCCTTGGCGACCCATGTCATGTGGATCTTCTTAGTCTTTTCTAGCCTTGGTGAAGGGATCCTGTAAACCCCCTCACCCAAAATTAGGGCTACTTGGCTTAGATAGTGAAATTAGTGCTAGTTTGAACCAATTAGAATTAGAACGCGGCATTTATTTAATTGTGCAATAAATTATATCGTGTAGCGCATCTTACCGATTGCTTCGATAATTGGAGTACCTCACTAGCCATTTCCCCTCCACAAACTTCACAACCTCATCCTAGACATGCCCGCCTGCTATTCGGACCCTTGTGCAACTTATAATATTGCTATCTGGCTCTATATTTTAGCCGTACAATAAACGTCGCGGACGTTATTTCTTAATTCGAAATAATTTCCAATTTTTTACCCTTGTGCGTCCCAATCGAAATTGGGGACACAATCTTGCCCGTCTTGTGCATCTCGAATTTTATTAATATTCTACACTGTCCCCTCTACGCTCTGACAATTTTGTCCCACCAAATTTGATCCCATGTACTCCTAATTAATTCTAGAACATCGTGCGCGTTTCGATTTAATTAATTAAAACTAATTTCTGTCTCTGCACAATTTTCCAATTTTTGGGGGGCTTTTATGCAAAAATGCACTGAGGTGTCCCCACCATTGGACAATTCATGAAGAAACTCAATTTTTCCCTTCACGTGGTTTTTCCGTAATTTTCGGGATGTGCAACGCGCGCACATCGCCCCGTATGTTAAATCTACCCTTGCAATTAAATAATTATAATTTATAGCCCAACATCCTCATGTGAGGCCAAGACCCCCCAAGGATTATAGCCCAAGGCCCAACCCAAGAGGGGTTGACCAGTCAACCTATTTTAGGTCAAAACACCAACCTCACCTATAAATATCCTCTTCCCTAATTATTTTTATTATTACTTTTCCCAAACCTTATACACAGCCAATCTCTTCATCTTCCTCCCTTCCTCGACCACTGCCTCCTCCCTGACGTCTAGACCCACCGCCTCCGGCCAGGCACATCCGCCGTGGCTGCACTTCCCAGTTCTCCTCCAGCGCCGCCCGGGAGCCGCTGCACCGACGCCGGACCGACCCGACCCAGCGGACGACTTCCTCCCTTGATGACCAGGCTCCGGTCATCGTCCCCACATCACAACCATCCTCCCCCCAACTAGGTCTGACCAGAGTTTCTGCCATCAAGTTTGTGGCCAGTAATGTGAAGATAGCCATTGTCTCTTTCAACTAGGTCTGACCGGAGTTTGCAGAGGTAGCTTTGTCGTCAGCAGAAGCTACAGGAATGGCAGCATCGACCGTGAGGTGCTTGGACTCCATTCTTCATGCTGAACATAAAGGTATGCTGGAGAAGATGAGAATATACTATTCACTATACCATTCACATGAACAGGAGACAACCACCGGCTATTCTTCTACTAAAGAAAAGGAAGCCATATCCAATGAACATGTATCTTTTGATGGTTCAGCGGACAGTGAGAACATAGGAACAAACTGTAGCGGAAATGTTGAAGGGTTGCTGTGGCAACCGATTTCCAGCGTTCTTTTATGAAACTTTTGCATGATGCTCAGTTTGAAGAACTATCAAGAGAGGATTTGATGATGACATATGCATTAAATAGTGACTATCTCTTGACATTGCCAATATATGTGGACTGGAAGAAGGCATCTAAGTCAAATGCAATAATATTCAGGCGAGGATATGCAACCGAGCGGCAAAGGGGTTACTTATAGTGGAGAAACTTGATTACCTACAGTCAAAGCTCTTACAGGAGATTTTCTTCAGTCTATCAAGGCCGTTAAAAATGATTGGAAGCTGGTTGAGCAAGGCATTGAAAAGTTCAGAGGCACAAGGAATAGATAAGTGGATCGAGAGTGTGAACCTTTGGCTTAGGGAGCAATATTCACTAGAGGGTATGTTCTCTATTGGTGAAAAGAAATCTGACAACATGGAGTATGATCAGATCTTAGAAAACGATCTTCCTATTTGGATTGCTGCACAAAGGGCACTCCCTCTTTATGAAGGCCTTTTATCATCTTCTGGACCTCGTGGAAGACTTATAAGGAAATTGCTTAATTGGATTGGTATACTTCCCTCACCAGCAGAAGCATCAACTGACTTTTTTTTAGTGATACTAAACAATCAGAAAGCTACATGCGGTCAACTCTTCAGGAACCAGCTTTCCAGGAGTTGATTTTGCTTTACAATGAGAAAACAAGTCAAAGCAAAACAAATGGCAGAACAGAGGTTCAGCCCCTGCAATTGAAGATATATGAGAAAAATACCAATTCCTGATCTCGCAGTTGTTTTTCCTCACAAAAAGTTGTCCTTCCAAATCCTAGACACAGTACGGTTGGATATTGCAACTATAGTGGGGTTGTTGGCATACTTTGTCAACTACAAATTTGAAAATATTGCTTCCTCACCGTACGATGTTGGATTTGTTCTGCGCAATTTCTGGAGCAGGTTATTGGTACATTGCAGCTTCCTTGCCAGGCAAGTATACCTTGCCATTGTACTGTTATTTATATTCCATATGTTGCATGCATCTTTATTTTCTGTCCTTAGTTCATATATTTTAATTGTTATATAAAATGCTCGCGACGGTGACGTCGCGATAGGTTTTTATTTATGTATTGCATTGACCTTGTTCATGAGACTACCCCATTATCATGTAGCACCATTAGGTTTTATTTGACTGTGACACATTTTTACACGAGTTGTGAGTCTCATATAGATCACGGACGCACGTATTGACTGATCATCGGTACGTGTGGGACGTGCGTTAGGAATAACTACTGTTAAAAACTTTGCATGCTAGTAGACTTGGCAGTTATTAGAGGTCCATGGACATAGCCTATTGTAGTACGGTGGTCCCATCCTTGTCCTTGTTTGGTTGCAGGATTGGGCTAGGGTACTAAGAATAGGCTATGGACCAAATCGTGTCATGGATGTGACATGCTTAGAGCATGGGGTGGGGAGAACAACAAGTACCGCATTTGAGCTCCTTTACACTTTCTCCTGTACGCCCGGATTCTCCACTGGAGATACGGGTCACGATGACCACTATATATTATGTACTATCAGGCGGGCCACCGGCGTTCAAAAGACGACGTGCCTTTTAGGCCCCTGGATCTTCAAAAGAGAACCATGCCAAATCCCAGTTTTCAGCCAGATAGCTCACTTGTGGGGAAAGTTGTTCTTAAACTGCATTCACTTTAGACGGTTAGGCAACCCATTGGATATTTATTTCAGCACTTTATTGGCATGTGTTTAAGTATACTTGTTATGTCCCTCTGAGGACCTGGTCCGCTGCCAGGTGTACCTGTTCTTGAGTATTTGCAGGAGCGCAGATTGGAAGGTTATAGATGCTCCGTGGATGTCTTCTCTTCGAGCCGTGATTGGTAGCTGGTACTTATATTGTTTGAGTGAGTTGTACTTATATTGTATTTACTTTTTCCTTTGAGTTGGTAGTGGATTTGTTTCCATCCAACTATCATTCTTAGATACTTCTTATTGAGATCTAGTTTCATAGATACTGGTTATTTATTTCTATATAATTTTGGTGGATGAGATTTAGATTATACCTTGTGACTTGTATTACATTTTATACCACTTGTGGATTGATATTCATATTACAGCGTACGTGTGGATTTGGTTTCCATATATTGGAGTTGCCATATCCATGCGGCTGGCATGCTTACGTGTCCTAGTCCTACGTATTTTTGGGACTGGGGCGTGACATGTTTTTGTGGTGGCCCATCCAGGTCGAGAGCATATTGTCTCGGTTACGTTACTGTACCGAGTAAGCCTGCACCTAGGACTAGAGTATAGGATCTCATCCACATTGACTATGATTCATCCTCCCCCTATCTGTTCTATTTGAACAATTGCATCATGTCTGATTTATGTGCTTCCCTAATAGTTCTTAAGTATAGCCTTCTCCTAGAATATAGGAACCCCTGTTATTAGGATGATAATTAGAGTAGCACACCTATTAAGAATACAACGAGAATATAGACACACCACTAAGTTTAGAGTATCTAGTGAACCCTAGAATTCCTCATCTTTAGAATTAGTTTACCATTACCCCTTGATGTATTAAGAAGACTTGAGTAGTATAGACACTACTAGAGATAGTTAGAAGTTTTACCATAATATTTGACCCTAGTATTGAGGAACAAATGGAGACCCAATATTGAACATTAGGACTGAACCTAACCCTCATAATTGGATAGTATTAGAGAACTATAAAACTTATGTCTTTGTCTTGTTATTAGTAGACAGCACCCTAGGAAGCCTAGAGGAATGCAATCAACACTTTCCCTTGATCATACCCCAAACATGGCAACTAGCATGCCACCCCTTAGAGAACCATGATGCTATCTAGAGCCCTCTATTTTAATTTTATATGTTATTCCTCTGCAACCTTAACGTTCGCTAAATGTGCGACGACTAAAAATTATCTCCTTCATTTCTTCATCTTTCAATTCATGCCAATCTGACGCTTCTGATTATAGACCAAGTGATTATATTCTATGACAGGACAAATGGTTCGCTAAAGTGATAGTTGCGATCTTGAATTTTGAATTACGTGCCTTGTAGTTAGAACTTAATAGTTGAGCATCCACCTAGATTATAATTTTATGGTTATACCTTAGTTTTAAATCATGTAACATGTACCCCATCTCAATGTAGGTTAAATCCCTTTTCCCTTAACGGCTAGTAACTCTTCTACCCCTACGATTGACACCTGTTCTATGAGCACTTGACCCTTACCTATATAATACAATAGGAGACCCTAATAAGTACAAAGATCTTTCCTCTTATACCCTAATAAGAGTTTCTATTCTATTTACATGTGCAAGGTTATTTTGTAGGATTCTCTTAAGACTGTCACAGTATTAGTTTAATTCTTTTAAGTTGGGTAGTATGCCTCACAACCTAGTATCACATAGCCCACTTAACCCATCGAGGTAGTGTAACTGAATGACATTAATTGTATGCTAGCATAAGACGACAATGTTTATTCAGACGATATAATTTAGAGGTCCATGTCCCTATTGGTCGACTAGCGACTTAGACAAAAATTAGTATGACAACTGTAGAGATTGTGTAGTCTTTCATTATTATTGCTTATTTGCTTTTGTTTTTGTGAATTTGAATTGTTATGAACCTTCTTTTATCATAATCTAGCGTATTCATATTTGATGTACTACCTTGACTTATGCTGCTATTATAGCCTAGTTTTTGCAAGCCTATTCTTTATCGAGCTTGTTCATGACATATGTATTATTGGGGGCCCACAATAATACATTTCAGAATCAGTGTATTAGGGTCTAGCTAACCTTAGTGCGCTTGGTTCGCCTTTCGCATAACTACTTTACGTGGATTAAGATATATAGTGATTAGTAGACGAATATACTTGCCCTAGACATGTCTAAGCATATCGTATCAGCTACATAACTGTACTAATACGAGCATACGAATACGGATTTACCAAATAGGATTTCAGTCCACAACTGCCTTGACAATTTCCATTGGATTCCTTGAAACGCCTTGATCCCTATACTTGCATTCTATTACTTCTCCCTTGAACTCTTATTCATTGATCTACGTCTTTCCTTATTTCGAAAAGACGAAACATCTTGCTTGGTATAAGTTTGATATATAGATAGTACTAGATATACCCCGCAGGCCAATCGCTTTGTTTGGTGTTTATCTTTTATAAATAATTAAGGGAACATCATCGACGATATGTTTGGTGTTAAATACTTTGATGATTCAATAACATGATTAAATAAATTGGGACATAGCCTTCTCAGACGTATAGCCTTAGATGATAGATGAGTAAATTCTAAGTTGGGTAGAAACTGCAATATCAACTTAAGGAGAATCCTTAGACGGTAATCAAGTGAGGTTAGAGAGAGAGAAACCCTACCCTAGTTTAATTTCGAGGACGAAATTATTTTAAGTTGGGTAGATTGTAAACCCCCTCACCCAAAATTAGGGCTACTTGGCTTAGATAGTGAAATTAGTGCTAGTTTGAACCAATTAGAATTAGAACGCGGCATTTATTTAATTGTGCAATAAATTATATCGTGTAGCGCATTTTACCGATTGCTTCGATAATTGGAGTACCTCACTAGCCATTTCCCCTCCACAAACTTCACAACCTCATCCTAGACATGCCCGCCTGCTATTCGGACCCTTGTGCAACTTATAATATTGCTATCTGGCTCTATATTTTAGCCGTACAATAAACGTCGCGGACGTTATTTCTTAATTCGAAATAATTTCCAATTTTGTACCCTTGTGCGTCCCAATCGAAATTGGGGAAACAATCTTGCCCGTCTTGTGCATCTCGAATTTTATTAATATTCTACACTGTCCCCTCTACGCCCTGACAATTTTGTCCCACCAAATTTGATCCCATGTACTCCTAATTAATTCTAGAACATCGTGCGCGTTTCGATTTAATTAATTAAAACTAATTTCTGTCTCTGCACAATTTTCCAATTTTTGGGGGGCTTTTATGCAAAAATGCACTGAGGTGTCCCCACCATTGGACAATTCATGAAGAAACTCAATTTTTCCCTTCACGTGGTTTTTCCGTAATTTTCGAGATGTGCAACGTGCGCACATCGCCCCGTATGTTAAATCTACCCTTGCAATTAAATAATTATAATTTATAGCCCAACATCCTCATGTGAGGCCAAGACCCCCCAAGGATTATAGCCCAAGGCCCAACCCAAGAGGGGTTGACCAGTCAACCTATTTTAGGTCAAAACACCAACCTCACCTATAAATATCCTCTTCCCTAATTATTTTTATTATTACTTTTCCCAAACCTTATACACAGCCAATCTCTTCATCTTCCTCCCTTCCTCGACCACTGCCTCCTCCCTGACGTCTAGACCCACCGCCTCCGGCCAGGCACATCCGCCGTGGCTGCACTTCCCAGTTCTCCTCCAGCGCCGCCCGGGAGCCGCTGCACCGACGCCGGACCGACCCGACCCAGCGGACGACTTCCTCCCTTGATGACCAGGCTCCGGTCATCGTCCCCACATCACAACCATCCTCCCCCCAACTAGGTCTGACCGGAGTTTCTGCCATCAAGTTTGTGGCCAGTAATGTGAAGATAGCCATTGTCTCTTTCAACTAGGTCTGACCGGAGTTTGCAGAGGTAGCTTTGTCGTCAGCAGAAGCTACAGGAATGGCAGCATCGACCGTGAGGTGCTTGGACTCCATTCTTCATGCTGAACATAAAGGTATGCTGGAGAAGATGAGAATATACTATTCACTATACCATTCACATGAACAGGAGACAACCACCGGCTATTCTTCTACTAAAGAAAAGGAAGCCATATACAATGAACATGTATCTTTTGATGGTTCAGCGGACAGTGAGAACATAGGAACAAACTGTAGCGGAAATGTTGAAGGGTTGCTGTGGCAACCGATTTCCAGCGTTCTTTTATGAAACTTTTGCATGATGCTCAGTTTGAAGAACTATCAAGAGAGGATTTGATGATGACATATGCATTAAATAGTGACTATCTCTTGACATTGCCAATATATGTGGACTGGAAGAAGGCATCTAAGTCAAATGCAATAATATTCAGGCGAGGATATGCAACCGAGCGGCAAAGGGGTTACTTATAGTGGAGAAACTTGATTACCTACAGTCAAAGCTCTTACAGGAGATTTTCTTCAGTCTATCAAGGCCGTTAAAAATGATTGGAAGCTGGTTGAGTAAGGCATTGAAAAGTTTAGAGGCACAAGGAATAGATAAGTGGATCGAGAGTGTGAACCTTTGGCTTAGGGAGCAATATTCACTAGAGGGTATGTTCTCTATTGGTGAAAAGAAATCTGACAACATGGAGTATGATCAGATCTTAGAAAACGATCTTCCTATTTGGATTGCTGCACAAAGGGCACTCCCTCTTTATGAAGGCCTTTTATCATCTTCTGGACCTCGTGGGAGACTTATAAGGAAATTGCTTAATTGGATTGGTATACTTCCCTCACCAGCAGAAGCATCAACTGACTTTTTTTTAGTGATACTAAACAATCAGAAAGCTACATGCGGTCAACTCTTCAGGAACCAGCTTTCCAGGAGTTGATTTTGCTTTACAATGAGAAAACAAGTCAAAGCAAAACAAATGGCAGAACAGAGGTTCAGCCCCTGCAATTGAAGATATATGAGAAAAATACCAATTCCTGATCTCGCAGTTGTTTTTCCTCACAAAAAGTTGTCCTTCCAAATCCTAGACACAGTACGGTTGGATATTGCAACTATAGCGGGGTTGTTGGCATACTTTGTCAACTACAAATTTGAAAATATTGCTTCCTCACCGTACGATGTTGGATTTGTTCTGCGCAATTTCTGGAGCAGGTTATTGGTACATTGCAGCTTCCTTGCCAGGCAAGTATACCTTGCCATTGTACTGTTATTTATATTCCATATGTTGCATGCATCTTTATTTTCTGTCCTTAGTTCATATATTTTAATTGTTATATAAAATGCTCGCGACGGTGACGTCGCGATAGGTTTTTATTTATGTATTGCATTGACCTTGTTCATGAGACTACCCCATTATCATGTAGCACCATTAGGTTTCATTTGACTGTGACACATTTTTACACGAGTTGTGAGTCTCATATAGATCACGGACGCACGTATTGACTGATCATCGGTACGTGTGGGACGTGCGTTAGGAATAACTACTGTTAGAAACTTTGCATGCTAGTAGACTTGGCAGTTATTAGAGGTCCATGGACATAGCCTATTGTAGTACGGTGGTCCCATCCTTGTCCTTGTTTGGTTGCAGGATTGGGCTAGGGTACTAAGAATAGGCTATGGACCAAATCGTGTCATGGATGTGACATGCTTAGAGCATGGGGTGGGGAGAACAACAAGTACCGCATTTGAGCTCCTTTACACTTTCTCCTGTACGCCCGGATTCTCCGCTGGAGATACGGGTCATGATGACCACTATATATTATGTACTATCAGGCGGGCCACCGGCGTTCAAAAGACGACGTGCCTTTTAGGCCCCTGGATCTTCAAAAGAGAACCATGCCAAATCCCAGTTTTCAGCCAGATAGCTCACTTGTGGGGAAAGTTGTTCTTAAACTGCATTCACTTTAGACGGTTAGGCGACCCATTGGATATTTATTTCAGCACTTTATTGGCATGTGTTTAAGTATACTTGTTATGTCCCTCTGAGGACCTGGTCCGCTGCCAGGTGTACCTGTTCTTGAGTATTTGCAGGAGCGCAGATTGGAAGGTTATAGATGCTCCGTGGATGTCTTCTCTTCGAGCCGTGATTGGTAGCTGGTACTTATATTGTTTGAGTGAGTTGTACTTATATTGTATTTACTTTTTCCTTTGAGTTGGTAGTGGATTTGTTTCCATCCAACTATCATTCTTAGATACTTCTTATTGAGATCTAGTTTCATAGATACTGGTTATTTATTTCTATATAATTTTGGTGGATGAGATTTAGATTATACCTTGTGACTTGTATTACATTTTATACCACTTGTGGATTGATATTCATATTACAGCGTACGTATGGATTTGGTTTCCATATATTGGAGTTGCCATATCCATGCGGCTGGCATGCTTACGTGTCCTAGTCCTACGTATTTTTGGGACTGGGGCGTGACAGATCCAGCTACCCTCCGCCAATATCTCCTTGAAGGATTCTTGGTCGAAGCATATAACCAACATCCTCTAGGTAGACCCCAGCTTCATTGAGTCAGACTGCATCACCAACTTTTTATTAGAGAAAAAGCTATTTCCCAGCAGTCACCATATTATTCGCCATATTGTTCACCGTCGTATTATATGACCATGTGCGTGCATATATGTTGGAAGCTGCCACGTGTACATCCTTAACATGATACAGTTCCAATATTGGAAGCGAGTCCAGGCCGAGCTGCCACATGGACGTTTGTTGCGATTTATTGTTACTAAAGATATAGACGCCATATTGTTCGCCATTAAAAACTAGTTTGAATAAACTTTGGTGTTTAATTTTACGAAGAAGAATACAAAGAAATCCTAAACATAAAACTAAGTATAATTTTTTTGATCCTGGGGAGTGGGACGATGGAGATCGAGCACTGTAGTGGATTCTTTACTTCATTGACAATCTGATTGAGGAAGAAAAATGCTTTCTCTCTCTTGTCTGTGTGTCTGTCTCTCTGTGCCTGCCCATGTCTCCCTATCCGTGTGTGGGTATACCACACTGATATTTATAGCCATTGTGTTATATGACAATGTGCGCGCGTATATCATAGGCGCATGGATGTTGGGAGCTGCTACGTGTACGTCCTTAACAGGATACAGTTCCAACCGTGGGAGCGAATCCAGGCCGAGCTGCTACGTGGACGTTTATTGTAATTTGTTATTGCTGAAGATCTGAATAGTTATCGTCTTTTGAATGCGTGACTTGGTCATCTTGACACGTGGCCCACACTTAGTTGGAGAGAATTACGTCAGTCATAACAGAAAGATTTCATCTCAGGGAATTATGCTATATTGGACGCATGGAGTTTGGGCCGCATGTGACATATAGAACGCATAGAGTATTGAATGTATGGGGCCAGAGACGCATGGAGTCTGGGATATATGGGGCCAGAGACGCATGGATGCTTGGAGCCTTTGTCATGTTGTACACGTGGTGTTGCACACCTGTTAGGAGTAAAGTTTATGCTGATGTGAGGTTTTACCGTTTAGCATGCTTACATCTTTTGAGGTATTCAGAAATTCCTTTTTGTCAGGATTTTGTATGAGACACAATCTAGTGTCAGATCTTTATATAGCCAATATTGGGGTGCATGGATGCTTTTTTTGGGCTGCATAGTCATTCTGCGGCCTGATTTTTTGAGTCGATCTTGGGGCACATGTTTGTTGGACGCATGGATCTAGATTTCTATGCTTCTACAGGAGGCAATATCGAACATCATGTTCTCGCAACAGGATATGTTGTTAAAGAATAACAGGAACGGTCGCCCTCTTTACTACACAGGGTATATCAGAGCCATCAAGGTCGATCAGATGTACATCGACCCCGGTTTATCTTTCAGCATCATCCTATGGAGTCTACTTCAGACCTTGGGAATCCTAATGCATCGGCTGGCAGTAACTAACACTACCATCAGTGGCTTCAATGTTGGAAGAAGCTACCCTTTGGGAAAGATTCGCCTGAAATATCAGATTGGCGACTTGCGAACATAGGTCACTTGCTACATCACAGACGTCGTTGTATCCTATAACGTCTTGTTAGGACGTCTGTGGATACATGAGTACATGATTGTTCCATCAAATTTGCATCAATGCCAGAAGTATGTCGACGATCACGGCATTGTCAGGACAGAATTTACAGATATCGATACTCTCAAGGGGGTCGAGGCATATTACTCTGACTCAATCCTGTACAAACATATAAACCAAGGCGAAGGTGGTAATGACGCCGATGATGACGCAGAAGTTGGTACAATACCGAAGGAACCCTTGAGGGTTCATCTGAAAGGACGCGCCCCCAACGCGATTCCTGCCCTCGTGGTAAAACTTCATAAGAAGGTGCTAGAACCACTGGTCGTTCCCCTGTGGAGATTGAGTCAACCACCAAAGGAGGATCTAGAACATGTTATTGATGCCGAACCACTGGTCTTAAAGCTTCTTAAGAGACCTCTGAAGCCGTCACTCACACTTGAGGCAGATCTTGGTAAAGATGAACTACGAGAATATATAGCTGCCCATGCTAACGTCCCTTCTCTAGATGATGTAATCCTCGTAGACAAGATACCTTAATTTATCAATAAAGGGTTATCTTTGAACTACTCTGATGTTGCACATTTGAGTACAATATATTTCTTAGAATATGGTCTAGGGTTACAACTACACACACAAGTAACTACCACCTAAATCATGAACCAAATTCTCCCAAGTCGAGGTGCCTACTTTATAGTATCAGCCACAAGGAGGGGCGACAAACCCATCTTCGGGAAGGTAGAGGGTCATCGAGAACTCCCTATAGAAGAACCAGAATGTGATAGTGGTAAAATGCAACTATACCGCTATAGCTCACAAACCAAGTGAATCATCCTGAACATGGGCTATGACTTGAAGAGTGACAAAGGCCTAAATTATGATAAGGTTCGGCGTCTGCCCCTGCGTCTTCTCGCCCCTACAGGTAAATCCGAGGCCTACTACTAGTGAACTCATTACGGCCTGGGGTACATCACACCACCATCAACTCCTGAAGATTCATAATAAGAAGATGGATTGCATTCTCACACTTCGGGATCCTCCACTTGGGACTCCAACACAAGTATTGGAGATATGCTCAGGAAGACACTATTTATCAACATGGTGTCCGCTCATTCAGAAGAAGATGACAACCAGTCGCTCGAACTCTTTTAGGTAGAACCATGGGCACAATTCTTAAACTCATAATAGGAGTTAAGTTTTGAACAACAAGAATCTCCCATTGAGGACGAAGTCGTACGTGTCAATCTGGGCAATGAATCTGCCATAAACCTATCTTCATTAGCAAAAGCCTGTCCAATGAAGATCGTGAATCCCCGCTATAGATCGTAAGAGAGTATATTGATGTATTTGCCTGGAGCTATAAAGACATGCCAGGATTAGACCCCCAGATCACGGTCCACAAACTCAATATCTTGTTAGATGCTAAGCCAGTAAAACAACAACAAAGATGGTTCCGTTTGGACATCATGATCGCTATCAAAGATGAAGTAAAAAATTAATAGCAAGCAGATTTATCCGTGAGGAGCAACATCTGGATTGGATGGCCAACATAGTGCCGGTCGTCAAGAAGAACAGAAAGATCCGAATATGCATAGACTTTCATGATCTGAATGCGGCATGCCCAAAGGACATGTTTTCTCCAAATCACGGATATAATAATAGATAACACTTGTGGCTCCGAGATTATGTCCTTCATGGACAGATTCTCAGGCTATAACCAAATCAAGATATTTTTAGACGATGATAAGCATACGTTATTTTGAACACCGAAAGGGGTATATTGTTACACAGTCATGCCCTTTGGTCTGAAGAATGTGTGTTTGACATATTAACGAGATATGAGCACCATCTTTCATGAACATCTGCACAATACAATCGAGTGTTATATTGATGACATCATCGCCAAAAGTTGCTTCCAAGATAACTATCTCAATAATCTGAAGATAGTATTTGATCTGATGTGTGCACACCACCTCAAGATGAACTCAACCAAATCCTTCCTAGGGTCTCCAACGACAAGTTCTTAAGTTTGTCATAACCTCGAAGGGGATCCACATAGACCCTGACAAGACCAAGGAAATCCTTAAAATGCATCCGCCAAGGAATCTCAGAGAGCTTCGTGGCCTACAAGAAAGGCTGGCATACATTAGGAGGTTCATAGCCAACCTCCCTGGGCGATGCCAACCCTTTACTCATCTTATGAAAAATGGAATTTTCTTTGTCTGGACCGATGAAAGCTGATAAGCATTCAACGATGTTAAGAGCTACCTCACAAACCCCCCAGTCCAAGTGGCTCCAGTGGTGAGAAAACCCTTCTTGCTTTATGTACGTGTGATGGATCACCCTCTCGGTGCTCTACTATCCTAGAAGAGTGATATAGGTCATGAGCATGCCATCTATTATCTTAGCAATTACAGAGCATAGGTACAACTGTAGAAGCATAAAAAATCATACAGGCTGCATAGAGGTCATGTCCCCTAAAAAATAAAACCAAGTCGCAGAGAAGTCATATGCGGCCTGAACAACCAAGCCACAGAGAATCCACATGCAGCTAGAACAAAAGGCCGTAGAAGAGTCATATGCGGCCAGATAAACCAAAGATATAGGAGCTTTATAGTATACTCTATGCGGCCTGAATGACCACCAAGCAGGGAGGCTAAGGCACTTTGAGACTAATGAAGACGATGACTCAGAAAAAGATAAAAGTCACATCAACTCATTAACAGCCTCGAAAGATGTGCCATGCCATATGTCCATTCATATACGGCCACATACACATGCAGCCTCATCATCATGCAGCTAGAGTGTCCATCTGACCAAGGCCAAACGAGAGCTTGCATACGGTTATGTACCCATGCGGTCTCATCATTATGCGGCCATAGTATCCATCCGACCAAGGCCAAACGAGAGCACGTATCTGGCCATAACATCGTACGGCCAGAGTGTCCATATGACCAAGGCTAAACGAGAGTACGTATGCGGCCACGATGATATGTCACCAAGATGTTATGCGGCTCTCGACTCACAAGATCTTTATGTTACAACTGAAGATAATTTCTCGCATAATCAGTGCTGAATAAGTATCATGCTGACCAAGTCACGCACGCAACAACACCAAGATCTTTTCAACAATATATCGTAACCAAGGCCACATGGAAGCCTGTCTGTGGCATATGACTGCAGTTACAACCGTATTCTGTTGAAAGAGTCCTATGCGTTACGACAACTATAAATAGCAAGGGTAGCATACCCCTAGAACCTAGGCTAGCTACGTACGTGCAAACAATCTTAGGAGAAAGAAAAATAGGAGAGTGCATACTCATTCCCTCATTAGACTGTCAACAGAGTAAAGGAGACGTTGTCGCGCTCAAGCTCCATCGTCACTACCCAGATCAAAATATTGTACTTAGGTTTTCTTCGTAGGATCTATTTATAGTTTTTTGTTTGTTATTTCAATATTCAAAACTTGTAATGGCAGACAATATGGTGACTCTGCTGGGGATGAACTTCTCCACTGATGAGGTTGTGATATAGTCCGATGCAGCTAAGCTGGGTTCAACCCAGAGGATGCTGGTGGTACACTTCGACTAGCAAGCATTTGATAACATGCTCTTCAGGGACAATGCTAGTCCTTCTCCAAGGCAAAAAAAGCCTAAGAAGACCTGTAGGACATGAGTAGCGATGGTCGTTGTGCCTCACCCAACTACGGAGCATGAGCTCCCCATTTCTCTTCCTGTTGCTGAAGGCGCATATCATGCGTCCACCCAGGCTGACCCTGGCCATGCGGCAGTCGGGAAAGGTGCTTAGTGCCCAAACTATGGCAGAAAAAATACTACGATGCCAGAAGTTCGGGTGTTGAGACATGTTCCATACGGCCATAACAGAAGCCGCATAAGTCGACAGCTACAGGCAAAAGTCTATATGCGACACCGATTGTCGGTCGTAGGAAAATTACTAAGTAGCATAACCTCCATCTTCGATCGAATCTCATGCAGTGCTAACTACATGCTCCTTTCTAAGAAAGGGGGGATGTGAACTTGGACTCTTTATAGTACGTACCAGTACAGGCCAATTCGAAGAAGTCTAGGGCAGTACGAGCTCGCAAAGATCAAGCAACTTCTCATACGGCCGGCCGACAGTAGGTTCCGCTAACAGTTATGCGACCCCCTGACGGAAACTAGTACAAAAAAGACCATGTGTCCAACCCACAGTGGCAAACAGACAGAGTCAGTCTCTAAAGTCTTCCATTAATGACTTAGGAAGAGTTATTGGATGAACCCCAGGACAGGAAGCAAATTCAACACCTATACACCCAAGTGCTCGGTCTACCCATGTTCATAACAAGGGTGTAAAGGTAGAATAGCCCTCGCTTGACTTACGCAATGTGATCAACCACAAGCACAAAGCGAGGGAAGCAACCACGACATTTGAGGTGTGTCCTCTAGGATACCCCTGTGCCAACATCATCATCAACTGCTACTGTGCTAAAATAGCAGTGCCAACAACCAGGAAGTCGGTATTACAACAGCTGCAAGTTACAACCAAAACCACCTACCCAGGAGTGTCCTAAAATATATGTGCAATTACTAGAGGTGGAGAAGTTGTCCTTCACCTCATGCTATTCCGCTTGGAAGTCTTCCTCCACAAGGGGAGGTCAGAAATTTAGCGCCTAAAACTCTTCACTTTCGGCTAGCGTGTTGAGAAGGCTGACCCAAGGAGGAGAGGCAGTAGTACCTAGAGAAGGAGTTTTCTAGGGCACCCGCTCCAACAAAAAACTGTCAGCTGCTGGGGGTGGTTCTTCCTTAAGACCCTAGTGATTCGACAAGCTGGGGGAAGCAATCCCCTAGAACTCCATAATAACCTGACATTCTGAGGGGACAATAATAACCAAGGAATGGATGTCGAGATCCCTAGGGGTAGTCACCCTCACCAGGAAGAAGCATCTTCCTATGTTGGGGGTAGTGTTCTCTTTGAGTCCGAAGAGCATGCAATACTGACAACTTTTCTCGAGGACTATTCGCTATAAGAGTCTGAGACGAAAAGTACGACGTCTAATGTTCTATCTACTTCCTCTCATGTAAGAATAATGCACTTGGCGAGGAATAATCATGAGGGCCCCAGCATTCGACAGAACCTCGATACTCTCGAGGCTATGATGCACAACATGAATGCATCGATAAAAGCCTTAACCCAGACAATAATGGAGATCAAGACAAACATGGCCTCATAGCCACTAAGAACCTCGGGACAAGCTAGTTAAGATCCTAGGGAAAATTGAGACACAAACGCCACCAATCTACCCGTCAATGGCGATAACATTTGGCCTTGATTATCTACACCTTCTGCAATATATGAGGATCGGGAAGAAATATGCGAGGTGCGAGAACTGCGAGCCCGCTAGGACTCATTGGGTAATCGAGACTCACTGCGCGAGCTCATGATTCGACAATTATATCCCCTCAAGTGGAAAGACATGCCCTATCCACCTAAATACAAGCCCTTCAACCTAAATCCATTAAAAGGGAAGATGTCTCCTCGTCAATACATGAACTACTTTAAGATAGCAACAGGGCATCTACCCCGTTGTGACAATTTTTTCACTAAGCTCTTTGTCGGTACATTGTCTAGGGTGGTATTCAATTGGTTCTATAGCCTCCAGGATAACTATATATCATTATTTGACGATCTTAAAAGTCTTTTCCTCACCCGATTATATAACGGAGGATGTGACATAACGATGTCTTCCTAGCTGGACATCATGCAAAAAGAAAAGGAGCCTGTATGGGAATACATCAAATGTTACAGGAAAGCCGCGCTGAAGTTAACCCCGGGTAATTCTGAATCTATGTTGATGGACATGTGTTGGAAGAATTTACTTTCGGCAGTCAAGCTCTGGATGGGTGACACCCAGTTCAAAGACTAGATGGCATTTATCATAAATGATGTCGGTGCTGAGAGGAAAGTAAAGGACGCCCGACTACTGGGAATACAAATCTCTATCGCTGATAAAAGGGGAAAGAGTCCTTATAAAAACAACAACAACAACACAATAACAACAACAACAACAATAACAACAACGACGGTAATAGTGGCCATGACGGCAAAGGGAAGCAGGCCATTATCGCCAATATAATCAAAAAGCTAGAACAGAAGCCGACAGAGGCTCCAAAGAAGAAAGAGACTTACTCTTTTGAGGATAATGATGTCATAAAAATCTTTAACGTACTGATGAATGGAACAAGCTTTGCCTCCCCGATATCAAGCGTCCCGATGAGACAGAAGACGTAATAACCCCAAGTACTGCCACTACCATCGGTACGTCCATTATACGATGCGATATTGCTACACACTGAAGTGATGCATCCAGCGTCTACTCGATTCTAAGGCCCTCAACTTAGATTTGGAGGACAAACGGTTGCCACCAACATGGTATCCCTCCAGTTCGGTAACTTTTTGACAACGGAAGCCCGAGATGGGGTGGTACCAATCCCAAAGGCCACGATAGAGATGTTTAATCTTCCACCAGCTTGCGACCAAACCGTTGGGCTGGTACCTCTTAGCACACCATAGGGCGAGGTCAGTGGGTTCACCCAGACCTTGCTCCAAACTTGATGCAGCAAGCAACGCCTTCCGCCATCAATTCTAAAGGACAAAAGTCCAAGTCCTGCAATATGGTGTCCCCCACCACCAAGGAAGCTATGGTCAGGGTGACTAGATCGGGCCTTACCTACCAGCAAAAAGGTAATACTCCCAACAATAATGCTCCACCAACGGTCGCACTCACTGTACCTGCTACATCGGATCCAGGTTCGTCCCAACCTCCAGTAGTGGACAAGTCCAAGCAGAAAGAAACTCGCTTCGATAAACCGTTGCGCAAAGATACGTTACATGGGCTAGAGAAGCCCTATAACTTCGACATCCTAGAATAACTTGCCAATACTCCGATAAAGTTATCACTGTTCCAGCTTCTTCGACTCTCCAAAGATACTCGGGACGCTCTGAGTGGGATATTATAGAATGCTGATACTTACTTGGCGCAGGTCAAGCCGCTAGTTGAAGATCTTGCAGCATGCCCCCACTGTAACAATATGACAGAGATAATATCCAATATCACGTTCTTGCAACAAGACATGTTGCTGAAGAATAATAGGAATGATCGCCCTCTGTATTACACTAGGTACATCGGTACCATCAAGGTGGACCAGATGCACATCGATCCGGGTTCGTCCATCAGCATCAGCATCATCCTCTGGAGTCTGCTTCAAACCTTAGGTAACCTAATGCATCGGCTGGCGGCCACCAATTCTACCATTAGTGGCTTCAATGCTGGAAGAAGCTACCCTCTGGGCAAGATTCGCCTAAAATGTCAGATAGGCGACTTAAAGACAGAAGTCATATACTATGTCATTGATGTAGATGTATCCTACAACGTCCTGCTGGGGCATCTATGGATACACAAATATATGATCATGTCATCAACTATGCACCAGTTCCTAAAGTATATTGACGACTATGGAATGGTTAAGATGGAGTTTACCGATCTCGATCCCTTCAAATGGGTAGAGGCCTACTACTCTGATTCACTCTTGTAAAAATAAGTCCGCTAGGACGACGGAGGGAATGATGCCAATAACGAAGCATAAATCGGTGTGACATCATAGAAACCTTTGACAGTCTACCTCAAGGGACGTGCTCGTAATACAGCCCCTCTCCTCATTATGAAATTATAGAGAAATGTGCCACAACCTCTGATGGTATGATTGCCATGTCGAAAGAAGGACCAAGTGCCGGCTCCCACCCCTGAACCCGTGGTGGTCAAGCTTTGTAGGAGGCCTCCAAATTCCTCGCTCACATTGGAGACAAATCTCGAGGAAGACGAACTAGAATAGTACGTAGTGGCTCATGCTAACACTCCGTCCCTAGAAGATATAATTCCCCTGGAAAAGATCCCCAACTTTATGAATAAAGGGTTATCTTTGAACTATTCTGATGTCTCACATTTGAGCATATTATACTCCCTAGAGCATGATATAGGCCTGTAACTGCATACACAAGTAATTACTACCTATGCAGTAAACCAGTTCCTCCCTAGCCAAAGTTCCTACTTCACGGCCCCAACGAGGAGGAGGGGAGACAAACCCATAATCTTCGACAGGGTAGAGTATCCCCAGTCCTTCATCTCGGAGGAACAAGAGTCAGAACCTGATACCGACAAAATATAACTTTACCGGTTAAATTTTCAAGCCAAGCAACTCATCCAGAAGATGGGTTATAATCTTAAAAGCGACTGAGGTCTGAATTACGACAAAGGTCGACGACTACCCTTGCATCTCACCGCTCTGGCAGGCAAAGCCGAGGATTACTACCACAAGAACCAGTATGGCCTGGGGTACGTGACACCTCCATCAACCCCCAAAGCCTCAGAGGTAGAAGATAAGTCACAGTCACACTCTTCGGAATCCTCCATGTGAGACTCCGATACCAGTATCGAAGACCTCTTTAGATGAACTTTGTTTGTCAATATGGCATCAGCCGACCCTAAAGAAGACAACAAGGACTCACCGAAACTCTTTAAAGTAGAACTTAGACTCATAATGGGAGCTACATTTTGAGCAACAAGAACGTCTCACTGAAGACGAGGTCGTAAAAGTTGACCTGGGTGAGGAATCTACCCCTAAACCTATCTTCATCAGCAAAAGTTTATTCGATGAAGATCGAGAATCCCTGCTACAACTCATATGGGAATATATAAATGTTATTGCCTGGAGCTATAAAAATATGTCGGGTTTGGACCACCAGATCGTGGTCCATAAGCTCGATATCTTATCGAACGCTAAGCCAGTGAAGCAACACCAAGGCAGTTTCGTCCAGATATCATGAACGCCATAGAAGGTAAAGTAAAAAAACTGATAGAAAGTAGCTTTATCCGCGAGGAACAACATCCCGATTGGTGGCCAATATCGTTTGTCATCAAGAAAAATAGGAAAATATGAATCTACTTAGACTTCTGTGATATGAATGCGACATGCCCAAAAGACGAGTTTTCTCTTTCGATCACAGACATAATGATCGATAACATGTGACTTTGAGCACATGTCCTTCATGGACGGGTTCTTGGGTTACAATCAAATCAAGATGTTTACCGACGACGAGAAGCATATGTTATTCCGGACACTGTTAGGGGTATATTGCTACACAGTCATACCCTTTAGACTAAAGAATACAGGTGCTACATACCAGCGAGCTATGAGCACCATCTTCCATAAATATTTGCGTAAGACAGTAGAGTGCTACGTTCATGACATCGCTGTCAAAAGTTGCTCCAAAGATGGTCCCCTTCAGGACTTGAGAACTGTGTTCGAATTAATATGGGCATATCAGCTCAAGATGAATCCTACTAAGTATTTCCTAAGAGTCTCCAGCAACAAGTTCCTAGGTTTCTTTATAACTTAGAAGGGTATCCACATAGACCTTGACAAGACCAAAGTGATCCTTGAAAAACATCCGTCAAAGAACCTAGAGCACTTCGTGGCCTTCAAAAGAGACTGGCATACATCAGAAGATTCATAAAAAATATCTCTGGATGTTGTCAGCCATTCACCCATCTCATGAAGAAGGGAGTCACCTTTGTCTGGGACGAAGAGTGCCAGCGTGCATTCGATGACATCAAGGAATACCTCATGAACCCTCTGGTACTGCTAGCCCCTGTATTAGGGAAGCCCTTTCTACTCTATTTACTAGAAATAGATTATTCTCTTGGCCCTCTACTAGCCCAGAAGAGTGACACGGGTCACGAGCAGGCCATCTACTACCTCAGCAGGATGATGGTTGGCGCGAAACACAGATATAATCCCGTCGAGAAGAAGTGCCTTGCTTTGTCTTTGCTATACAGAAAATTTGGCATTATGTGACAAGATCCATGTGATCTCACGGGTCAACCCCCTCAGGATTCTCATGACCAAAAATGGGGCACTCAACTCCTGCTTGGCTATGTGGGCGATACTCATATCACCATAAGATATCGTATTTATTCCACAGAAGGCGGTCAAAGGTCAAGCATTGGCCGACTTCATGGCTTCCCATCCAGTGCCAGAAACCTTGAAGCTTTATGAGAAAATCCCGGATGAAGTGGCAGACTCCAATATGACAAGCGCAAAAGCCGTTTAGCGGACATTCTTTGATGGTGCTTCAAGAACAGGGCCCAAGGGCGACACCGTCGTAGGAGTCAAGATTGTGTTAATCTCCGTAGATAATCTGGTTATCAACCGCGCTTATTCTCTCATAGAGCTGTACCTCCAATAATATGGCAGAGTATAACACACTTGTTATTGGACTCCAGCACGCTAAGCAAGTAGGAGCCGACTACCTGAGACCTATGGCGACTCTAAGCTGATCGTTAGTCAGGTCCGAGGCGAGTATGAATTCCGGCATGAGGATTTGATTCCCTACCACTAAGGTACGCTCGGTATAATCTCTACCTTTGAGATTTTCTTCATAGAGCACGTCTCTGCACTATAAAATATTAAGGCTGACGCCCTTGCTAGTCTAGCTACCTTTTTGGCCGTTCTTGCCAACACTCACTAGTTGATCACCGTGGTCAGCCAAGAGATAGTATGCCCGAAAAATAATCTATGTATGTGTCTATGCTACACCGTAGAGGCAGAAACTAGCATTCGAGACTGGAGGCTCCCGTTTATCGACTATGTAGTCTATGGAATCCTCCCCGAGAACCCAAAGGAAGCCACTTTCATCAGAAGACGTTTCCTCCGATTCTATGACGATACGACTACCAAAATAATGTATCATCGTTCCTATGATGGCCTTCTGCTACTATCGAATACAGAAGCAAAGTAGGCTCTATGTAAGGCTCACAACGGGGTATATGATGCCCATCAGCTCGGGCCCAAGCTACAGGACCATCTCCGGAGAATAGGTTACTATTGGCCAAAATGGTTGCGGATGCTATCAACTACGCAAGGAAGTGCCAAGAGTGCCAAATCTTTATCTGACTTCATCCACCAACCCTCGGAGTTCCTACACCCGACTGTTGCATCTTGTTCATTCAAAGCTTAGGGGATAGACATTATTGAACGAATTAGTCCACCTTCGTCAAAGGGACATCGGTTCATCTTGGCCATCACCGACTACTTTTCCAAGTGGGCATAAACTGTTCCGCTTGCTGAAGTCAAGACATAAAACATGATCGTCTTTGTCAAGCATCACATCATATATCACTTCGGCTTTCCACGGAGGATTGTCATTCCCCATTTTTGATATACGTATTTGGAATGTATTTCTTATTTTAGCATAGTTGCATATGCATAGAGACTAGACCCATTCTTTGGTATAACCTAGTTCATGGTTTATTTTATGGGTTGGTTCAACTCATGAGAACTTTTGGTTCAACCCTACCATATATAACCCAACATTTTCTTTCTCTCTCCTTACATCTTTATTTCTTCCTCTTCATTTAGTTTTCTCTCCCTATTTCATAGGCAAGTACACCTTGCATAAGAAATGAAGAAACCCTCCATATTATTATTCTATTATGTTTATTATATATTTCTAAGCACTTTTAGTTTTTGGAGTTTTCTGTTTTGATGGATGGATTATTGTATATCTACTTTTCTAACTTAGGATTTTATGTGTTTCATGAGTTTTTTTGTTTTTAATCTATTTAACTTGTATCTTTAAAAATTAATTTTTTCCACATGATAAATCTTTCAATTTAGAGTATTTTGGTTTTTGGTTTACCCGATTTGGACTTAAAATGAGATTTTATTAACAAAATAAGAATTTAGTTTCTGGAGCTTTTCTGCCATGTCTGAACCTGATGTTGGAGAAGACGAAGTCTTCATGCGGCCAACGAGCTATGCGGCTAATAGTGTCATATGTCTCTAGAGGGTTATGCGGCCTAAACTCTTGTCGTATACTAACAACATGCGTCCATCTTGTTGGATGCGTGACAGCTAATTTGCACAGTATCCCTAAGCACCTTGTGCTTTCACTCACTGAACGAATAAAAATTTTGCTACGTCCTAGAAAACTTCATGCGGCACCGACACCCATGCGGCCAGGAGAATATGCGGCCCTTATTTCTTGGACACATGACTCTTGGACACATGACTCTGAACCGTTGGAACTTATTTCTATAGTTTTATTTTTTCTTTCCGACAAACTTTATGGTTTGTCACATCAGTCACTTTATGTCATATCACCAACACATTATTTATTGCCTTTTACTTCAATACTTGTCCCAAGGAGTAGACCATAACCCTGGGCATGCGGCTAAGTGGTCCATGCCGCCTGACTTCTCATGCGGCTTGACCTCTCATGCGGCCTAGAGACCCATACGTCCTTGCTTGTTGATTGAATATTTTCTTGATTCATGCGAACCAATCTACAATTGGTAATTGGACTCGAATACTGTATCTGTGCTGATACCACTATTGCCTGATAATTATTTGTTTTAATATACGCCATGGTATGACACATCCTGTTACGTGTTAAGAGATTCTAATTGGGTTGTGCATCGAGAATGCCTCCAAATTCCTGAAGTATGATATTATATATATATATATATATATATATATATATATATGTATATTATTTCCCCAGCATGGGCATAATAAGTGAGTCAAACTACCAAAGCGTGGCTAGGTTGTTGATTGTATGAAAATTGCTTACACGCTCGGGTAAATCCAGATTTGACTTCAATGGATTCGTATCTAGTGTGCCTGTACTTTATACGACATCTTAAGGGAAATTCTTATGTGACCACGCCTTGAAATTTTAAACTCAACATAGAGATAATTAGGTAACTAAAGTGGTAGTAACATTGGAGGGAACGGTATACCGAGATCATGCCAACAAATCTTCCCATAGAGATTCATTTTAGGTGCGCTGTGGGCTGGCCACCACAGATACTGTATATCATCAGCCTTAGTAGAGTGCAGTATCTGACTCATTATTATACCAAGCCACTATTTTAATATAGGAATTCTGGAACCTCTAATACCATATTTTGTTTCTTTATTTCATCCTTCCTTTGTGGTACATGCTATTTGGGGTCTAACCCCACTGGTTTTGTATGTCCAGGTTTTAAGCCAACACCGGAGGATCCAGCATTCTTTTTCCAAACTCATGGTGCGTAACAGGACTATGGTCGTAAGGGATAGCGAGTGAGTTTTTCTTCTTTCCTGCTCGTCTTGCACATTTACTTCTTTTTGGCATTTTTCTACCGAGACTTGTTAGTCAGCTCATCAGGACATTAGTTTTTCTTACATGATTGTAATAAATCAGAATACAGTTGATCATTATTATGTACTTTTGTTACTCTTCTAGCTTCTTATTTTGCACAGCTGGACTCTAGAATATTTTGAGAAAGCATTTGGGATGTCTTATTGCTTATCATATATGATCTATGCTTATTGTTTCTTATTTGAATGATTGAGACATAGAAGTTCTTGACCATAGGATACTTGATTATAGCATGCACCCCCTTGTCTTATACAGCCGTGATCATCTTACGATATATAGTACCTTATATGGGGTAGCTGGCCATGTCCGTCTCCGTATTCCGGTACTAGGGAGTGATAAGGTTTTAGTGGTAGCCCATGTAGGTCTGTTCTTCAGACTTGTGGGGTGTCCTGGTCATAGGAGTCTCAATCAAACATAATTCTCGTTGAAACTCTAAATTCATCCTCTTCAATACCCAGCTTGAACTTTTCTAGATTGATTGCTTCCTTGTTCATTCTTATCCTATTTTTGATTGTTTCTTGTGCTCTTCTTTAGGGCTTCTCCTACCCCAATGCTGCAGCAACAAGAGAGACAGAGTTGCCAGTGGAACAAAATCCTACAGAACCCCAGCCAAGGATCTGAGTTGAGCCCATGATGAATGGGATATAGCAAAAGGCTCCAGGTGTTCACGTACCTCCCGCCGTGCGGACAGTATTAGATACCCCAGCTTTACTAGAGATTATCCATAGATTATTGGCTTCCCATCAACACCAGATGGTGGTGCAACAATAACAAGAACAACAATATCAGCAACAACAGATCCAACACCATAAACAAAATCTCCTATTGAACCAAGGGTTGCCCTAGAACGAGGCAAGAGAATAGACTTTGGGGCATCTATTAGATTTTGTAGACTGAACTCCAGATACTTCAATGATACGAATCACGCAATTACGGTAGATGATTGGCTCCAGAATATTTAAACCATTCTGACAGCAGCTAAAGTTTCAGCTGAGGAACAAGTTGACCAGGTTCGCCTACAAATCCAAGATCTGGCAAGAGATTGGTGGGCTACGATAGAGATAGGACTGAGGCATCCTATTTAATGGAAGGATTTCATGACTCGGTTTAGGGTAAAGTACTTTGGGATTTTGGCTCAGTGTGAGTTGCAGCAAAGGCTCATTAATCTCAAGCAAGCTGGAAGGACGGTAGACGGCTATGTGGCAGAATTTTGTCGACTTAGCATATTTGCTCCAACCATGGTGGCAACGGAGTTGGAGAGAGCAATGAGGTTCCACTAGGGACTTTACTTAGAGATCTTGTATATGGTAGAGGTGCAAGACTACCAGACATTCGAGGCGGTACTGGTAGCACCCAAGAGGGTTAAGCTTACTTCTCAAAGGATGGCATCAAGAAGAGTGGATCGAAAGAGGCCTCATGGACAGAAAAATGAGGGAGGACCAGTACCCCGAACGTTGGTACCATCACCTAGCGTTCGTATACATGATTCAGCACCGAGGAGAACGGCAGTCTTGACAGTGATAGTACCAACTTGACAACAGCAGCTGAGGCAGCAGCAACAACAATAACGACGAGGAGCACCAACAGGTAGTACCTACTGTGACAAAGGAGGTCATACCCAGAATATTTGTCGGGCAGCTAACAGACTATGTTTGAGATATGGGAGCATTGATCATAATATTTCAACGTGCCCATTGATAGAGAGGCTAGGAGGGCCAGTACAAATGATTCCTGCATTGCCAGCTCCAAGGGCAGTGCAGCAAGGAGGACCGGCAGTAGCAGCACGGACTTTGGCTCAGCGTCCGTTGCCGACGCAGGCCCAGCTTTATAGGCAACAATAGCAGAATCAGCAGATGTCGCAACCACGGTAGAAAGGAAGACAGCAGCAGGGAGCTCAACAAGGCCAAGGACAGGCACTCACCTTGTCCTTGGAGGAACCAATAGCGTCGGGCGACGTAGTAGCAGGTAACTTTTTTGTTACAACCTTTTATGTCATAGCTTTATTTGATTATAGAGCTTTGCACTCATTTATATCTGCATAATATGCGACATATATTGGATTAAAGTTTAAGGCATTGCTAACGAGGCTGAATATACTCACCGGCAAAGGGATCGTAGAAGTTAGTAGGGTGTACCTAGCTTGTCCAGTCATAGTATATGGGCATCTATTACCTGCAAAGTTGATTGAGTTTCCTATGGATAACTTTGACATTATCTTAGGCATGGACTAGTTGAGAGACAGTCATGTAATGATAGATTGTCGTGAGGGTAGAGTATTATTTTGAATTTCTGGTCTAGAAGAGGTTGTCCTTAGCAGAATAGCAAGAGACCAGCATAAGGGAGGAGTCGCAACAGTAGCAAGGGAATCAAACCCGCTTCCCAAGATAGTTGAAGAGTTCATTGATGTCTTTCATAATAATCTTCCCAGATTACCCCCAGTTAAAGTGGTATAGTTCTGTATAGAGTTGATGTCAGAAGCTGTCACTACCATATTTTCTAGGAAAGGATATTTTAGTAATTTTATAATTAATTAAATATTGTACATGATAATAATTATTTATTGTATTATTTAATTATTGTTAGATGTTAGTTATTTATTTTGGACTTATGTTAGTGGACCTAACTAGTTTAGTTTAGACTCATGGACCAACATGTATTAATTGTTAGATTTGAGCCCAATTAGAAAGCCCATTGATTAGGAGATGGATTAAAATTAATTAAACCTTTAGACTAGAAGCTTCCTTCCTTAATTATTTTTTCATAAGAGGCCCCAAGGGGTATAATAGACTTTACATAGTAGCTTAAGGAAGGGAAAAGGGGGGCTGGCCTATTAAGAGGGGGGAATTAATTTCTCTCTCCTCTTTTCATTTCAAAACTAGATCTAGAATTTCCCTCAACCAAATTCCTTCATTTCCACTTTATTTTCCTACCAAATTTTATCCTAATTCCTTCCCAAATCACCATTAGAGGCTAGTGGAGCAAGGATCTAGAAGGAGAAAGTAAGAATCTATAAAGAGGAGCAAGGATCTACAAGTTGGACGCCAATTTTATCACATTAGAGGTTTCATTGGGAATCCATCTTCCAATAGGTACAATTCAGTTTTTTTCCTTAAATTAGGTTCTAAATCTGAGATTTAATCATGAGAAATCAACCTATATGCATAGGCAACCCATAGGATTTGGTTTTGTGTTCATAGGAGGCCTATTGTGAAAGTTATGGTATTTTTGTGTTAATTTTGGGGGAATTCCGAGATTGACATTTATTGTGTGTGTCAATTTGTCCTATAGATTAATTTGCATGTGCTTGTGTGTTTGGGGGCTAGTTTCGAGTCCACAATCGGATACGTATAGGTCGTATCCCAATAATTTGGTGATACGTGTTGATTTGGGGGTTTTCCCTCCGACACGGCACTTTGAACATGTCACATTTTGACACGGACACGTAGAATGTATTTGACACTTCGTATTGTTCATAAATAATATATATGACTTGTTCGTATCCTTCCGGGTACGTTTGGATGTATGGTGGACTCGTGTCGCATGCGTATCCTAGATCTAGTGGGATACGGGGCGATAAGTTTCATGTGTGTACAATTAATTGTAAATCTAATTCTCTTGTGTTCTTATTTCATGGAGAAGTGTAATTATATACATGTATGTATATATATATATATATATATATATATATATATAATATTGTATGTATATATTTATGTAATGTTGAGTCTTAGATCTATGTATCTATGTATATACTATATGTGTATATATTATATATAACTATTCATCTACATGTATATATATATATATATATATATATATATATTGTAGTATATATATAGATATGTATATGTTAATAGATATTTATATGTGTTTATAATTATATAATGTATGTTTTATTTGGTGTATATATTTATATGTACGTATACGTATGTATGTTGTTATAAATATATTACTATGTATGTGTGTGTATGTTACTATGTGGTATTATGTACATATTACTATGTATGGGTGTATGTATTGTTATTAGTAGTATTATATGCATATTGTATATATATATTATATGGGTTATATATATATATATATATATATATATATATATATATATATATATATATTAGTGATAGAAAGCAGGAGCTTTGGCGACAGCAAAAGCGTCGCAACAGCAGCAGCAATACCAATAGCACAGCAGTAGCAGAAAGAGCAACAACAAAAGCAAGCGTCGCTGAATGCAGCAGCAGCAACAGCAATAACAGCAGCAGCAGCCGCTATAGTGACAGTAGTTAGCGACGGCAGCAGAGAAGCATCGCGAAAACAGCAATGTATCAGCAGCCGTATCAGGGGCTTTAGCGACTCTTTTTGGCAACAACTACAGGGATCCATCACTAAAATAACAGAGTATCAGCAGCATCAGCGGTTTTCAGCGACAACAGACAGGGCTTTTAGCGACAGTTTGACAATTTATATATATATATATATATATATATATATATATATATATATATATATATATATATATGGTAATTAATATATATATAAATATGTTTCTAATTGCTATTTGTATTATAGTATACTATATGTATAATAATTAGCGTAGCATATATTATATTTAAGGGTAGTTAGCAAAAGTAAAAGTAGTAGGTATTACCTTGAGATACCAAGGCAAGTACCAAGGTAATTGGGGATACCCAAGGTATTGGATTTGGGTAACAATATTATAGTTTAATGTTGAGATATCAAGTTGGTTCAAAAGCAAGGTATCTATTTAATGTTTGTAATTAGGATTTATATAATAAATAAATTGTTTGATATTAATATGTGATGTTTTCCTATTGTTTTACGTATCCAGAGATACGGTATCCTAGTACCCTAAGATATAGTTTATGACCTAGACTTTAGTATTTGACCCTAATATCTTTGTGTTAGACTTTTGTAACCTAAAAATAGATAGTTGACCATAATTTGACCATAGTTGACCATAATTGACCTTAGAGTTGACTTAGTTTAACTTTTGACTTAGAATTGACTTGTTGACCTAGAAGTTGACTAGTTTAACTTATTTTCTTTCCGAAATCTTGTATTGATGTTGTATTCCATATCTAGGTCTTCGAGGCACCGTATCAGACATCTGTAAGACTATTCATTGGACTTCAGGCGAGTACATTCTCTGATAGTTTCTCATTTATGATATCCTCTATGTTCATTGTATCTAGTGTAGATATCCTTATTCTTTTGACACGATGGTTAAACGGATTGGTATATCCGGATCTTGTCATGAGATATTATTCCTTGGTATATGGTATATCTTGTGCAAGCCTTGTTTTATTGATTATCTTGTACATGTACAGACACTAATTATCAAAAAGACTAGCTATCTTTTTGGGGAATCTGATGCCATAGCGTACCATGGTTGGATCTATTATACCAGTCAGGATGGGGAGTATTTTAGTATAGATATGTGATCATACCCTCCTTGTATCAAGTCTTGTTCATTGAATAGTGTTAATCATACACTGCACGTATGATTATCCAGGCAATAAATCTTATATCATGTTCCCAAGCCGATCACATGTTAAAGCTAGTACTCACACACTTAGTCATTAGTATTCTTGTTCATTGACATATTGCTTATTATTGTATTTATTCCAGTATTTTCTTATTGTATATATCTCAATGTATCTATTATACATCTTGTATATTTATATCTATTTACTGTTACATAGTTTTTATCATTGATTAGAACTGCTGTTAGAGATGTACTCTGCTCCTTTCCTGACTGGATATATATCTCCCAGATGATACTGAGGACTGGTACTGTCACGCCCCAGTCCTAAAATATCGAGGGACTAGACACGTAGCAATGGCCAGCAGCACACACCGATGGGCAAACCCAATTTAATGGACCCATCAGGATGTACTTAAGCTTTAGTACAACAATAAGGGTCTAAATATACTAATTTCATCCACAGAAATGAATACAACAATATCCGAATCATAAAACAAGATCAATCTCAATATAACATAAACTCGGGGAACAACCCAATAATGAGTCTGATACATCTGTCAAGATACAATAATAAAGATAACCACAGCAAATACTGAGTATGGAAACAGTATATACTCAGAAGATACCCTCAGGGATCACTTGTCTACTGGATCTGGTACTGCTCCAGTGTCTGCTCAAGCTCCTGCTAATGCTCCTGTTCCGTATACCTCGGGATAGATCTCGTCTGCTAGTCCTGGGGACATAGTCCGGTATCCAGGTCCTCAGGGGACATAACAAGGTACAAAAGATACAAGCCAAAATACAGTGTAATAGTAAATAAAATAAATAGGGTAAACTATATAACCATCTATGTGAAATACAATTTGAGAGCATCACTAAACTCAGGTTGAAACTACTACAAGCTCTGTGTCGGGGAGCCGGTAGCAGTGATATCACTAGTAGAGTGCCTAGCTCTAATGTAGAGTCCAAGGCCCCACAATACTATCTCACTAATAGAGTAGCTCTGATATAGAGTCTAAGGCCTCACCATAATAAATAAATAAATATATATATATATATATATATAAATCAGCCTGTAGCCTGTGTGTCTCTCCCCACCCAATGTAATCACACGTCTCATGTCCATGACACACAAGATCAAAACTAATGCAGCAAGTCATAATAATATTTAAGAATATAATGTCTATGTCATGTAACCTGTATCCTATACAGAATCACCATGAATATCTCAGGAAGATTCTGTCTCATGAATAGTGTCAAGTGTCCTGGGTTATGATGTACTTGATAAGACAAGTACGAGAATGTAAAGGGTCACGAATGTCCATCTCTAGGTGACGTTACACAACTCCGCGTACGGTATTTACACCCGACTATTAATCGGACGCTAAGTAAGTCACAGGGTCCTAGGTCAAGCATGCATAACAATATATATATAAGTCAAGAAAATAAGTAACAAGAACTGCAAGATTTGGCAAGGTATACTTGCCTGGGGTTTGAATACCAACAGCTATTTCTGTATCAGTGGATCCTGTAGGTACTCCTCCAAAAGCTGTAATAAACATCACCAACAGTCTCAAAAAATATCAAATAGCTAGAAACGCCTGTCCTTAAGTCCAATTTGGACACAAGGGCAAAAATGACAGTTTCTGGTTAAAGCGGGGTCCACATGTGGGCTGCTTTGCACCGAAAAACGTATCAGGGTCAAAGGTTTCCAAATTCGTCAAACTTAGTGTCAACAAGTCCAGAACGATGATACGAACCCAACGGAATTTCCAGAACTGGATTCCGATGAGCCGGTGTCACGACCCGCACCCGGTGTAAGGGTACTAGTCGGAAACAACGCCCAGCCTACGCCGCAGAATCGGCGGTAGAACGCTGTCTAGATAAACTATCTAACAATATAATGAACCACCAATAATGATAGTATACTCAATCACAGAACTAAGGTGGAAATGAGCACGAATCAGATAAAGAATAGAATAGTCACAATACAACTCATGAGTCTAAAATAATACATCAATGAGTCTGAAGAAAATTACAGAAATATGCTGGAGACAAATCCAGTACAAAGAATACTACAAAACTATAAAGCTACAACTCCAGGGTCAACTGTCTCAGTTGGGATAAGTCCCTCTTGAGCCAAGGTCTCAGAATCTAAACCCACAACATCCTGGGGTCCATAATAGGTAGGGTACTCCTCAGTGTCATCTGGAAAAATATATCCATATATATATACTAATTATAAATGAAGAATTGAACCACAATTAATTAGATCTATACAAAAATACACACAATTGGAGAGTATCTCACCGTATCCCACTAGATCTAGGATACGCATGCGACACGAGTCCAACACACAACTAAATGTACCCCGAAGGACACAAACAGATCACAAATAATATTTATGAACAAATCAAAGCGTCAAAAGTAGATCTATGTGTCCGTGTCAAAATACGACATGTTCAAAGCCCCGTGTCGGAGGAAAACCCCCAAATGACACGTATCACCAAATAGTTGGGATACGAACCACAAGTATCCCAATATGGACACGACACTAGCCTCAAACACAAATCTCATGTCCAATTGATCTATAGGATCAATTGACACACACAAAAAATGTAAATTCGGAATTCCAACAAAATTGACACAAAAAGCACCATAACTTTCTCCATGGGTCTCCTATGAACACAAAACAAAGTCCTATGGATAGTACATACATATAGGTTGATTTTATATGATTAAATCTCATATTTAGAAGCTATTTAAATGGAAAAATCTGAATTATACCTATTGGGAGATGGATTCCCAATGAAATCTCTAATTGAGAAGAACTTGCTTCTAAATTGTAGATCCTTGCTCCTCTTTGTAGATCCTTGCTTCCTTCTTCTAGATCCTTGCTTCCTCCTTCTCTAATGGTGAATTGGAAAGAATTTGGAATGAATTTGGTAGGGAATTGGATTGGGAATGGAGGGAATTTGGTAGTGGGAGAATTCTAGATCTAGATTTGGAATGAGATGAGAGGAGAGAGAAATTTCCCCCCCTCTTTAATAGGCCGGCCATAGCCCCTCCCCCAAGCAATTGTAAAATGTCCAATGTACCCCTTGGGGCCTCTCATGAAGAAATAATTAAGGAAGGAAGCTTCTAGTCTAATCATTTAATTAATTTAATCCATCTTCTTAACCATGGGCTTTCTAAATGGGCCAAGTCTAACTAATTAATTCATGTTGGTCCATGGGTCCAAACTAAACTAGTTGGGTCCACTAGAAATAAGTCCAAAATAATTTAATAATATCTAACAACAATTAAATAATACAACAATTAATTATTTACCATGCACAATATTTATTTAAATAGGAAATTACTAAAATACCTTTTTTTCTAAAATGTGGTAGTGACAAGTCTACCCTCCTTAAAATAATTTCGTCCTCGAAATTCAAAGACGAAAACTACCCCCAGAAAATCACAGAACAGAACTAAAGAATCACAACTAACTAATGAACAGAACATAACAATGAACAGAACATAACTAGAAATAACATACCTCAAGGTACAAACAAATATGGATAACGCTCTCGCATTTCATCCTCTCTCTCCCAGGTAGACTCCCCCGGAGAGTGATGCCTCCATGCGACGCGCACCAAAGGAATAGTCTGGTTCCTCAGCACCTTCTCTCTCCGATCCAGAATCCCAACTGGCTGCTCTGGATAGCTAAGAGTAGGGCCCACCTCTATCTCTGAGTGATCCAATACATGACTAGGATCTGCCACGTATCGTCTCAACTGCGACACATGAAACACGTTGTGCACTCCCTCCAATGCAGGTGGCAAGTCTAGTCTATAAGCAACTGCACCGACCCTCTCTAGAATAGTGAAAGGTCCAATGAATCGCGGACTAAGCTTTCCGCCTCCACCGAAGCGAATCGTGCCTCGTGTCGGAGAAATCCTCAGAAACACCAAACCACCCACCTAGAACAAAACACCACCTTAAGAACTTATCTATAACAAACAACCAAGAACAAGCACACAAAATAAAATCTAAACTATACCTCAAACTCCAAGGGTCTCCGATGGCTATCGGCCCAATGCCGTTGTCTGTCCTGCGCCACTCGAAGTCTGTCTCTGATCAACTGAACCTTCTCTGCTGCATCCACAACCATCTCTGGCCCAAGCAAAACTCTCTCTCCAATATCGTCCCAAGACAAAGGAGTACGACACCTCCGACCATATAGAGCTTCAAAGGTGACATCTCTATACTGGCCTGGTAACTGTTGTTGTAAGCAAACTCTACCAAATGGAGATGGTCCTCCCAAGAACCCCCGAAATCTAGTACACAAGTGCGCAACATATCCTCGAGAGTCTGAATAGTCCTCTCTGACTGCCCATCTGTCTGGGGATGATATGCAGTACTGAACTTGAGCTGAGTGCCCAAACTCTCCTGCAAACTCCTCCAGAAATAAGAAGTGAAACGACTATCCCGATCTGAGACTATGCTGACGGGAACTCCATGTATCCTAACGATCTGCCTCACATACATCTCTGCCAGCTTCTCCGTAGACAAACCCACCTTGAAAGGCAAAAAGTGGGCCAACTTGGTCAATCTATCAACAATGACCCAAATCGCGTCTTTCCCTCCTGGAGATCGTGGTAGTCCGGACACAAAATCCATAGTAATGTGTTCCCACTTCCACTCTGGAATGGGTAATGGCTGAAGTAAACCTCCTGGCCTCTGCCTCTCGGCTTTCACCTGCTGGCACACTAAGCATCTGGATACAAACTGTGCCACTTCCCTCTTCATGCCATACCACCACACACTCTCTCGTATATCCCGATACATCTTGTTAGCACCTGGATGTATGGAATACTGAGAGCGATGCGCTTCCTGCAATATCTCCTCTCGCAACTCCCCACTAGGCACACACAATCTAACTCCATGCCTCAAAGATCCATCCTCTGCAATAGTGAAATCATCCTCCAATCCTGCTCTCACCTGAGCTCTGATACTCCTCAAAGATACGTCATCATACTGTGCTGCCTTGATCCTATCCATCAAATCTGAATGTATCTGCAATCCCCACATCTGCATAGCACCACCCGGAACAATCACCTCAATGCCCAAGCTCTCCAAGTCCTCCAATAAATATCGATCCTGCGTCAAGAACATAGCTACCGGATACCTGCTCAAAGCATCGGCAACTACATTGGCCTTCCCAGGATGATATTGCAAAGAGATATCAAAATCCTTCATCAGTTCCAACCACCGACGCTGCCTCATGTTCAACTCCTTCTGCGTGAAAATGTACTTCAAGCTTTTGTGGTCTGTGAAGATCTCCACACGCTCTCCGTACAAATAATGTTTCCACAACTTCAGGGCGAATATGACAGCTGCCAACTCCAAATCATGGGTAGGATAGTTCTTTTCATGAGGACGCAATTGCCTGGATGCATAGGCAATCACTTTCCCATGCTGCTGAAGAACACAACCTAAACCCTTCCCCGATGCATCACTATAAATAGTGAAACCTCCGGACCCTGATGGCAACGTCAAAATAGGAGCAGACGTCAACCTCTTCTTCAACTCCTCAAAAGCAGCCTGGCAATCCTCCGTCCAAACAAACTCCACATCCTTCCTTGTGAGTCTGGTCATCGGCTCGGCAATCCTTGAAAAATCTTGCACAAACTTTCTGTAGTAGCCTGCCAATCCCAAGAAACTCCTGATCTCTGCTACCGAACTCGGAGTCTTCCAAGATTCTACTGCTGAAATCTTCTTCGGATCCACTGAAATACCATCACCAGTCACAACATGCCCCAAGAATTCCACCTTGTCCAAGAAAAACTCACATTTGGACAACTTTCCATACAGCTTCTCCTTCCTCAGCACATCCAACACAATCCTCAAATGCTCCTCATGCTCCTCCGGTGTCCTCGAGTATATGAGTATGTCATCGATGAACACCACCACGAACTTGTCAAGGTACTGGTGGAACACCTTGTTCATCAAGTTCATAAATACCGCCGGTGCATTAGTCAAACCAAACGGCATCACCATAAACTCGAACTGACCATACCGAGTTCTAAAAGCAGTCTTCGGTATGTCCTCCGGCTTCACCTTCACCTGATGGTAGCCTGATCTCAAATCTATCTTAGAAAACACCTTCGCACCACTCAACTGATCAAACAGATCATCAATCCGTGGCAAAGGATACTTATTCTTGATAGTGAGTTTATTCAAAGCCCTGTAATCAATGCACATATGCACCGATCCATCCTTCTTCGGTACAAACAATATCGGGGCTCCCCATGGTGAAGAACTCAATCTGATAAACCCCTTATCCTGCAAATCGTCCACCTGCTTCTTCAACTCGACCAGCTCGCTGTTGTTTACTCTATAGACATGCTGCGAAATCGGTTCTGCACCTGGCACCAAGTCTATAGAAAATTCAACATCTCGATCTGGCGGCAATCCTGGCAATTCTTCAGGAAACACATCCAAAAATTCTGCTATCAACGGATGTGGCAACTCCTTGTCTTCCACCATAGCTCCACAAATAATGCCTTCTTCCTGCTCCGCAGCTCCTCTAGCAAACTCGAACTCTGGCTCTCCTGGCGGACCAAACAAAACTCTACCTCCTCTACAATCTATGCTAGCATGGTGCCTACTCAACCAATCCATCCCGAGTACAATGTCGTAGCTCGGAAGTGGCATTACAAGTAGACACGCACTCAACTCCCGGCCTCCCAGAGTAACTCTCCGATCTTTACAAATATCATTAACCAGGATAATGCCTCCCCCGGTCATGATCTTGCAAGTCCTAAGCAAAGACTCAGCTACCAAACCATGCTTTAGAGCAAAAGAACAGATACAAAACTATGGGAAGCACCACTATCAAACAAAGCTAAAGCTGGAATGGAATCAGGAAGAATAGAACCTGCGATGACATCTCCTGTGGGTTCCTCCTCTTCGACTGTCATAGCAAACGCTCGTCCCTGCCGAGCACCTCCCTGCTGCTGATGCTGGACAAAACGCTGCTGATGTGTCGGAAGCGGTCCCCTCGGTTGTGCTGCAGGTGGTCTTATCTGTGCCCTCGGAGCTGGAGCTGCTCCCTGAACTGCACGACGAGGACACTCCCTCAATTGATGCCCTTCAGTACCACAATACAAACAAACTCCTAGCCTCTTTCTGCAAACTTCCCAGATGTGGCCGGGCTTCTTGCAGAAGTTGCATAGAGCTTGCTGTAACTGCCTCTGCTGCTGAGGTGCCTGGTGAAAAGGCGCTCTAGCTGGAGTCTAGTTCTGCTGTGGCTGTTGGAAAGGTCTGGACTGGAAATGAGGACGTTTGGCAGATACTGCACTGCCGTTGGCCCCCAGAAAAGAATTACGGTCTCTCTTGGTCTTCAAACCCAGATCCCGCTCAACCTTGCGTGCCTCCGCAAGTATCTCCGAGTATGTCTCATAAAAAGACGGAATGAGAATCAATATGGCACAAGATGTAAGACATTAAGGAAAGGACAATTTAAGGGATCAAGTATCAATGTCAAAGGAGAATAGTTGAATCAAAAGAATTTTCCTAGATGTGATTGAGTATCTCAGCCTATATCCTATATCCTATCGCAGGCTCGCAGTAGTACAACTAAGTTGTCGCACTACCACGACATCACATACTTGTAAGCTAGACCTGCATGGGCCACCACCAAAAACGTGTCACGACCCGCACCTGGTGTAAGGGTACTAGTCGGAAACAACGCCCAGCCTACGCCGCAGAATCGGCGGTAGAACGCTGTCTAGATAAACTATCTAACAATATAATGAACCACCAATAATGATAGTATACTCAATCACAGAACTAAGGTGGAAATGAGCACGAATCAGATAAAGAATAGAATAGTCACATTACAACTCATGAGTCTAAAATAATACATCAATGAGTCTGAAGAAAATTACAGAAATATGCTGGAGACAAATCCAGTACAAAGAATACTACAAAACTATAAAGCTACAACTCCAGGGTCAACTGTCTCAGTTGGGATAAGTCCCTCTTGAGCCAAGGTCTCAGAATCTAAACCCACAACATCCTTGGGTCCATAATAGGTAGGGTACTCCTCAGTGTCATCTGGAAAAATATATCCATATATATATACTAATTATAAATGAAGAATTGAACCACAATTAATTAGATCTATACAAAAATACACACAATTGGAGAGTATCTCACCGTATCCCACTAGATCTAGGATACACATGCGACACGAGTCCAACACACAACTAAATGCACCCCGAAGGACACAAACAGATCACAAATAATATTTATGAATAAATCAAAGCGTCAAAAGTAGATCTATGTGTCCGTGTCAAAATACGACATGTTCAAAGCCTCGTGTCGGAGGAAAACCCCCAAATGACACGTATCACCAAATAGTTGGGATACGAACCACAAGTATCCCAATATGGACACGACACTAGCCTCAAACACAAATCTCATGTCCAATTGATCTATAGGATCAATTGACACACACAAAAAATGTAAATTCGGAATTCCAACAAAATTGACACAAAAAGCACCATAACTTTCTCCATGGGTCTCCTATGAACACAAAACAAAGTCCTATGGGTAGTACATACATATAGGTTGATTTTACATGATTAAATCTCAGATTTAGAAGCTATTTAAATGGAAAAATCTGAATTATACCTATTGGGAGATGGATTCCCAATGAAATCTCTAATTGAGAAGAACTTGCTTCTAAATTGTAGATCCTTGCTCCTCTTTGTAGATCCTTGCTTCCTTCTTCTAGATCCTTGCTTCCTCCTTCTCTAATGGTGAATTGGAAAGAATTTGGAATGAATTTGGTAGGGAATTGGATTGGGAATGGAGGGAATTTGGTAGTGGGAGAATTCTAGATCTAGATTTGGAATGAGATGAGAGGAGAGAGAAATTTCCCCCCCTCTTTAATAGGCCGGCCATAGCCCCTCCCCCAAGCAATTGTAAAATGTCCAATGTACCCCTTGGGGCCTCTCATGAAGAAATAATTAAGGAAGGAAGCTTCTAGTCTAATCATTTAATTAATTTAATCCATCTTCTTAACCATGGGCTTTCTAAATGGGCAAAGTCTAACTAATTAATTCATGTTGGTCCATGGGTCCAAACTAAACTAGTTGGGTCCACTAGAAATAAGTCCAAAATAATTTAATAATATCTAACAACAATTAAATAATACAACAATTAATTATTTACCATGCACAATATTTATTTAAATAGGAAATTACTAAAATACCCTTTTTTCTAAAATGTGGTAGTGATAGCCGGTCACAAAATTGCCCGTCAAGTGGAGCCGCGGGCCTAAGATACGCAATTTTGTCAACGTTCTGAGAATTGAACCAAACTTGGGTCACAGGACCAGCGTATTGCTACGAGTCCGATGGCACAAGTTTTGTCTCTATCCGACGTGTGTACACAAAGTTACAACGTATTCTAGAACAGGAAGATACGGGGTGTTGTCGGCGGATACGCGTTGATTCCGGGGTGCACGCACATCCAAATCAACTTCTGCAAAATCCCGCACGTCCGTATCAACGACGCGCACGTTTCAGTGAAGACCGTACACGACCAAGTCGTCCTGTTTGGTGGGGCATACTCAGTTCCGGGGGAAAACGGGGTATTATTTTTCCTGTTTTTGGATTGCGGTTCGCGATCGCCACAGGACGCGACGTACCGAGCGGGTTGTACGGGCATCGAGGGGGTCACACAGCCTACGCGTCACAACTGATGGAACAGAAATTGGAGCTACGAGGAGAGAGAACGGGTTACCTAAACAGGGCTTCGTGGAACGAGAATTTCTCGTGTCCGGGTAACTGTTTTGTGTCCTGTCCGAGTCTGCTGTGTCCGGAGCTAGGGCGGTTGTGTCCGGGCCGCTGTGTCGGTGCTAGGGCAGCGGGCGGTCGGTTGGGAGTGGTCGTTCTGGTCGACGGAGCCCGTCGTCGGCTAGGGCAGCGGTGAGGGGGTGTCGGCTGGGTGGTGGTGCTCATCGGGGTCGAGGGCTTTGGGGATGGTCGGGAGAGATGGAGGAGATGGAAGTTAGGGTTTCGGCCAGGGTTGTCGAAGCAGGGCCGAGTGGACTGAGAGGAGGGGGAAGGCGGAGCAAGGTGGTTCTGGACTGTGGAGGACGTTGGGCTCGAGGGTGCTGCGGGGAGAAGTGGTGATGATCGTCGGCTGTGGGGATTCGAGGTCGAGCGGTGGATGACGAAGGATGGAGTCGGGGGAGGTTAGGGTTCAGGCGAGGGGCTGCGGCGGCGGAGAGATGAGAGAGAGAGGGTTTGCGGCGGCGGCTAGGCGCGAACATCGAGGCTATATATATAGGGCCGGAACAGTAAATTCGGTATGATTCGGGATCTAGGGTTTCGGTTAAGGTTTCAGGTCCGGGTCCGCGGGTCGGGTTCAACATGAATCCGGCCCGACCGGCTAGGGCTAGGGTGCGGGTTTGGGTCTGCGGGTTTCGGGTCGGGTTTAGATCCGACCCGACCCGATAAGGTTAGGTTCGGTTCAGTTGAACCGGGTCTGGGTTGGTTTGGTTTATTTTGGAAATAAACCGGGTTTATTTTTGGGTTTAATTAGGTTTAAAAATACATTGGTTTTTAGGGCTTTAAAAATGTTTCCGGAGTCCAATAAATTCACAAAAAATTACCCTATGTCTAGTTTTTCATTTTACACCATAAAATATTATTTTTATAATATTTTAATATTAATTAACATCATTTAAAAACCTTTTAATTATAAAATACCTTATTTTTAATTCCAAAAAATCCCAAAGAATTACAGAAAATTGCGAAAAATCCAAATTAAAAATTTCTAAAAATCAGGAGGGTTACTATCTACCCAACTTATAAAAATTTCGTCCTCGAAATTAAACTAGGGTAGGGTCTTTCTAATAAATCTCACTTGATTACGGTCTAAAGAATTCCTCTCAAGTGAACATTGCGGTCTCTACCCAACTTAGAATTTACCCATCTATCATCTAAGCTATGCCCCAAATTATTTAATCATGTTATTGAATCCTCAAAGTTTTTAACACCAAATATATTATCTATGATATGCCCTTAATCATTTATAAAAGATAGTCACCAAACAATACGATTGGCCTGTGGGGTATATCTAGTACTATCTATATATCAACTTATACCAAGCAAGAAGTTTCGTCTTTCCGAAATAAGGGGAGACGAAGATCAATAATAAAGAGTTCAAGGGAAAGGTAATAGAATAGAAGTATCGGGGTCAAGGCGTTTAAAGAATTCAAATAGGAATTGTCAAGACAGTTATGGATTGAAATCATAATTTGGTAATCCTTTGTTCACATGCTCATATTAGTACAGTTATGTAACCGATACGATATGTCAGACATGTCTAGGGCAAGTATATTCGTCTACTAATCACTACATATCTCAATCCACGTAAAGTAGTATTATGAAGGGCGAATCAAGCACACTAAGGTTAGCTAGACCTTAATACACTGATTCTAAAATGTATTAGTGTACGCGTCCAATAATACATATGTCGTGAACAAGCTTGATAAAAGAATGAGCTTGCAAAACTAGGCTGTAACAGCAGCATAAGTCGAGGTAGTACAAAAATATAAGTACGCTAGATGATGATGAAAGGAGGTACAAATTAATTCAAGTTCACAAACAAAACAACAACAAAAATAAGACTCTACAGTCTCTCTAGTTGTCATACTACTCCTTATCTAAGCCGCTAGTCGACCAAATAAGGGTACGGGTCTCTAATTTTTACAATCTGAATAAACACTATCTTCTTATACAAATCTAAAGTTGTGTCATCCTAGTTCACTTCATCAATGGGTCAATAGGGCTAGGTGGTACTATGTTGTGAGGCATACTACCCAACTTAAAACGATAAAGTAATACTGAAATCATCTTAAGGATACCGTGGAAACTCTTGTTAAGGTCTACGAGAAGGGGTCTTGGTACCTATTAGGGTATCTTCCTATATTACATAGGTTATGGTCATCTTAAGCCTTAGTCTCAGTGCTTATAGAACAAGTGTCGATAGTAAGAGTAGAAGAGTTAGTAGCCGTCAAGGGGAAGAGATCTAACTTGTATCGAGGTAGGGGTACTAATTACGCGACTTAAAGCTAAGGGGTAATCATTAGGTCATAATCTACAATAATTACTTAAATTGTCAAGTTCTAATTACCAATTACATAGTAAAAATAATTTTTTAGAGTAACAACCAAAATAAATAATAAGAGGCGCACAGGAATCAAGGCAGGATGCAAGTCAAAAAATTAATTCGAATCCGATATAGATGTCAAGAACGATTCAAGCAAGTGGATGAGATCCAAAAACTTATCATATTCTTATTGTAGCCTTGCTCGATCCCTAAGTTGAAACCAAAATAATTTAGTCGTTGACCTGTATGGGCCACCACAAAAACCATGTCATGCCCCAGTCCCAAAATATTGAGGGACTAGACACGTGGCAATGGCCAGCAGCACACACCGATGGGCAAACCCAATTTAATGGACCCATCAGGATGTACTTAAGCTGTAGTACAACAATAAAGGTCTAAATATACTAATCTCATCCACAAATGAATACAACAATATTCGAATCATAAAACAAGATCAATATCAATATAACATAAACTCAGGGAACAACCCGATAATGAGTCTGATACATCTGTCAAGATACAATAATAAAGATAACCACAGCAAATACTGAGTATAGAAACAGTATATACTCAGAAGATACCCTCAGGGATCACTCATCTACTGGATCTGGTACTGCTCCAGTGTCTGCTTCTGCTCCTGCTAATGCTCATGTTCTGTATACCTCGAGATAGATCTCGTCTGCTAGTCCTGGGGACATAGTCCGGTATCCAGGTCCTCAGGGGACATAACAAGGTACAAAAGATACAAGCCAAAATATAGTGTAATAGTAAATAAAATAAATAGGGTAAACTATATAACCATCTATGTAAAATACAATTTGAGAGCATCACTAAACTCACGCTGAAACCACTACAAGCTCTGTGTCGGGGAGCCGGTAGTAGTGATATCACTAGTAGAGTGCCTAGCTCTAATGTATAGTCTAAGGCCTCATAATACTATCTCAATAATAGAGTGCCTAGCTCTGATATAGAGTCTAAGGCCTCACCATAATAAATATATATATATATATAAATCAGCCTGTAGCCTGTGTGTCTCTCCCCAACCAATGTAATCACACGTCTCATGTCCATGACACGCAAGATCAAAACTAATGCAGCAAGTCATAATAAGATCTAAGAATATAATCTCTATGTCATGTAACATGTATCCTATATAGAATCACCATGAATATCTCAGGAAGATTCTATCTCATGAATAGTGTCAAGTGTCCTGGGTTATGATGTACTTGATAAGACAAGTACGAGAATGTAAAGGGTCACGAATGTCCATCTCTAGGTGACGTTACACAACTCCGCGTACGGTGTTGACACCCGACTATTAATCGGATGCTAAGTAAGTCACACGGTCCTAGGTCAAGCATGCACAACAATATATATATATATATATATATATATATATATATAAGTCAAGGAAATAAGTAACAAGAACTGCAAGATTTGGCAAGGTATACTTGCCTGGGGTTTGAATACCAACAGCTGTCCCTGTATCAGTGGATCCTGTAGGTACTCCTCCAAAAGCTGTAATAAACATCACCAACAGTCTCAGAAAATATCAAATAGATAGAAACGCCTGTCCTTAAGTCCAATTTGGACACAAGGGCAAAATTGACAGTTTCTAGTAAAAGCGGGGTCCACATGTGGGCCGCTTTGCACCGAAAAAATTGCCAGGGTCAAAGATTTCCAAATTCGTCAAACTTAGTGTCAACAAGTCCAGAACGATGATACAAACCAAACAGAACTTCCAGAACTGGATTCCGATGAGCCGATCACAAAATTGCCCATCAAGTGGAGCCGGGGGACCCACGATACGCAATTTTGTCAACGTTCTTAGAATTGAACCAAACTTTGGTCACAGGACCAGAGTATTGCTACGAGTCTGATGGCGTAAGTTTCGTCTCGATCCGACGTGTGTATACCAAGTTACAAAGTATTCCAGAACAGGCGGATATGGGGCGTTATCGGCGGATACGCGTTGATTCCGGTGTGCACGTACATCCAAATCAACTTCTGCGAAATCCCGCACGTCCGTATCAACGGCGCACACGTTTCATTGAAGACCAAACGCGACCAAGTCATCCTGTTTGGCAGGGCGTACTCAGTTCCGGAGGAAAATGGGGTATTGTTTTTCCTATTTTTGGATCGCGGTTCGCGATCGCCACAGGACGCGACGCACCGAGCGGGTTGCACGGGCATTGAGGGGGTCACACCGCCTACGCGTCATAACTGACAGAACGAAAATCGGAGCTACGAGGAGAGAGAACGAGTTACCTGAACAGGGCTTCGTGGAAGGAGAATTTCTCGTGTCCGGGTGACTGTTTCGTGTCCTGTCCGAGTCTGCTGTGTCCGGAGCTAGGGCGGCTGTGTCTGGGCCGCTGTGTCCGTGCTAGGGCAGCGGGAGGTTGGCGGGGAGTGGCCGTTCTGGTCGGCGGAGCCCGTCGTCGGCTAAGGCAGCGGTGAGGGGGTGTCGGCTGGGTGGTGGTGCTCGTCGGGGTTGAGGGCTTTGGGGATGGTCGGGAGAGATGGAGGAGATGGAAGTTAGGGTTTCGGCCGGGGTTGTCGGAGCGGGGCCGAGTGGGCTGAGAGGAGGGGGAAGGCGGAGCAAGGTGGTTCTGGGCGGTGGAGGACGTCGGGCTCGAGGGTGCTGCGGGGAGAAATGGTGATGATCGTCGGCTGTGGGGATTCGAGGTCGAGCAGTGGATGACGAAGGGTGGAGTCGGGGGAGGTTAGGGTTCATGCGAGGGGCTGCGACGGCGGAGAGATGAGAGAGAGAGGGTTTGCGACGGCGGCTAGGCGTGAACGTCGAGGCTATATATATAGGGCCGGAACAGTAAATCCGGTAGGATTCGGGATCTAGGGTTTCGGTTAGGGTTTCGGGTCCGGGTCCGCGGGTCGGGTTCAACATGAATCCGGCCCGACCCGCTAGGGCTAGGGTGCGGGTTTGGGTCTGCGGGTTTCGGGTCGGGTTTAGATCCGACCCGACCCGATAAGGGTGGGTTCGGTTCAGTTAAACCGGGTCTGGGTTGGTTTGGTTTATTTTGGAAATAAACTGGGTTTATTTTAGGGTTTAATTAGGTTTAAAAATATATTGGTTTTTAGGGCTTTAAAAATATTTCTGGAGTCCAATAAATTCATAAAAAATTACCTTATGTCTAGTTTTTCATTTTATACCATAAAATATTATTTTCATAATATTTTAATATTAATTAACATCATTTAAAAATTCTTTAATCATAAATTATCTTAGTTTTAATTCCAAAAAATCTCAGAGAATTACACAAAATTACGAAAAATCCAAATTAAAAATTTCTGAAAAATCAGGGGGGTTACAGGTACCCTACACATTATGGATCTCAGGATGTTGTGGGTTTAGAGTCAGAGACCCTAGCTCAGGAGGGACTTATCCCAACTGAGACAGATGACCCAAGTTTAGTAGCTTCTTAGTATTCTTGGTACTGGATTTGTCTCCAGCTTATTTGTTAGTATTTCCTTCAGACTCATTGATGTATTATTTCAGACTCATGAGTTGTATGAGACTATTCTATTCTTTATCATATTCGTGCTCGTTCTATCTTAGATATGTGACTGAGTTTATTATTATTTTTGGTGGTTGATTATATTGCTAGATAGATTACCCAGACTGTGTTCTACTGCCGATTCTGCGACGTGGGCTGGGCGTTGTTCCCGACTTGTACCCTTACATCGGGTGCGGGTTGTGACATATTTTTAGTGGTGGCCTATGCAGGTCAGGCTTCGCAAGTTGTGTGATATCGTGGTAGTGCGACGACTTAGTTGTACTACTGTGAGCCTAATTCAGATATAGGATGTAGGCTATAGGCTGAGAATACTCAGTCACACCTAGGAAAATTCTTTTAATTTTATTCCATCTTTAGCTTTGTTTGAAAGTGGTGCTTCCCATAGTTTTGTATCTGTTTCTTTTGCTTTCAAGCATGGTTTGGTAGCTGAGTCTTTGTTTAGGACTTGCAAGATCATGACCGGGGGAGGCATTATCCTGGTTAATAAAATTTGCAAGGATCGGAGAGTTACTCTAGGAGACCGGGAGTTGAGTGCGTGTCTACTTGTAATACCACTTTTGAGCTACGACATTGTACTCGGGATGGATTGGTTGAGTAGGCACCGTGCTAGCATATATTATAGAGGAGGTAGAGTTTTGTTTGGTCCGCCAGGAGAGCCAGAGTTTGAGTTTGCTAGAGGAGCTGTAGAGCAAGGAGAAGGCATTATTTGTGGAGCTATGGTGGAAGACAAGGAGTTGCCGCATCCGTTGATAGCAGAGTTCTTGGATGTGTTTCCTGAGGAATGGCTAGGGTTGCCACTAGACCGAGATGTTAAATTCTCTATAGACTTGGTGCCAGGTGCAGAACCAATTTTGCAACATGTCTACAGAGAACAATAGCGAGCTGGTCGAGCTGAAGAAGTATGTGGATGAATTATAGGATAAGGGGTTTATCAGATCAAGTTCTTTACCGTAGGAAGCCCCGGTATTGTTTGTATCGAAGAAGGATGGATCGGTGCGCATGTGCATTGATTACAGGGCTTTGAATAATCTCACTATCAAGAATAAGTACCCTTTGCCACGGATTGATGATCTGTTCGATCAGTTGAGTGGTGCCAAGGTATTTTCTAAGATAGACTTGAGATCAGGTTAACATTAGGTGAAGGTGATGCCGGGGGACATACCGAAGACTGATTTTATAACTCGGTATGGTCAATACGAGTTTATGGTGATGTTGTTTGGGTTGACTAATGCACCGACGGTATTTATGAACTTGATGAACAAAGTATTCCATCAGTACCTTGACAAGTTCGTGGTGGTGTTCATCGATGATATACTCATATACTCGAAGATACCGAAGAAGCATGAGGAGCATTTGAGGATTGTGTTGGATGTGCTGAGGAAGGAGAAGCTATATGGAAAGTTGTCCAAGTGTGAGTTTTTCCTAGACAAGATGGAGTTCTTGGGGCATGTTATGACTGGTGATGGTATTTCAGTAGATCCAAAGAAGATCACAGCAGTAGAATCTTGGAAGACCCCTAGTTCGGTAGCAGAGATCAGGAGTTTCTTGGGATTGGCAGGCTACTACAGGAAGTTTGTGCAAGCTTTTTCAAGGATTGCCGAGCCGATGACCAGACTCACCAGAAAGGATATAGAGTTTGTTTGGATGGAGGATTGCTAGGTTGCTTTTGAGGAATTGAAGAAGAGGTTGACGTCTGTTCCTATTTTGACGTTGCCATCAGGGTCTGGAAGTTTCACTATATATAGTGATGCATCAGAAAAAGGTTTGGGTTGTGTTCTTCAGCAGAATAGAAAAGTGATTGCCTATGCATCCAGGCAATTGCGTCCTCATAAAAAGAATTATCCTAACCATATTTGGAGTTGGCAGCAGTCATCTTCGTCCTGAATTTGTGGAAACATTATTTGTTCGGAGAGCGTGTGGAGATCTTCACAGACCATAAGAGCTTGAAGTACGTTTTCACGCAGAAGGAGTTGAACATGAGGCAGCATCGGTGGTTGGAACTGATGAAGGATTTTGATATATCTTTGCAATATCATCATGGAAAAGCTAATGTAGTGCCAATGCTTTGAGTAGGTATCAGGTAGATATGTTCTTAACGCAGGATTGATATTTCCTGGAGGACTTGGAGAGCTTAGGCATCGAGGTGATAGTTTCTGGTTGTGCTATGCAGATGTAGGGATTGCAGATACATTCAGATTTGATGGACATGATCAAGGATGCCCAGTATGAGGATGTATCTCTGAGGAGCATCAGAGCTCAGGTGAGAGCAGGATTGGAGGATAATTTCACCATTGCTGAGGATGGATCTTTGAGGCATGGAGTTAGGTTGTGTGTGCCTAGTGGGGAGCTGCGTGAGGAGGTGTTGCAAGAAGCACATCGCTCTCAGTATTCCATACATCCAGGTGCCAACAAGATGTATCGAGATATGCAAGAGAGTGTGTGGTGGTATGACATGAAGAGGGAAGTGGCACAGTTTGTATCCATATGCTTAGTGTGCCAGCAGGTGAAAGCCGAGAGGTAGAGGCCAGGAGGTTTACTTCAGCCATTACCCATTCTAGAGTGGAAGTGGGTGTCACGCCCCAGTCCCAAAATACGTAGGACTAGGAATACGTAAGCATGTCAGTCGTATGTACATGGCAACTCCAATATATAGATACCATAATATACACATACACTGTAATATGAATAATAACTCACATGTGGTATAAATATTGTCACAAGTCACAGGGCATACTAAATCTCATCCACAAAATCAAATAGAAATAAATAACCAATCTACTATATAACTGAATCTCAATATGAAATATCAGAGAATGATAGTCGGTTGGAAACAAATCCATTGCCAAACTAGAATATAAGAGAAACTACATAAGAACATCTAATGAACAATGAGACTCGAAGAGAAGACATCCTCGAAAGAGAGATAAGTAGCAAGTCATGACTCGTGCTCCTACGAATAGTCATGATCGTCTACACCTGGAAAGGGACCAAGTCCTCAGAGGGACGTAACAAGATACATAGAAGCATGCCAATTTGAATACAATAAACATGCATAAAAGGTAGAAAATATATAAGTATGCTGTACAAGATAATCTATATGAATATGCATAATGAGGACAACTTTTCGACGTATGAGCATGGGTAGGCTGCTCTATCCAATCTCACAACTCACACACATGTCTAGAACATCACAAATTGACATACCGCGAGGGTAGGACCAGCGCGACTCCAGAAATTGACATACCGTGAGGGTAGCGACCAGCGCGATATGCTAACGTAGTGCGTGCTAGATACTACGGTTTACCAGAGTGGTTATAGCCCATACGCCTATTGATTGTCATCCCCTCCCATGATACTATGTGTCAAGTGTGTGTCAACATATATATAGTATATAATTATGACTGAAAGAAAACACACATGCAATAAATATATAAAAATATAATAAGCATATAAAGTAATATAAGCAATTTGACAAGTTATCTTGCCTGGCAAGAAAGCTGCAACGTATAAGCGTCCAGACGTCAGGCACAATGGATCAGAAACTATAATATCAGAATGAACGTCTACGGATGCTGAAATAAATATCACCAACGTTCCCAGAATAAGCGAGATAGCTAGAAAATACTACCATTTGATCCAATTTGGATACAGGGACAAAACGGTAATTTTGGGTCAAAGCGGATCCACATGTAGGCCACTTTGCACCGAAAAGCATGCCAGAGGTAAAGGTCTCTAAGTGGGACAAATTATAGATAAAATAAATTTTAAACGTCAATATGAACTCAGCGGTATATCCAATTTTGGATTCCGGTGAGCCGAACACAAATTCGCCCAAAAAGTCAACTATGGGGCCCACAAATAGGCGGCTTGGTCAACTGTCTCGGAATTGCATAAAAGTTGGGTCATATGACTAGCGTGATACTATGATTCCAATGACATAAGTTTTGTCACATTCCGACGAGCGTACACTAAATGGTGCGGTATTTTACAAAAGTCGCGATACGAGAACTTTTTACGGATACATGTTGATTCCGACGCGCACACACATCCAAATCAGTTTCCGTGAAAGCCCACACTTCAGTATATACCGTACGGTCCTTTCGGTATAATTGGTATGCGATAAGGAGGTCCCGTTTGGCGGGGCGTGCTTCGTATCATAATTTTCCAATTTTAAAAGTCAAGTTTTTGGTCAATTTGGAGGTTGAATAATTTAACACATAGAACAAATTAACAAAAACTAAAAGAACAAAAAACATCTTGATTATATGGAGAAGAAAAACACTTTTATTTGTTTTCAAAAATAACAAACATGTTGATGGCAAATCGGGTGTGAACATGGGGGGTTTGGGTTAAAGTTTCTGGACATATTTTGGTCAGTTTTTTGGTCATTTTTCGGTCGATTTTTTGACCGATCTGGGATACGAAAACTTGCCCTGCTTGAATAAAATTCCTAAAGGGTTAGGTTGTGAATGTACACGAACAAACTGCTCGAGAAAATGATGAGAGATGAGAGAGTTACATCACCTTGAAGATAGGTGCTTGAGATAGTGTTTCTGCACGTGTGTGTGCATGCCCGCAGACGGCGGCGGGGGGCGGTCCGGGCGGCTGCGACTCTGGGCGGTGGCGATCGACGCTGGGGCAGCGGCACAGGGCTGGGGTCGACGGTCGCCAGAGGGGCGCGACTAGGGTTAGGGTTAGGGTTTGCGTTGAGTATGGGTTTAGGATAGTTTTATATATATATATATATATATATATATATATATATATATATATATATATATATAAAGAGAGAGAGAGAGAGGAATAAGTCTGCGGGGGCTTTTGCTCCTGCGGTTAGGAATAGGTGGGGGAGGAAAGTTAGTTATTAGGTTCTTTTTTTTGTATTTAGGTTAGATGATTAAGTTTTTTTTTTCTTTTTTTTCTTTTCTTTTTCTTTTCTTTTCCTTAACAATATTATTGTTATTATTATTATTATTATTATTATTATTATTATTATTACTATTATTATTATTATTATTATTATTATTATTTAATAATCATATATTTATTTATTTATATGGATAAGGCTAAAACCCAAAAATAATATTTGTACACCAAATAAATTCTAGAAAATTATTTTATAAGTCTCTAATAAAATACCACACTCAAAATATTTTATGTAATATTTTATAATTAATAATTAGATATTTATCTAGTTATAATAAATCAAATTATTGTATTAGCTAATTAACTAAGTAATTAATTAAATGGTCATCCACAAAATAGGTAGAAGTAAATAATATGCAAATCTATAAAAAGAAAAAATGTCTAAACTGACATGGGGAATTATGGACTACTAATTATAGGAAGTTGGAAATTAAAAATGACCACAAATAAATTATATATAGATCATCTAAATATTAAACATATAATCTATGGTCGTTACACCAATGTCATACTAATGCCAAGGGGTCGAATTCTTGTGCCACGAAAAGATCCTACGAGTAGTGTCTCATGTGTAGGCTACTTCCTCTGAAGGATGATACAGGTTTTGGGGCCATCCTATATTATTAATGTCCCAACCATGGTGAAGTATCCTTATAAAATCATTGTATTTTATTTATTTTTAAAAAATCTAAAACAAATACACGAAATACAAATACACACAAAATACCTTTTTTTTTTGGGTGAGGGGGTTTACAGTGGGAGCACATTACTATGAATTTTGTGTCCGGACTTCCACGATCTCCAGGAGGAAAAGACATAATTTGGGTCATAATTTATAGGTTGACTAAGTCGGCCCACTTTTTGCCTTTCAAGGTGAGTTTGTCTACGGAGAAGCTGGCAGAGATGTATGTGAGGCAGATCGTTAGGATACATGGAGTTCCCGTCAACATAGTCTCGGATCGGGATAGTCGTTTCACTTTCATTTCTGGAGGAGTTTGCAGGAGAGTTTGGGCACTCAGCTAAAGTTTAGTACTACATATCATCCCCAAACAGATGGACAGTCAGAGAGGACTATTCAGACTCTCGAGGATATGTTGCATACTTGTGTACTAGATTTTGGAGGTTCTTGGGAAGACTATCTCCATTTGGTAGAGTTTGCTTATAACAACAGCTACCATGCTAGTATAGAGATGTCACCTTTTGAAGCTCTATACGGTCGGAGGTGTCGTACTCCCTTGTCATAGGACGATGTTGGAGAGAGAGTTTTGCTGGGGCCAGAGATGGTTATGGATGAAGCAGAGAAGGTTTACTTGATCAGAGACAGACTTCGTGTGGCACAGGACAGACAGCTGCATTGGACCGATAGCTATTGGTTTTTTGTTATAGATTAAGTTTAAGGTATAGTTTAGATTTTTGTTTGTGCTCGTTATTGGTTGTTTGTTATAGATAAAGTTCTTAAGGTGTGGTTTGTTCTAGGTGGGTGGTTTGGTGTTTCTGAGAATTTCTCTGATACGAGGCACGATTTGCTTTGGTGGAGGCGGGAAGCTTAGTCCGCGATTCATCGGACCTTTTACTATTCTAGAGAGGGTCGGTGTAGTTGCTTATAGACTAGACTTGCCACCTGTATTAGCGGGAGTGCACAACGTGTTTTATGTATCACAGTTGAGACGGTACGTGGTAGATCCTAGTCATGTATTGGATCACATGGAGATAGAGGTGGGTTCTACTCTTAGCTATCCAGAGCAGCCAGTTGAGATTCTGGATCGGAGAGAGAAGGTGCAGAGGAACCAGACTATTCTTTTGGTGTGCGTCGCATGGAGGTATCACTCTCTGGGGGAGTCTACCTGGGAGAGGGAGGATAAAATGCGAAAGCGTTATCCATATTTATTTGTGCCTTGAGGTATGTTCTTTCCTAATTATGTTATGTTCCTTTCGTAGTTAGTTATGTTCTTTAGTTCTGTTCATTATTATGTTCTATTATTTTCTGGGGGTAGTTTTCGTCTTTGAATTTTGAGAGCAAAATTATTTTAAGGAGGGTAGACTTGTTACTACCACATTTTCTAGGAAATAATATTTTAGTAATTTTATAATTAATTAAATATTGTACATGATAATAATTATTTATTATATTATTTAATTATTGTTAGATGTTAGTTATTTATTTTGGACTTGTGTTAGTGGACCTAACTAGTTTAGTTTAGACTCATGGGCCAACATGTATTAATTGTTAGATTTGAGCCCAATTAGAAAGCCCATTGATTAGGAGATGGATTAAAATTAATTAAACCTTTAGACTAGAAGCTTCCTTCCTTAATTATTTCTTCATGAGAGGCCCCAAGGGGTATAATGGATATTACATAGTAGCTTGAAGAAGGGGAAAGGGGGCCGGCCTATTAAAGAGGTAGGGAATTAATTTTTCTCTGCTCTTTTAATTTCAAAACTAGATCTAGAATTTCTCTCAACCAAATTCTTTTATTTCTACTTTATTTACCTACCAATTTCATCATAATTCCTTTCCAAATCACCATTGGAGGCTAGTGGAGCAAGGATCTAGAAGGAGGAAGCAAGGATCTACAAAGAGGAGTAAGGATCTACAAATTGGAGTCCAATTTTATCACATTTGGAGGTTTTATTAGGAATCAGTCTCCCAATAGGTACAATTCAGTTTTTTTCCCCTTAAATTAGGTTCTAAATCTGATATTTAATCATGAAAAATCAACACATATGCATAGTCTACCCATAAGATTTAGTTTTGTGTTCATAGGAGGCCTATTATGAAAGTTATGGTGCTTTTTGTATCAATTTTTGGAGAATTCTGAGATTAACATTTGTTGTGTGTGTCAATTGGTCCTATAGATTAATTTGAAATATGCTTGTGTGTATGGGGCTAGTGTCGTATCCATAATTGGGTACGTGTAGGTCGTATCCCAACAATTTGGTCATACGTATTGATTTGGGGGTTTTTCCTCCGACACGGGACTTTGAACATATCATATTTTGACACGGACATGTAGAATTATATTTGACTCTTCGTATTATTCATAAATAATATATATGACTTGTTCGTGTCCTTCCGAGTATGTTTTGATGTGTGGTGGACTCGTGTCGCATGCGTATCCTAAATCTAGTGGGATACGGGATGATACGTTCCATGTGTGTGCAATTAATTGTAAATCTAATTCTCTTGTGTTCTTATTTCATGGAGAAGTGTAATTATATATATATATATATATATATATATATATATATATATATATATATATATAATGTTGTGTGTATATATTTATGTAATGTTGAGTCTTAGAGCTATGTATCTATGTATATACTATATGTGTATATATTGTATGTAACTATTCTTCTACATGTATATATATATTGTAGTATATATAGATATGTATATGTTAATAAATATTTATATGTTAATAGATATTTATATGTGTTTATAATCATATAATGTATACTTTATTTGGTGTATATGTTTATATGTACGTATACGTATGTATGTTGTTATAAACATATTACTATTTATGTGTGTGTATGTTACTATGTGGTATTATGTACATATTACTATGTATTGGTGTATGTATAGTTATTAGTAGTATTATATGCATATTGTATAGATATATTATGTGGGTTTTATATATATATATATATATATATATATATATATATATATATATATATATATATATATATATATATATTAGTGATAAAAGGCAGGAGCTTTGGCGACAGCAGGAGCGTCGCAACAGCAGTAGCAATACCAACAGCACAGAAGCAGCCGCAAGAGCAATAGCGACAGCAAGCGTCGCTGAATGCAGCAGCAGCAGCAATAACAGCAGCAGCCGCTATAGCGACAACAGTTAGCGACGGCAGTAGACAAGCGTCGCAGAAACAACAGTGTATCAACTGCCGTATCAGGGGCTTTAGCGACGGTTTTTGGCGACAGTTGCAGGGATCCGTCACTAAAACAACAGAGTATCAGCAGCAACAACGGTTTTCACCGACAGTAGATAGGGCTTTTAGCGACAGTTTGACAGTTTATATATATATTAGATATATATATATGTATAGGTATTTATATATATATGGTAATTAATATATATATAAATATATTTCTAATTGCTATTTGTATTATAGTATACTATATGTAATATAATTTGTGTAGCATATATTATACTTAAGGGTAGTTAGCGTAAATAAAAGTAGTGGGTATTACCTTAAGATACCAAGGTAAGTACCAAGGTAATTGGGGATACCCAAGGTATTGGGTTTGGGTATCAATATTATAGTTTAGTGTTGAGATACCAAGTTGGTTCAAAACCAAGGTATCTATTTAATATTTGTAATTAGGATTTATATAATAAATAAATTGTTTGATATTAATACGTGATATTTTCCTATTGTTTTAGGTATCCAGAGATACGGTATCCTAGTACCCTAAGATATAGTTTATGAACTAGACTTTAGTATTTGAACCCAATATCTTTGTGTTAGACTTTTGTAACCTAGAAATAGATAGTTGACCATAATTTGACCATAGTTGACTTAGTTTGACTTTTGACTTAGAATTGACTTGTTGACCTAGAAGTTGACTAGTTTAACTTATTTTCCTTCCAAAATCTTGTATTAATATTGTATTCCATATCTAGGTCTTCGAGGCACCGTATCATACATCTGTGGGACTATTCATTGGACTTCAGGCGAGTAAATTCTCTGATAGTTTCTTATTTATAATATCCTCTATGTTGTGTAGATATTATTGTTCTCTTGACACGATGGTTACACAGATTGGTATATTCGGATCTCGTCATGAGATATTATTCCTTGCTATATGGTGTATCTTATGCAAGCCTTGTTTCATTGATTATCTTGTACATATACAGACACTAATTCTCGAGAAGACTAGCTATCTTTTTGGGGAATCTGGTGCCATAGCGTACCATGGTTGGATCTATTATACCAGTCGGGATGGGGAGTATTTTAGTGTAGATATGTGATCATAACCTCCTTGTATCAAGTCTTGTTTATTGAATAGTGTTAATCATAAACCGCACGTATGATTAGCCAGGCCATAAATCTTATATCATGGATTAGAACTACTGTTAGAGATATACTTTGCTCCTTTCCTGACTGAATATATTTTTTCCAGATGACACTGAGGACTGGTACCCTACACATTTTGGACCTCAGGATATTGTGGGTTTAGAGTCAGAGACCCTAACTCAGGAGGGACTTATCCCAACTAAGACAGATGACCCAAGTTTAGTAGCTTCTTAGTATTCTTGGTACTGAATTTGTCTCCAGCTTATTTGTTAGTATTTCCTTCAGACTCATTGATGCATTATTTCAGACTCATGAGTTGTATGTGACTAATCTATTCTTTATCATATTCGTTCTCGTTTCATCTTAGATCTGTGACTGAGTATTTTGTTATTATTGGTGGTTCATTATATTGCTAGATAGATTACCCAAACAACATTCTACCGTCGATTCTGCGGCATAGGGTGGGCGTTGTTCCCGACTTGTACCCTTACACCTGGTGCGGGTCATGACAGGAGCAGAACCAGTAAATCAGAAGTTGTACCTTATGTCACCATCAGAACTTGATCAGTTATATCGACTCGTGGAAGAACTAAAGGCAAAGAAGTTTATTCGAACCATTGCATTATCGTGGGGAGCACCAGCAGTATTAGTGAAGAAGAAGGATGGATTGACGCAGTTGTGTTTACATTATAGACGGTTGAATGTAGTAACATTGAAGAACAAGTACCCATTACCAAGGATTGGTGATTTGTTTGACCAGTTAAGTGGAGCAAGAATCTTCTACAAGATAGATTTACGATCAGGACATAATCAGGTGCGAGTCCAGGAGCAGTATATACCAAAGACATCATTTAGGTCATGATATGGGCATTACAAATTTTTAGTTATACCATTCGGACTGACTAATGCTCCAGCGATATTCATGGATTTGATGAACCGTATTTTTATGCCTTATTTAGACAAATTTGTGGTAGTATTCATCGATGACATCCTGGTATATTCTCGAAATGAGGAGGAGCGTGAAGAACATCTCAGGATAGTTCGACAAACTTTGAGGGAGCACCATTTATATGGAAAGCTTAGTAAGTATGATTTCTGGATGGATTGCATATCCTTTCTTTGACACATTATTTCTGGAGCAAGAGTGTCAGTTGATCCCAAGAAGGTTGAAGCTGTAGAGAACTGGCCAATTCCAAATACAATAGCGAAAGTGCATAGTTTTTTAGGCTTGGCAGGATACTATAAAAGATTTGTGTCATATTTTGCTAATATCTTGGCACCCTTGACTCGGTTGAGATGTAAGAAAATTAAATTTGTGTGGTCAGCAGAATGTCAGATAGACTTTAAAGAGTTGAAAAAAAAGTTTATCTCTGCACCAATCCTTACTCTTCCAGCAGGCTCCGGAGGATTCACAGTGTATTGTGTTGCATCAGGTAAAGGACATGGATGTGTGTTGATGCAACAAGGGAGAAAGATAGCATATGCTTCTCGGCAGTCAGAGATTACTAGAAAACTATCCAACTCATGATTTGGGGCTAGCAGTAGTAGTGTTTGGACTAAAGCTATGGAGGAACTACTAATTTGGCGATTGAGTAGAAATATTCACAAATCATAAGAGTTTGAAGTATGTGTTCATGCAGAAGGACCTAAACATGAGGCAGAGAAGGTGGCTAGAGTTGTTAAAAGATTTTGATATAAAACTTTAGTACCATCCAGGCAAGGCTAATGTAGTAGTTGATGCACTTAGCAAAAGAGGTGGAGCATTTATGTTGACTACTCAGAAGCACATTCTAAAATACTTAAGAGAGATGGGTATCGATATAGTACTTCCACAGAGTATATGAGTTTAGGCTAGCCTACAGATTTAGTCAACTTTGGTAGATAGAATCAAACTAGCCCAGATAGAGGACCCAAAGATTCAAAAGCTACGAAAAGAATGTGAGTTAGGTCTTCGGAAGGAGTTGACAATATATGCGGATGGAAAGCTAAGGTTTTGGAATCGTCTATATGTACCAAGTAGGGATATTCGGCAAAAAGTTATGACTGGAGCACATAGTTCCTAGTATTCCATTCATCCGGGAGGCACGAAGATGTACCAAGATATCAAGCAACACTTTTAGTAGAATGGAATAAAGAGGGAAATAGCACATTTCGTATCGCGATGTCTGATATATCAGCAAGTGAAGGCAGAACAACAAAGACCGACAGGATTGTTGCAACCGCTTCCTATTCCAGAGTGAAAGTGGGAACACATCATGATGGAATTTGTGACTGGTTTACCTAGATCACCGACTGGTCGGATACAGTTTGGGTAATAGTAGATTGTCTCACAAAAGTATCTCACTTACTTTCTTTTCGAGTAGGAAAGTCTACAAAATAATTGGCTAAAATATATATGCGACAGATTGTGAGACAATATTGTATCACAGTACGTATCATGTCAGATCGAGAACTCTCCAGACCCTGGAAGATATGCGACGAGCCTGTACCTTAGACCTTGGTGGATCTTGGGATAATTACCTTCACTTGGTGGAATTCTTGTACAATAATAGTTATCAGGCCAGTATTCAGATGACACCTTTCGAAGCACTGTACGACAGGAAGTGTAGGTCACCATTAGCTTGGGACGACATTGGGGAGCAGAAGATGGTAGGCCCTGAAATGATCACGCAAATAATAGAGGTTATCAAGAAGATCAGAGAGCGACTTCGGGTTGCACAAGATAGGCATCGACATTGGGCAGATCAGCATCGTAGACCTTTAGAGTTTTATATCGGCGACCACGTATTTTTGCAGATTTTGCCTACCCGTGGAGTCATTAGATTCAGGGTTCGTGGAAAGCTTAGTCCACGATATGTAGGTTCGTTCGATATTCTCGAGCGGGTAGGCGACGTTGCTTATTGTCTTGCCTTTCTCCTTTGTTATGTGAGGTACACGATGTATTTTATGTGTCCCAATTGTGAAGGTATATCCCAGATCTGAGTCATATCCTCGTTCACTCTGAATTAGTCATTGGTACCGACTTATCTTACGAGGAGCAACCCGTATCCATATTGGACCGAAGGAAGAATATACTCAAGAACTAGACTATTTTTTTGTCCGGGTTGCTGGGGACATCACACTCTTGGAGAATCGACGTAGGAGCTCGAGGAAAATATTCGGTCTCTTACCCGCACATGTTCGATTCGGAAGGTATATTCTACCTTATGCCTTCGTATCAAGTTTTCGTGATATGGTGATCACCTTTATGTTGTGATGATATGCTTGCATGTGTAGTTGCTAGTAGATTTATATCGCGCTTATCCTGACATCTCTAGCTATTGCTTGGATCAAATTACGAGGATAAAAATTTTCTAAGGTGGATAGAGATGGTCACTCCCCGTTCCCGATTTTAGCATAGTTGTGTGTGCATAGAAACTAGACAATAACTCGACAATTCTTTGGTTTAACCTAGTTTATGGTTTATTTTGTGTATTGGTTTAACTCATGAGAACCTTTGGTTCAACCCTCAACCCTACCATATATAACCCAATATTTTCTTTCTCTCTCCTCACTTCTTCATTTCTTCCTCTACCATTAGTTTTCTCTCCCCATTTATAGGCAAGTACACCTTGCATGAGCAATAGAGAAACCTGCCATATTATTGTTCCATTATGTTTATTATTTGTTTCTAAGCACTTTTAGTTCTTGGAGTTTTCTATTTTTATGGATGGATTAGTGTAGATCTACTTTTCTAACTTAGGATTTTATGAATTTTATGAATTTTTCTTGGTTTTAATCTATTTAACTTGTGTCTTTAAAAATTATTTTTTTTCATATGATAGAGCTTTCAATTTAGAGCATTTTGGTTTTTGGTTCACCCGATTTAGACTTAAAATAAGATTTATATGAACAAAACAAGATTTCAGTTTTTTGAGCTTTTCTGCCATGGCTAAACCTGTTGTTGGAGAAAAAAGTCTTCATGCGGACAGTGAGCTATGCGCCTGAGAATGTCATGCGATCCGAGAGGGTTATGCAACCTAAACTTTTATCCCATACTGACAGCATGCGTCCATCTTGTTGGACGCATGACTGTTGATTTGTACTGTGTCCCTGAACACCTTGTGCTTTTACTTACTAAATGAATGAAGATTTTGCTAAGTCCAAGAAAACTCCCATACGGCAGAGAACTTCATGCGGCACCGACACCTATGCGGCCAGGAGAACATGTGGCCCCTATTTCTTGGACGCATGACTCTGAACCGTTGGCACTTATTTCTATATTCTTAGTTTTTCTTTCTGACACACTTTATGGCTTGTCATCTCAGTCATATCAGTCATTTTATTTATTGCCTATCACTTCAACACTTGTTCCAAGGAGTAGACCTTAACCCTGGGCATGTGGCCAAGTGGTCCATATGGCCTGACTTCTTATGCGGTCTAGAATGTCATGCGGCCTAGAGACCCATGTGTCCCTGCTTATTGATTGAATATTTTCTTGATTCATGTGACCCAATGTATAATTGGTAATTGAACTCGAATACTGTACCTGCACTGATACCACTATTTCCTGATAATTATTTATATTTTAATGTGTGCCGAGGTGTGACACATCCTGTCACGTGTTAAGAGATTATAATTAGGTTGTGCATCAAGAATGCCTCTAAATTTTTGAATGCGTAATATTATATATATATATATATATCTAGGTTATTGATTGTATGAATATTGCATATACGCTCGGGTGAATCTAGATTTGACTTCCATGGATTCATATCTAGCGTGTCCGTACTTTGTACGATATCGTAATTGAACTCGAATACTGTACCTGTGCTGATACCACTATTTCCTGATAATTATTTATGTTTTAATGTGTGCCGAGGTGTGACACATCCTGTCACGTGTTAAGAGATTATAATTAGGTTGTGTATCAAGAATGCCTCTAAATTTTTGAATGCGTAATATTATATATATATATATAGGTTATTGATTGTATGAATATTGCATATACGCTCGGGTGAATCTAGATTTGACTTCCATGGATTCGTATCTAGCGTGTCCGTACTTTGTACGATATCTTAAGAGAAATTCTCATGTAACCATGCCTTGAGATTTCAAATACAATATAGAGCTAATTAGGTAACTAAAAGTGGTAGTAATATTGGAGGGAACAGTATCCCAAGATCATGTCAACGAACCTTCACATAGAGATTCATTCTAAGTGTACTGTAAGCTGGCCACCACAGATACTATATATCATCTCCTTAGTGGAGTGCATTATTTGACTTATTATTATGGCGAGCCACTCTTTCAATATAGGAACACTGGAACCGCTAATACCGTATTGTTAGCTCAGTAGACCTATGGGGGACTAGTGCATCTTACAAGTGCTTCTTTTATTATATTAGTTCATTTAGCTCATGTTCGGTACTGGCGTGATCTGAGGGTACTTATTATGCATTATTCTGAGATAACCCCAGACTCCACAAAATAGCAAGCCGTACAAATGAATGACCGATATAAGAAATGAACTTGGTTGTGATTGTATTTATTCAGCTAGCAGCCTAGGAAAATAGAATATCTTAGTATGAGGGTTTAACTCATGTCCTTGTTTGGTTGTAGGGTTGAGCCTTAGCGCTAGGATATGCCATGGACCTAAGTTACGACACTGAACCTATGTAATATTATATTATATCTTTGGGTTTTTGTTTCTCTATTTTGTGCTTCTTTTGTGGTACTTGCTATTTGGGGTCTAACCCCACTAGTTTTGCATGACCAGATTTCGAGCCAGCACATGAGGATCCAGTGTTCTTTCCCCAAACTCATGGCATGCACCAGGACTATGGTTGTAGGGGATAGCGAGTGGATTTTTCTTCTTCCCTACTCATCTTGCATATTTGCTTTTTTTTGTCGTTTAGCCACCGGCACCGCTTAGCCAGCTCGTCTGGACATTAATTTTTCTTACATGATTGTATTAAATCAGACAACAGCTGATCATTATTATGTACTTTTGTTACTCTTCCAGTTTCTTAATTTGCCTAGCTGGACTCCAAAACATTTTGAGAAAGCGTTTGGGATGCCTTATTGCTTATCATATATGCTCTATGCTTATTGTTTCTTGTTTGAATAATTGAGATAGAGAAGTTTTTGACCAAAGGAGACTTAATTATAGCGTGCACCCCCTTGTCTTATACAATCGTGATCGTCGTACGATATATAGTACCTTGTAGGTAGCTGGCCATGTCCGTCTCTGTATTCCAATACTGGGGTATGACAAGGATCATCTATGACAATGGTCCACAGTTTGCAAGCCATGCTCTCTACCGGTTCTATGATAAAACCCGAATTCAAAATTTAGCATCAACTGCCTATAACCCAGTCACAAATGGTCTGGATGAGGCGTTCAACAAAACTATTATCAAGCTCCTCAAGAAGTTCATGTCATCTAACAAGCGCGATTAGAATGAGAAGCTCGACGAATGTCTCTTGGTCTATCGCACAATAGCCCAAACACCAACTGGAAGTACGTCATTCTCCTTGGTCTACGGGAGTGAAGCGGTCCTCCCCCTCGAGGTCCAAATTCACTTCTTCCGAGTGGCTCTCTCCAACCGGCTAATCATCGACGACAATCACCGTCAATGGCCACAAGAGTTAGAAGCTCTCGACAAGAAATGCCTCTTAGCTCAACAATGGATTGAGTTGTACCAAGCGTGCCTCTCAGGGGCCTTCAACAAATGGGTTAAGAAGCGGACCTACCAAGTGAGTGACCTCGTCGTGACAGTAAGGAGGCCGATAGTTATGACCCATAAGATGGTCGTCAAGTTCCAACCCAAACGGGAAGGCCCGTTCATCGTAGAATCTATATTCTCCAACGATGCCTGCCGGCTCACGAAACCCAATGGCGACTAGCTCTTGATGCCTATCAATGGAAAGTTCCTGAAGAAGGCTAGGCTAGGCTTGTACTTATCTCTATCCCCATCAGGACAACAAAGATGTACAAGGTGCCTACCTTTTATTGTTCATCCCCGGCGCGTGCTTATGCACGACATTTTCCTTCCTTAGCAAGCCATTATCGGTATTCAGGAGTCCGAGATATGCAACAGATAATGGATTCTGAAAAGCTCCCAAAGGAGCATTTCTCAGGTCCACCTATATATTTTTGCAGGGACCACTCAAAAACCAGTCTCGTTAGATGTTAGCCATGTCCATATTACCTCTGAGCTATCAACCTAACAATCTCCCCAGTGAAGTAACCATCAGGTCTATCTATATTTCTGGGTAGACCACACTCAGCAAACCACTCCTCGGTTAGTTTATCAAACGCTAGTTCACGTCCATACTACTTCTGAACTACTGTCCTAAGATTTTTCCCTGCCGTGTTTGCCATATCCATTTTACCTCTGAGCAAACCTCCCGGGTTTGGCTATCGTTTATCACGTACACATTACCTCTGATATCAGTTTTTATCTCAACTTATCACCCGTACTTAACTCTAAGTACGCCAGCGGTGTTAAGTCCACAAAACCTGCCACGTCCATATCACCTCTAGAAGGGCTTGTCTCGAACCTACTACTTGCACTACAGCGCACAAGAAGTAATAGGTCCACCTAAGTCCCCCAGTAGGACATCCTAAACAAACTGCGATATTGTACTACATCCATTTTACCTCTAGTACGGTATCCCAAGATCACACAAATAATTGCAATAAATGGAATAACTTTTATTTCTTTCCACGAAGAGAAATTAAAAGCAAACTATATTTGATGGATTGTCAAGATCCCAAGCTCGAAGGCAAAATGAAGGCACAAAAAGCGAAAGAAAAGCTACTAATGTTGCGGGTCAGAGTATAACTCTGCTATCCGCTCATGGAGACAGACTATATGGCCATCCAGGCCCACCTGGGTACGGCTCTCAACCTTCCTAGCCATAACCTCAAGATACTCGTAATGAGCATAGGACTCTTGTTTGTCCTCTAGATTTTGTACCATAATCCTAATGCAAGCCATGTTATGTGCTACTTGGCTCATCTCGGTTCGGATAGCCTCCTCTTCCTATTGGGCCTCACACCGCCTAACTCCGAATACATCAAGCTCGACCTGGAGCTTTCTAATGTTTTCAATCAACCCCTTCTGCCGAGAAAGGCACTCTTCTCTGAGCTTTTAGCCAATCATACCTATCTTGCAAATTCTGGAGGTCACGCTGCAAATATTCTATGGATGAAGCAATGAAGGCCTTCTCCATCTCCCCTGTCTTCGAGAACTCGTTATACTCATGGGACATTAATATCTCCATATCTGCTTGTTGTTACAAGTGCAGCTCCATCAGGCATTGCTCCACCTCTACCAACCTTTGGCATAAGAGGTTATCCATCTGTTCGAAACCAGAGAGACCCCTCATAGAGTGGACCTGGCCCTTGGCAAAGTGCTTTGCCCAGGGGAAGGATTTTTTGTGCTCCAATACGCCCTCGACCCCTTGTTTCAGGAACATATAAAAGCTACGAATGGAGAGTCTGACGTTCTCGTCAAGCTCTTCCAATGTAGCCAGAGTCAAAGGGGGATTGAAGAAGAAAGAAGCCACTTTCTCGATAGGTCGTATAGTGATGCTCGAAGATCCTAAGGGCAAAGCAACAACAGAGGAGCGACCGACGGTCCTGCCCATGATCTAATCCTTCATAGATGCATGGAACGCCTGATTGCCCGACAACTGAGCAACAGATGGTATGGTGGTACTGTGACTCAGCATAGGAGTACAAGTGCTCCCTACCACGTCGGTTCCCACTTGTAGGCCAACCCCAGACTGCGTTGCGGCATCCTAAGAAGATGACCCAGCAACCGTAGTATTGGGAACATTGGGAATAACCTCCTCACGATAGATTACCACCATAATATCTATAGAGGCTTCAGCTATCGAGCCCCCGACAACAATAGTTGGAAGACCAGCTGCCGCACCAGAAAGACCCACAACAGTTGGGACCTCATCCACTGCAGCCTCCTTAGGGGGCACTGTAAGTCATCTGTCACCAGAACTAGGGAGAGACTTAGGTACCTTCCTAATAAGTTTACTGCCCCCCTCTTCCAGGAATCCTCCTCGGCGGCCACGTCTACGGTCCTCAAGGGAGAGACATGGCCTACATAACCAGAACAACAAGTAATTAACTTCACTCGGAGAATTGAAATATGAAGCCAAAAAATTTCTGATCTTGTGAAGTTGCGAAATGACATACCGGAGGGAGACAACTCGTGTTGCGGCTTGTCTAGTGTTGTCATAGCCTAACCCATGGCTTCCATGTCTTCCACAGATATGTGCTCCAAAGGAGTATAAGGCTGCTCTGCTGAAGCTGCACTCAAGCCCTGAACTGCCGAGCTCTCAGGTACCGGTTCTGAGCCACACACATCAGACTCCGGGGAGGTTTCCTCTTTAGGTTCAGCGTAAGAAACCACCGAAGCGGCTGCTCGCAGGGGATGGTCCCTTCTCTCATGTGTCTGTAAATTTTCAAATAGACCAGAGCCAAGATATTTATATAGAAGACCAAGCAGAATCAAACTAAGAGGGCTTACGGATAATGCCATAGCATCTAAAGTGGGCTCGGCTTCAGAAGCCACTGGTGCAAGGGGTCCTACCTCTTTGCTCACGGTCTCCTTCGTAGAGACTTTGATTTGCCACCATTTTGGGATATGGGTCCACAATCGTCCTCGCCCACTTAGAGTAGAGAGTGTGATGAGTATCCACCTTTGGTTTACATTTGGTAGGATATGAGACTGTTTTACAGTATCTATATCGGTATATCGATACGTATTTTATAATGCATATTTTATTTTTCTGGATTTTCGTGGGTTTTTTAGAAACTTGAAAATTAAAACTTTACTGCCTGACCGGTATACCGATAGTATACTATAGTATACCGACGGTATACCGATCCTGAAGATATTTATTTCACTTTTTGAGATATCTCTATATATAGTGCTTGGTTTCTTTTCTTTTCTCTTTTCTCTTTTCTCTTTCTCTCTCTTCTCTCCACCCTTTTTCTCTTGAGCTTGGATCCTGGTCTAGAGACCTAGAGAGTGGTTTATTAACCCCTTTGTGGTGGTGCACTAGAAGGTTGAGGCTGTGAGCTTGCTGCAATCAAGTAAATCTTGCTGATTCTTTGAACTCTTCTCTTACTTTTTGTCATTTTCTTTCCTGGAGTTTTGATGGTTGCTTTTTAGCTTAGACTTGCTTTATTATTATTGTTCATCTTGTGATTTCTAGCATTTTGACCATCTTGGTTTTAATTTCTGGTAGAATCTTGTCCCGTACCTTTTTGGTAACTCAGTAACAGTGACGCTACCGGAGTTGTGACCGTGAGATCTAGTCTATATTGTGATATGAGACTTACCACTAGACTTGACCCCTTGTTAGTCTTGGTTTTGGAGATTTTTGGGGTTTAATTTTGGTCTCAAAAATTAGTTCTGGCCTTGGCATAGTTTCCCTCAAAAACCGACATACCGAAGGTATACTCCAGTATACCGACGGTATATCGATTTTGACCGACTTGATTTCTAGATATTTTCCAGTGACCCTTATCGGCATACCGACGGTATACTACAGTATACCGACGATATATCGATCATGCCGACAATTTTAGATATTTTTCTTGGATGACATACTGACAGTGCACTGGGCTGTGCAGGCAGTATACCAATTTGTGAACCTTGTTATTCCAGCAGCCATCTTGCCCGCTTGAAATGACATACCGACGGTATACTCCAGTATACCAAAAGTATACCAATTTTTTGGAATCCATAACTTGCTATGTTTTTCATGTCTCTGGACCGGTATACCGACGGTATACTGGAGTATACCAACGGTATTCCGATCGTGTTCTCTTTTGCATGTAATATCTTTTCATGTGCTCCTTGATTGCTTGTACCTGGCTTACTTGTATTTATTGCTTGTATGTCTATTTATGCTATGATTGTTTCGATACCACATTTTGTATAGTTAGGGGCCTTACACCGTATATACACCTGCCTAGTACATGTTACCGAACGATACCCCGATGACCAGGCATATGTATTAGTAGAGGATAATTTACACTCTATGTACATATTGACTCGACCAGGCATATGTATTAGTAGATGATGATTTATACTCTATGTACATATAGAGATGACCAGGCATATGTATTAGTAGAGGATGATTTACACTCTATGTACATATAGAGACGATCAGGCATATGAATTAGTAGAGGATTATTTATACTCTATGTATATATTGACTCGACCAGTCATCTGTATTAGTAGGGGACGATTAAACCCTGTGTACATTTGACCAGTGTTCAGTAGGCAGTGGTTAGTATTAGCATTCTTGTATTTCCTATTCGTGGCACTTTCTATATGGTTTTTGTTATGTACCTTAGCTCAGTATTTTTACCTAATTAGTTATGATTGATCTGTCTTATGCATGTGTAGATGTGATATTCAATTATATTGCCTAAGCCTTTACTTCAGTTATAGTTATGTGTATCGAAAGTGACTTGAGACTAGGTCTGACTCGGGAAAAGAATCATAATCCTGGTCCTAGTTTGGTTTAAGGGTTATGATTCCTATTTTGAGGAGTTCTCAAATCTTTTCGTTGCTTGCCGACTTATCCTTACTTATGTTTTCTTTACTTTTCCTTAGCATGTCTCAATTATTTGGCATATTTCATGTATGCAGTTTATTTGTGTTCATATGGTACTCTTTATATTCCTAGTGGTTATATGTTGTTCAACTTATTGTCATCTTTCTTGGGATAAATGCAGTGGTAGTGCACGAGACTCGAATTATATTTATTTATTTATGTTGCTTAGAGTATTATAGCTCTATGTTATTTTTGCTGGTTTTTAGTTCATAGCTCTTGGCCTCCTTTGTGGTACTTACTATTTGGGGGTCTGACCCCACTGGTTTTGTTTGGCTAGATTTGGCAGCAGAGCCCGAGGATCATACCTTCCTTCCCGCGGATGGTGACTACCCGAAGCACCAAACAGCCCGAGTGGATTTTTTCTATCCCCACTAGATCTCGTATTGTTTATTCTTTTGAGGCATTTAGCCACCGAGCACATGTTAGCTCATATTTTGGACTTGACCTAGATTTGCCTGATGGATTTGTAGTATTAACCCCCATATTTTATGTCATGACCCGCACCCGGAATTGGGGCACGAGTACGCGAGTACGTCCAGCCTACGCCGCAGCATCGGCGGTAGAACGCTATCAAGGTCTTGATACTATCTAGCCAATCTCACACAAGCATCCAATCTCCATAAGGAGGCACGGATGACACAAATGAAATGAACACATACTCAATCACAGGATTACAGCACGATAAGATATCGAACAAAATTAAATACAACACAAGTCAAAATATAATCTAACTCAACAAATATCCAAGTCATCATAAAATGCCGGAGACAAATCCGGTACCAAATAGTTTGCTAAAAGAACTGATCAGAAAACTAGAGGAATTAGTGATTCCGGCTAGACCTCCCGGAATCACAACTAACTACCAAGTCTGCAGCTACTCACCATATGGTCCATAAAGAGTCGGACATCGGTCCTCTAAGGCATAGTCTGGAAAAATGTTTCCAGTCAGGAAGGAGCAAAGTACAAATCTCAAATAACAGTTCCATTAAATTGATAAGGACTATAAAGCAATAAACATGTGATGCTAGCTACTGAGAAGACAGTGAAATAAATGCAATGGCAATAAAAGAGAGACAGGCAATGTAAAGAGACAGGCAATAGGCAATATGATACAGTCAGTGCATGTATGAAAATAAAAAGAACAAGGAATAGTATCATATACTGGTGATGTAGTATATGATTTAAATAGGGAACTGTAATCTATTCTAAGTGTTTGAAATAGTAGTTTCAAAATATGATCGGCTTGGGAACATATACGATAGCTATAGGGCCTGGCTAATCATGGGTGAAGAGCATGATTAACACTTACATTGTTCTATACTGTATAAAGGGTATGATCACATTTCTTACTAACTACTTTCCCGCCCCCAACTAGTAATGTGGATCGAACCATGACACGTCACGATACACGAGCAAGTCCAATCTATCATGTACGATATCTAATATACATGTCGTGTACAATGTCAATACGATAATCAATGTAACATCTCATGACTGCAGATCCAAGCTATACTAGTCCGTGTAGCACAGTGTCAGGGATTCAGATGTAACATTTCATGGTTATTGAACTTATAGAAATTATCAAAGAATTGGAAATTATCAGAGAATGTACTTGCCTTGGGTCCTTAGCTGGTATTTATTGGTGTCCTGTTCCAGAGTATCCCCTGGGTAAACCAACAGTCCTATAAACATATCACAAAGCAAACCACATTTGCATCAGAAGCTACGCTAACACACAGTCAAAAACACTGGCCTCAGGGCCATGCCAGGCAGGGCACTAGTCAACTAGGTCATCTAGTAGGGATACATATATACATATTATACTATGCCAATTGAACAATAAAGATATATATATATATATATTTATACCAAAATAGTACGTATACTATTATATTTTATATACTAAAATAGGTATATATCATGTATGTGCAAAAGTACATTTTTAGAATATACATATATATATTGTCAACATCATTCTTAAGCATACTAATATTAATTCACCAAATTAATTTTATACCATATAAAAATACCCAGAATAAATAATATACATATTCATATTTTAAATACATACATAAACTAATTATATATATATACTCACATGTACCAATTAAAAATACAATAATATATACTTTTTGTTAAATAGATATTATAATACCCAATGTATATATATATATATATACATATATATATATATACCAATTAAATATATATTGAAAATATACTAAGTATATATATACAAAATATATATACATATACCAAACATTATATATTTTTATACTAGAATACATAAATATATATATTAAATAAATACACGTACTATACACCAAAATACGTTTATACACATATATATATACTACTAAAACATTTCATATATCATACATATGTATATATATACATTAATACATACATATACTAATATATATATATATATATATATATATATATATATATATATATATATATATATATATATATATATATATATATATATATATATATATATATACACTACGCTTATACATGTTTAACATTTAATTTAAAAATAAAAATATACATGTACATATATTAAATTATACATTACCAATTTTCTTTATATACTATACATATTCATGTATTTAAAGCATTAATTATACTTACATACATACCTACATACATTATATACACACACACACACACACACACACACACACACACACACACACATATATATATATATATATATATATATATATATATATATATATATATATATATATATATAAAGAAGGAGGGAGAGGGGAGAAACTCACTGTGAGTTTGGGCTGGCCGGAAAATGGCCGGGGCTCGGTTGGCCGAAGTCGGGGGCTTGTCTGGGGCGGTGCCCGAGTAGACAGCGGGTCGGAGAGGTGGAGGAGCAGTGGAGCGCCGGAGTACAGAGGGGCCGGAGTAGACAGCGCCGCCGAGCGCGGGCTCAGTCGGCCGGTGCAGTATGGGGGTGAACAGCAGAGGGAGAGGGCCGCCGGGGGTACGGGGCTCGGCCGGAGGGTGGCTGACCACGCCGGAGTACCGGAGCAAAGGGGTCGGCTGCAGGGTGCAGCGGGATCCGGCCGGCCGGAGGATCGGGCTCGGCTCGTGAAGCCGCCGGTGAACAGTATGTGGGGGGAAAAAGTGCACAGTGTTTCCCCCCCTTCTCCTTTGAATTCAAATAAAATAAAGAAGAAGGAGAAAGGAAGAAGGAGAAGGAAGAGAAGAAGAAAAGAAGAAAATGAAAAGAAAAATGAGGAAGAGAAAGAGAGCTACGGTTAGGGGGCTTGGGGAGGTGTGCTACCTAGGTTTTCTAGGGATTAGGGTTTGATGGGACAAGACATTATATAGGGAGAGAGGGTGTTGTGAAATCAAGAGTGGTGATTGACCCCCTTTAAATGAGGGGTCCAGATTTGACATGGAGAAAATAATTCATGTGGGGATGAGGGTGAGAGGCTAATTAATTATTAAGGATTCCTCATTGGTTTTAACAAATGGGTGTTGACACCAAAATGCCAATTTGCAAATTAGCCCCCTTAAATTTGGGTATTTGCACAGACACATAAAATGACGAGAATTTGGCGGGCGATTCGGTGTCCAGTATTTTGTAGGGTCAGGAGGCGCTGTAAGTTTGGTATGGGCTCCATTTGCAGGGCACTGGAATTAAATTGTGATTTTCAGAATTGGTTAAAATAGTATCCTCAATTTAATTAGAATAAAATATAAGTTATGTTCTAAAATTAATTAGGAGTACATGGGGCCAAAATCAGGTCAGGTCATCAATACCAATAATGAAGTAGACTCAGAACAGGATATTACCCTAATTTGGGCCGCACGAGAAATAGGTCAAGATTGTCTCCAATTTCGATTGGAACGCACAGCGATACAAAAATAGGAATTTATTAAATAACGTCCGCGACGATTTTTGTGCGGCTAGAAATAATACACAGAGAGCATAATTATGAGTTGCAAAAATAGCAGAATGGAAGGCAGGCATGTCTAGGGCAAGATTGTGAAATTTGTTGGAAGACAAAAGTCAGGATAGCGCTCCAAATATCGAAGCAAAGGCAAAGTGCAATAATTAATTAAAATACAGTAATTAATTACAATCTCTAATAAATAAATTCTAGATAAAACAATCAAATACAAAATTCCCTAATTCGGACAGGTGGTCATCTACTGGGCTTCTAGGTCAAGTCTACTAGCTTAAAAATAAATGAATACTGTATATAAATATATATATTTAAATTACACATCACACATAATTATCTAAATTAAATACTTATCATGCAATTACTTAATTGTAACTACCATAATATTAAATATTATAAAAATCAAAAATACTCCCATTTTCGGAATGTGGTAGTGACATTTTACAGCTTTACCGTATATGCAGATTATCGGTTTGCTCTAAGTATACATAGCTGGTCGTTGTCATCCTCCGCTCTTCAGTATTCTTGTTCTGGGACGTGACATGGTTTTAATTGTGGCCCATGCAGGTCTATTTTAATTTTCAGACTTATTAGGGTTATTACTGATTATATGTCTCAATCTATTTATATCCTCCATGATATATTTTGTCTTAATTACTCTATACCTCTAATCTTGACCTATTACCTGATTTGATCGTTGATCTATCATGTCCCTTCTATTTATTCCTTGTGTCCTTTGACTTTCACGGGTAATGTTTCTGATCCTTCTGATCAGATTGTTCTAGTTCTATCGATAGTGGACCAGAGACCAGTAGGCCAGCCGATTCCTGAGGATCAGTATCAGCATTCAAGAGTAGAGTCAAGGATTGATCCCGGGGCAGAGTAACCTGTTAAGCCCGATCCGTTGGCAGTACCCTTCCAACTAGTCCAGCCAGAGCAGCCAGATATTATACGAGCACTAATGGACGTTCTGACAGGTTTTATAGTGAGTCACCAGCGACAGAGTAACATCCTCACTCAGTCAGTCCAGACGGCCATGGAGCGAGGTGGAGCTTAGATTTATAACTTTGTGACCAGCTTCAGGCGTCTCAGTCCTCCACTCTTCTTGGGCACAAAGGACGCAATTTTGTTCGATGCTTGGCTGCAGGACACTAAGGTCATCTTAGAAGCAGTAGGGACTCCGGCTAGAGAGCGTGTCTCAGTAGTGAGGCTGTAGTTACTAGATTTGGCCAGCGACTAGTGGGTAGCTCAGGAGGTTTAACTAACGATGTCGATTCTTTGGGCGGACTTCAGCGAGAGGTTCCAGGTGATATATTTTGATGCGATGGCATGTTATGAACTCCAGCAGAGGTTTAACAACCTCAGACAAGAAGGCAGGACCTTCGACGGTTATATGACAGAGTTTTGTAGACTCGGCCAATTTGCCCCTACCTTGGTGGCGATCGAGTTAGACCGAGCTAGAAGGTTCCAGCAGGGACTTTATCTGGAGGTCATACTGGCAGTGGAGCAGAATGAGTTCCAGACTTTCGATGTTGTGATGAGAGTAGTAATGAGGCACGAATATATCTCTCAGAGGATAGTCGATAAGATTAGGAGCCAAAAGAGGTCCCACCCTACTTTGAGGGACACTTCCACCCATTCTTCGGCACTAGCAGCAGCAGTCAGGATATTGGAGATTGGATCACAAGGAAGGCCAGTATCGGTGTCTTTATTTCAGCATTCAGTACAGACGCATCCACAGCAACAGAGGTCAAATTCTTCAGTAGGGTATTCCCACTGTGGAAAGCCAGAGCATGTTCTTTCGGAGTACCGCAGGGAGCAACGTTTATATTTGGTTTATGGTGGAGAGAACCACATGATGAGGATTTGTCCCCAAAGGGCTCTAATCGAATCCTCATCAGTCTAGCCAGCAGTCCCAGAGTTCAGGGCACCAACACCGATCTACCAGCAACAGGCCCCGAGACCTACACCGACGCAGACACAGACATTATAGCAGCAATATGCTCAGGCCCAGGTTCAGGCTAGGCATGGAGGCAAGCAGCAGAGGGGACCCGTACCCAGAGGGCAGTGTCAGCTACAAAATAGGCCAGTCGTCCCGAGGGAGGTGCTTGGAGAGTTTGGCATCTTGGAGCAGGTGTTGACCGAGGATGGTCAGATTATAGGTGATGTACTGAGCATCCATTCTTTCATATCTTTTCTTGGGTTCTCATATATTCTGGGAGTGAAGACAAGTATCTCGCCTCTTACTCTTTTGCATGCGTAACTCATGATATGTGATGTTTATCATATATTATGACTATGAAAGTACGTCATGTAAAGAGTCATACCTACGACTGAGTCGTTGGTACCGACTTATCTCGAGACTTGACCCTTGTCTATTTTTGGGAATCAGTGTAGGCTAGCGAGGAAGGACTCCTACTTAGCTGATGCGAGAGGCATATTTATCCTTGTTCCTCTATGCCCTCATTCTTGGTAGTGTAGTTGCTTGTGCATATTGTTGACTGCTTTCTTTTCCTATCTATATGCCATGCTTGCTTTATGGAGTTAGTTGTGTTTTCTGGAGCTTCTTGGTTTTGGTGCCTTAGTGAAATTTCAAGGACGTAATTTTTCTAAGGATGGGAGGGTTGTGAGACTCTGTCTCGCAGTATCTATATCGGTATATTGATACGTATTTTATACTGCAATTTTTTCTGGATTTTTGCAAGATTTTTAGAAACTTGAAAATTAAAAATTTACTGCTTGACCGGTATACCAATGGTATACTATAGTATACTGACGGTATACCGATCCTGAAGATATTTGTTTCACTTTTTGAGATATCTCTATATATAGTGCATGATTTCTTTTTTTCTCTTTCTCTCTCTTCTCTCCATACTTTTTCTCTTGAGCTTGGAGCTTGGTCTAGAGACCTGGAGAGTGGTTTCTGAAGCCCTTCGTGGTGGTGGACTAGAATGTTGAGGCTGTGAGCTAGCTGCAGGCAAGTACATCTTATCGATTCTATGAACTCTTCTTGCTTTTTGTCATTTTCTTTCCTAGAGCTTTGATGGTTGCTTTTTTGCTTAAACTTGCTTTACTATTATTGTTTATCTCATAATTTCTAGCATTTTGACCATCTCAATTTTTATTTCTGGTAGAATCTTGTCCCGTCCCTTTTTGGTAACTCGGTATCGGTGACGCTACCGGAGTTGTGGCCGTGAGATCTAATCCATATTGTGATATGAGACTTACCACTAGACTTGACTCATTTTTAGTCTTGGTTTTGGTAAATTTTGAGATTTGATTTGGATCCCGAAAATTAGTTCTGGCTTTGGCATAGTTTTCCTCAAAAATCGGCATACCAACGGTATACTCTAGTATACCAACGGTATACCGATTTCGACCGTCTTAATTTTTAGATATTTTCCAGTAACCCTTATCGGCATACCGATGGTATACTACAGTATACCGATCCTGCCGACAGTTTTAGATATTTGTCCTGGCCGACATACCAACAGTGCATTGGGCTGTGCCAATGGTATACCAATTTGTGAACCTTGTTTTTCCAGCAGCCTTCTTGTCCGCTTGGAATGGCAAACCGATGTATACTCTGGCATACAGACGATATACTCCAGTATATCGACGGTATAACAATTTGTTGGAATCATAACTTGATGTATTTTATATGTCTCTGGACCGGTATACCGGATGGTATACCGATCGTGTTCTCTCTTTTGCATATGATTTCTTTTCTTGTGCTCCTTGATTGCTTGTATCTGGCTTACTTGTATTTATTGGTTGCATATATATTTATGCTATGATTGTCCCAACACTATATTTTGTTTAATTAGGGGCCTTACACCCTATATACACTTGCCCAGTACATATTACCAACCGATACCCCCGACGACCAGGTATATGTATTAGTAGAGGATGATTTATACTCTATGTACATATTGACATGACTAGGCATATGTATTAGTAGAGGATGATTTACCACTCTATGTAGATATGGAGATGACCATGCATATGTATTAGTAGAGAATGATTTACAATCTATGTACATATGGAGTCGACCAGGCATATGTATTAGTAGAGGCTGATTTACACACTATGTACATAATGACTGGACCAAACATCTGTATTAGTAAGGACGATTGTTGTCATGACCCAAACCCGACATAGGGGCACGAGTACGTGGGTACGTCCAGCCTACGCTGCAGCGTCGGCGGTAAAATGTTGTCTCTGTCTTCTATACTATCTAACATCTCATACAATATATATATTACCTGTCATGCCATCTCAACTCCAAATGGAGGAGCAATATGATGATATAATAAAGGGTAGTTAATACTCAATCACGTATAAAAACTATAGGAAGATGTAAGGACGATATGGAGTAGAAAAAAAAGAAATACAAATCTCAATACATCACAGGTCAAACTCAACATCTAAACACAACTCAAGATCTCAAAATAATAATACAATCCAAAATCTAACTAGAAACAACTACTACAAGATATGAAAATCTAAATAGCCTCAGTATCTGGCACTACATTCTCATGTAACACTCCATTTGTTGGCCCGTAGTAAGTGGGACACATCCTCACTAACCATTCATCTGAAAAATATATCCAGTCATGATTGGAGTAAAGTACAACCCAATAGAAGTTCAAATTAATTGATAATGACTATAAACAGAAATAAAAAATATAATACAAGACGAAAAACAATGAACAATATCATACTATGGTAGAAGATATAGGTAAACAAGAGCAATATGGTATACACTGATCTTAATGAAATAGAACAAGACGATGAAATATAATAAGACAATGAACTAGAATATGGTAAAGAACTGTAACTATGCTAAGTGATTGAAATACTAGTTAGATATGTGATCGGCTAGGGTTAAACATTGTCTAATTAACGTTAGATAAACATTGTCTAATTTAAATATTGAATATTTAACATTGTCTAGGATTTGATCACATATCTAGCTAACACTTCCCCTTTCCTCCGACTAGTACAATAGATCCAATCATGACACGTTACGATACAAGATACTCAAGGCATTATAAACATTAAACATTGAATATTGAACATTATTTAAAATTAAACATTGCTTTTAACCATATGAGAATACGAGGAACAATAAAACAATAAATAATATCCCATGACTGATCCATGTGTATACTAGTCCGTGTACCAATGTGTCAAGAGTCATATAAAATATTTCTAAATACTTGTATTATAGTAATTATCAAATAATAGAAACTATCAGAGAATATACTCGCCTGTGATCTAGAGCAATGGATGTTAAATTATGTCCGAACTGGTGTCACATAGACCTATATATGGAATATCACATTAATACAAGGTTTTGGAATAAAATTAAGTTAAACTAGTTTAATTCTAGGTCATGAAGCCATTTCTAAGTCAAAATAGTCAAACTAGTCAAACTTGGCCAAACTAGCTATTTCTAAGTTGTATGAGTCTGACTCTAGGGTATTAGGTCCGAACACTATGTAACTAGGCCTTACTAGCTAAACTAAGATACTAGAATATCAATAGGATACTGTATCGTAAGATACGCAAACAATTAGATATAAAAATATCTAAATATGTATATACAATCAACCAAATCTAATATTCCTAATTAAACTAATGCTAAGTGGATACCTTGGCTTTGAACTAATGCGGTATCGTACCACTACACAACCATCACGATACTCAAACCCAATACCTTGAGCATCGACCCAATACCTTGATATTTATCTTGGTATCTCAAGGTAATGTCACTCTAGCATATAGCAAACTACCCAAACTCTAATTATAACTAACAACTATTATGTATTTACTAATACACAACTATATACTACTACTAACATACAAAACATATATACATACATATATATAACTAACTAGAGATACAAGTATATATATATATATATATATATATATATATATATATATATATATATATATATATATAACTACTAAATAACCAAATGTATACATGTGTACATATAACTACCAACTAGAAACTTAACTAGATAACTATCAAGCTACTAATAACTACTACTATCAACAAGTATCTATTCATATAACTATAACAAGTAATTAATTAGCTAAACTATTAACTAATCTATTAACTAACTAACTAATGAAACTAACTACTAACCAAACTATCTACTAACTATCTCACCCTGCTGATACTCTACTGCTTAAGGTTGTTGCTGTTGTGGTGGAGTTGTTGTTGCTCGTGCGTAAGATGAGCTGTTGCTACTGCTACTGCACTGCAGCTTGCACAGTTGATGCTGTTGCTCGCTGCAGCAATCTCTGCATGATGCTACTGCACTGTAGCTCGTGCAGTTGATGCTGCTGCTCACTGCAGCGCTCGCTGCTGCTGCACATACTTTTGCATGCTGCAGTTGCTGCTCACGCTGCTACACATGCTGCTGCAAGCTGTTGTGCTCGCTGCTACTTCTGCACACCCTGTAGTGCTCGCTGCTGCTAAAACATATACTGCTCGACCTCCCCTCTATCAACACACACACACACACAAAACACACATACAAGCACTTATATATATATATAAGACACTCTCTCTCACACACAAACATATATAAATACTCTCATATATAGATATCTATATACATACATATAAATATAACACACTCACATAAGTAAATATATATCTATAACTATGCATACATATACATATATATAACTACTATGTATATATATATAATCACACCAACATATATATATATATATCTATGCATATACATAAGTATATACATATATAAACATACATCTATATATATCTATATCTATATATATACACATGCATATATACATATATAAATACCAACATACATATATATATATATATATATATATCATGACACTACACATATACACATGAATACATATATCACTAATAGTTATAAACAATATAAATTGAATCTAGAAATGCAATACAACAAACACGTGGAGTGCATCGCACCCGTATCACACTCATTCTATGATACGCTTGCGATAAAGCTCCACCACACAACCAAACGTATCTCGAAGGACACGAGCAAGTCTAAAATAATATCTATAAACAATACGAAGAGTTAATTACTCAACTACGTGTCTGTGTCAAAATATGACATGCACAACCCCCCTCCCCCCCCCCCCCCCCGTGTCGGAGAAAACCCAAAATCAACTTGCATCTCCAAATTATTGGAAAACGGCCTACACGTATCCAATTGTGGACATGACACTAGTCACAAACAATCAAACACATGTCAATTTGGTCTAGTTATACAATTGACAAACACAAGATATGCCAATCTCAGAATTTCTCCAAAATTGACATAACTTTCTCCATAGGTCTTCTATGAACCTAATTTTAAATTTTATGGGTAGCCTTAGCATATGGGGTGGTTTCCTATGATTAAATTACAGATTTAGAACCTAATTAAAGGAGGAAAACTGAATTGTACCTATTGGAAGATGGATTCCTAATAAAATCCCCAAATTGGGTAAAAAGAGCGTCCAACTTGTAGATCATTGCTCCTCCTAGTAGATCCTTATTTTCTTCTTATAGATCCTTGCTTTAATGGCCTCTAATGATGATTTAGGAAGAAATTTGGGTGGAATTTGATATAGGGATGAAAGAATTTGGTTAAGGAAAATTTTAGATCTAGATTTGGAATAAAAAATAAAGAGAGAGAAAGTTTGTACCCCCTTATATAGGCCTCTCTTGCCCCCTCCCTCAAGCTACTATATAAAGTCAAAAATACCGCTAGGGGCATCTCATGAAAAAATTAATTGAAGGTTCTAGTCTAATTGGTTTCACTAATTAATCCATCCTTCTAATGAATGGGTTTACTATTGGGCTCAATCTAACTAGAATTAAATGTTGGTCCATGAATCTAATCTAACAAGTTGGGTCCACTACACAAGTCAAATTAAATAGGCTAGTCCACTAATTAAATTAAATACTACAAGCCTCTAATTAAATATAACACTCTAATAATTAAATAATAATACAAGCAATAAATAAAGATACATGGCCTACTAATATTAGTATTATATTTATAACATTAAATAACTAGGCTAAATTAACAAATCACCCCTAGCTGGAAAAGTAAGGGTGACAATCCTACCCACCTTAGAAAAAAAAATTGTCCTCGAAATTAAAGATTATCGTAACCCCCTCTAGGTCAACACCTATCCAAACTAAAACATACATCATACAATTTAAAAGAAATCACTAACTATGGTCTCTGTCCATCATAGTTTTGTAATCTCCGACAGAGTATACTAACTACACAATAACACACAAGCAGTCTATAAAGTACTAAGTAAACACACAAACAACATATGGAAAAAAATAAACAGAACAGGACAAAATAAGCTAACCTATCACCTGAAATATCGTCCTCTCCGACTGCCATCGCAAATGCCCCATCCTGCTGGGGTGGCTCTCTATGCGGTTGTTAAGCATTCTGAGGAACCACGGGTGGCCTAGCTCCATCTCTCTGACCGTGATCTGGTCCATATGGGTTGTTGGAACACTCCTTCACCTGATGGTCAAGGGAACCATAATACAAGCATAGTCTGAGCCTCTTCAGACAGTTCTCCCAATCATGTCCATGCCTTCCACAATAGGCACAAGAAAAAGTCTGCTGAGTCTGACTTTGATGAACTGACTTCTGAAACTGTTGTATCTATTGAGCTGGTGTCCTAAATGGCATAAGATATTGCTGATGCTGATATACTCTTGGCTACTGAAAGTGGGTGTACTTTGCTGGGCCCGTACTACTACTCGCTCCTCCGGTGTCTCTTGGCCCCTTGGAGCCAAGCTCCAAATTATCCTCTGCCAGTTGTGCCTGTCTCAAAATTTCCTCAAAAGTAGCGATATGGTCTCTATTAGTATGAGACTTATTCTCACTGTTCCGTCCCTTCCTGATCTTCCTAGCTCTGGCCTGAGGATTCTGTCCCTCAATAAATTATCCCAATCGACAATACTCCACTGCAAACTTGTCCACCATCAAGTTTCCTTGGACGAGATTCTAGAATTGACTCTCCAAAGTACTCTGAGCCACATCTGGGAAGAACTTATCTTTGAAAAGCTCTTTGAAAGCTTCCCAAGTAAGTCCCGGTATGATATCTGGGGGTCTGTCCTGAACCATGTCAGCGCAATGTCGAACATTATACTATCCGCTCCCTCTACCTGCAAGCTCTTGGGAATATACGCCAATCGCAGGTCCCTCTTAATGTCCTCTATCCAGTCATCTATGTACAAGATTCCTTCGATGCCCTTAAAGTTCTTAGGCCCTATTCTCTTAAAGTCAATGATAGTGCCTGGCCTCAGCTACTGCGGATCGGGCTGAGGCAGTGTCGTCTGTGGCTGGACTAAGGTGACTCTCTCAACTGCTGTGAGCGCAATCTGGTGAGCATTCTTAATGCTCTGCCGTATAACCTCTGACTGCCGCTGTTGTGCCTCCATCATCTGCTGAAAGAGTACGAACATCTGCGTCTGATCGACTGCGAATAGGGGGAATGGAAGATCCCCTAAAAATATCGGTGTTGTCCTCTGTACCGGAGGTGGAGTACCTTTAAAAGCTGTTGCAGAAATGCCAACTTGGATTGGTGAAGTAGATCTTTGAAATACAGCTGTTGGAACAGTATCTGTCGGTGCTGCCCTCATAGGTGATGAAGTGACTGATCTCGCTGACATTGCGCCTGAGCACTAGGAATGCATCTTCAACAGCATCCTGAAGACAGATTCTAAATAAGGAATCAATATTGAAGAAGATACGATATCATCAAAGAAGGACATAAATTTTCAAAGAAAATGATATTCAGAATAAAGATGGCAAGACTCAATTATGTTGGAATTATTTCCTAGTTGTGATTGAGGATACGCTCTCATCCTAGTATCCTATATCCTATCAGATCGCAGGCTCGCAGTAGTTCTACTAAGTCGTTGTACTACCACGACATCGTATTGTTGTGAAGGCTGACCTGCCTGGGCCACCATTAAAAATATGTCATGATCCGCACTCGGTATAGGGGCACGAGTACGTGGGTACGTCCAGCCTACGCTGCAGCGTCGGCGGTAGAATGCTGTCTCGATCTTCTATTTTATCTAACATCTCATACAATATATATATTACATATCATGCCATCTCAACTCCAAATAGAGGAGCAATATAATGATATAATAAAGGGTAGTCAATACTCAATCACATATAAAAACTAAAGGAAGATGTATGCATGATATAGAGTAGAAAGAAAAGAAATACAAATCTCAATACATCACAGGTCCAACTCAACATCTAAACACAACTCAAGATCTAAAAATATTAATATAATCTAAAATCTAACTAGAAACAACTACTACAAGATATGGAAATTAAAATGGTCTCAGTATCTGGCACTACATCCACAGGTAACAATCCATCTATTGGCCCGTAGTAAGTGGGACACATCCTCACTAACCATTCATCTGAAAAATATATCCAGTCAGGATTGGAGGAAAGAATAATCCAATAGCAGTTCCAAAAATATGTGTCAAGAGTCATGTAAAATATTTCTAAATACTTGCATTATAGTAATTATCAAATAGTGGAAACTATCAAAGAATGTACTCGCCTATGGTCCAGAGCAATGAATGTCAAACTGTGTCCGAACTGGTGTCACACAGACCTATATATGGAATATCATATTAATATAATATTTTAGAATTAAATTAAGTTAAACTAGTTCAATTCTAGGTCATGAAGCCATTTCTAAGTCAAAATAGTCAAACTATGTCAACTCTAGGTCAAACTAGTCAAACTTGATCAAACTAGCTATTTCTAAGTTGCATGAGTCTGACTCTAGGGTATTAGGTCCGAACACTATGTAACTAGGCCCCACTAGCTAAATTGATACTAGGATATCAATAGGATACCGTATCATAAGATACGCAAACAATTAGATATAAAAATATCTAAATATGTACATACAATCAACCAAATCTAATATTTCTAATTAAACTAATGCTAAGTGGATACCTTGGATTTGAACCAATGTGGTATCGCACTACTACACACCCATCTTGATACTCAAACCCAATACCTTGAGCATCGACCCAATACCTTAACATTTACCTTGGTATCTCAAGGTAATATTACTCTAGCATATAGCTAACTACCCAAACTCTAATTATAACTAACAAATATTATGTATTTACTAATACACAACTACATACTACTACTAACATACAAAACATATATATACATATATATAACTAACTAGAGATACAAGTATATAAATATAGATCTAACTACTAAATAACCATATGTATACATGTGTATATATAACTACCAACTAGCAACTTAACTAGATAACTATCAAGCTACTAATAATAACTACTAGCAACTAGTATCTATTCATATAGCTAACAAGTAACTAATTAGCTAAACTATTAACTAATCTATTAACTAACTAACTAATGAAACTAACTATAAACCAAATTATCTACTAACTACCTCACCTTGCTGATACTCTGCTGCTCAAGGCTGTTGCTGATGCTGGTGGAGTTGTTGCTGCTATTGGTAAGTTGTTGCTGCTCGTGCATATGCTGAGCTGCTACTGCACTGCAGCTCACGTAGTTGAAGCTGCTGCTTGCTGCAGCAATCTCTGTATGTTGTTACTGAATTACAGCTCGTGCAGTTGATGTTGATGTTGCTGCTCGCTGCAGCGCTCGTTGTTGTTGTTGCACATGCTGCTGCATACGCTATAGCGTTCGCTGCTGCTGAAACACACACTGCTCAACCTCCCCTCTATCAACACACACACACACACAACACACATACAAGCACTTATATATATATATATATATATATATATATATATATATATATATATATATATATATATATATATATATATATATATATATATAACACTCTCTCTCACACAAAAACATATATAAATACTCTCATAAATAGATATCTATATACATACATATGAACATAACACACTCACATTAGTAAATATATATCTATAACTATACATAAACATACATATATATAACTACTATGTATATATATTTATATATATATAATCACACCAACATAAATATATCTATGTATATACATCTCCACAACTCACCTACATGTATATATCTATGCATACACATAAATATATACATATATAAACATACATCTATACATATCTATATCTATATATATATAAACATGCATATATACATATATATAAACACCAATATATATATATATATATATATATATATATATATATATATATATATATATATATATATATATATATATAATATCATAACACTATATATATACACATGGATACATATATCACTAATAGCTATAAACAATATAAATTGAATCTAGAAATGCAATGCAACAAACACGTGGAGTGCATCGCACCCGTATCACACTCATTGTATGATACGCTTGCGATACATCTCCACCACACAACCAAACATATCCCGAAGGATACGAGCAAGTCTAAAATAATATCTATGAACAATACGAAGAGTTAATTACTCAACTATGTGTCAGTGTCAAAATATGACATGCACATCCCCCCCCTGTGTCAGAGAAAATCCAAAATTAATTCGCATCTCCAAATTATTGGGATACAGCCTACACGTATCTAATTGTGTATACGATACTTATCACACACAATCAAATACATGTCAATTTGGTCTAGTTGACCAATTGACAAACACAAGATGTGTCAATCTCAGAATTTTTCCAAAATTGACACAAAATACCACATAACTTTTTTCATAGGTCTCTTATGAACCTAATTATAATTTCTATGGGTAGCCTTAGCATATGGGATGGTTTCCTATGATTAAATTACAGATTTAGAACCTAATTAAAGGAAAAAAATGAATTATACCGATTGGAAGATGGATTCCTAATAAAATCTCCAAATTGGGTGAAAAGAGCCCCCAACTTGTAGATCCTTGCTCCTCCTTGTAGATCCGTGTTTCCTTCTTGTAGATCATTTCTCAATAGCCTCTAATGATGATTTGGAAAGAAATTTGGGTAGAATTTGATATAGGGATAAAGGAATTTGGTTGAGAGAAATTCTAGATCTATATTTGGAATAAAATAAAGAGATAAAGTTTTTACCCCCTTATATAGGCCTCCCTTGCCCCCTCCTTCAAGCTACTATGTAAAATCTAAAATACCCCTTGGGGCCTCTCATGAAAAAATTAATTAAGGAGGAAAGGTTCTAGTCTAATTGGTTCTACTAATTAATTCATCCTCCTAATGAATGGGCTTACTATTTGGCTCAATCTAACTAGAATTAAATGTTGGTCCATGAATCTAATCTAACAAGTTGGGTCCACTACACAAGTCAAATTAAATAGGCTAGTCCACTGATTAAATTAAATGCTACAAACCTCTAATTAAATATAGCACTCTAATAATTAAATAATTAATACAACCAATAAATAAATATGCATGGCCCACTAATATTAGTATTATATTCCTAACATTAAATAACTAGGCTAAATTACTAAATCACCCCTAGTTAGAAAAGTGAGGGTGACAATCGCACCCTATGTATATTTGACCAATGTTCAGTAGACAGTGGCTAGTATCAACATTCTTTTGTTTCCTGTTTATGGCACTTTCTATATGGCTTGAGTTGTGTATCTTAGCTCTGTGTTTTTACCTGTATAGTTGTGATTGATCTGTCATATGCATGTGTAGATATGATGTTCAATTATATTGCCTGAGCCTTTACTTTAAGTAATAGTTATGTATATCGAAAAGTGACTTGAGACTAGGTCTGACTCGAAAAAAGAATAATAATCCTGGTCCTTATTTGGTTTAAGGGTTATGATTCCTATTTTGAGGAGTTCCTAAATCTTTTCGTTGCTTGCCAACTAATCCTTACTCATGTTTTCTTTACTTCTCCTTGGCATATCTCGGCTATTTGGCATATTTTATGTATCCAGTTATATTCGTATTTATATGGTACTCTTTATATTCCTAGTGGTTATATATTATTCTGCTTATTGTCTTCTTTCTCGGGATAAGTGGAGTGGTAGTGCACGAGTCTCGAATTATATTTATTTATTCATGTTGCTTAGTGTATTGTAGCTCTATGTTATTTTTGCTGGTTTTTAGTTCATAACTCTTGGCCTCCTTTGTGGTACTTACTATTTGGGGGTCTGACCCCACTGGTTTTGCTTGGCCAGATTTGGTAGCAGAGCACGAGGATCTTACCTTCCTTCCCGTAGATGGTGACTACCCAGAGCACTAGACAGCATGTGTGGGTTTTCTTTTATCCCCACTAGATCTTGTATTATTTATTCTTTTGAGGCATTTAGCCTCCGAGCACGTGTTAGCCCGTGTTTTGGATTTGACATTCTGCCTACGTGCCATGACATGATTAGTATTTTCTAGACCATAGCTAATTTTGATCATGTATGACCTATACTCTGCTAGTTCTCCATTTTGTATTACTAGCTTCATGATCATCTATGTATATTTGGTTGGGACGCTTTACTATTTTGCTCCAGATGATCTTATTTCTTGTTTATTGCTTATCTGCTTGTGATTGAGACACCTAGGACCTTTGACCTAGATTTTCCTGTTGGATTTATAGTATTAACCCCCATGTTTTATAGCTTTACCGTATATGCGGAGTACCAATATACTCTAAGTATACGTAGCTGGCTGTTGTCATCCCCTGCTCTCCAGTATTCTGGTTCTAAGACGTGACATAGGCCGGAGATCATCAAACGGAGATATTGTATCTTCTTCGATCGACGAATCCAGCTCTACGATCAAGGTCATGACCACTCCCTTTCCCTTCTTGGGCATCCTACGAGCTTTGGCATCCGGAGGAATCAGCATGGTGCCTTCGATATAACTTCTCACCGTATAAAATTTAGTCGACAGAGCGTTCGCCGTACAATAATACTTTATCGCGTTGTACAATATTCTTGGCACTACTTCGACTATTGGCAATTAAAACCTGACCCGAGTACCGACAATAGTATAGTAACTCCATGCTCGAGTCCCATCGAGCAAACTGCTACTATACCCGAGAGAAGCGCTCGGATGACCCAGTAAAAACTGAGTGTAGCCAAACTAACGAGCAAACCGACTGGGTAGGTAAGGCTCCACGAAGACGGAAGCCTTATTCTGATATACCGAGTAAGAGGGACGAATGACTTGGAGCCAGTAAAAGAGCCTCTCAGACAAGCTTCAAGGTTCCCCCCTCCCATCATCGTAATGATTGGCATTCCTTTCATCGGTGGTAAATTCTGGCTCAGACGTGAAAAAGCTCCAGACAATCATGAAGGAGAACTCTCTCCTACTAACAGGGAAAGTATCACACCGCCACTTCATTATCTAATACCTGCGGATCAGGGCATCAGCGACCACCATGTCCTCGTCAGTCCCAGGGCTCATCAAGGACCCGTGATGCAGGAGAAGCCAACCCATCAAGTAGTGGTAAGGAAGCTCGACCCTGTTGAAATGCCCCTTACTAGGATGGTCCTCTACCTTCTCAGAAAAGTTGTGGAGACCATGATGGATGCAACACACCATGGCTGGTAGAAGGGTTAGCTTGTGGCCGAAAGCCAACTTCACGGCAAGTAGGATCAGAATGTGGCTAATCCTTTCTATTATCCCGAACTCGCCCACCAGCATAGCCTTAGGGGACAACTGGTGCGTATCTATATAAAAATAGCTGAGCGCCTCTTCGTGGCCACTCATCTCGTCAAGGGGTTCGCCCTCTTCCCCCGAGGATCCCTCAACATCCTTACCCTCGGTGGCCAAGTCCTTCAGTACCTGGATAGAATCAACCACTTCATATTTGGACCGTGGCGCCCAAACATGAACTTTATTGGACTCCTTCGGCTCTGAAAAAAGGTGGTGAGTCCAGGTCATAATGTGATAAGATGATCCCTTGGTATACTTTTTCTTCTTCGAATACCTCTAGCATATGCCATGATGGCATAGCAACTCTGGTACACCACCAAGATCTCCGGGTCCTCTGCTTCCAATTCTCCGAGCTTTTTATCGCTCAGGGTACAATCTTCATAGGGTTCATCGCCCCAAGGGAGTATTGAGACGACATGCTTCTCATGTAAGGCCAGTCCTATCTCACCACCGGGCATAAAGAAGGTCCAGAAATGAAGGTTGTACAACTCTATCAGGGCAACGAACAGGGGGCGGTTCACCTGCAAGCCATAACAAGTACCCCTCATGGCAAAGAACAAGTCAGCGGCTCTGAGTTCCCGTTCGTATTTAATCAAGATCCACAGGGTCAAGCGACAACAGAAGATATTTTAATGCGTCCAGTTGAGAGCCCGCAACTGTCCGGTGGGGTAGGTCCCTATCATAGCAACTTGGTGGAGGAAGATGTCGTCGCATATACGTTGAGGTTCGGTCCTAGGTCACTGCCAATGAGACCAGGCTTCTGTCCCAGCAAGGAGTACGAAGGCGACTCATTCGCACTATAAAACTCTCCCTTGTTCTTTCTGGTCCTACACTAGACATTACCAAGGAGGGCCTCATGTGGCTCAGGGGTTAAATTCCAGTCTATCCGTCGTGGGCCCATCATCACCTTCAGGTCCGACAGAGGCAAGTGAGGTTCGAAAGAAGGAAAAGTCATCTCCGTCTCGCAAAAGGTAAAGACCAATTCTTCCTGGTCGTCCCCATCTCAGATTGGGAAGACTCTAGTGCATCACCAAACAAGAAGTACAGTTTCTTAAAGAAATACTTTCCGTCTTTAGCAGTGATCTCCTCCGAGTTGATTTGACTCAACAAGAAAGAGGGAGTCTGCTCGGCGATCTTTTGTTGTAGCTCGGGCGAGAGATCCTTGTCAAACTTCTTCTAGAGAGCCGCAGCCAGGTCCCCAAGATTCATGTTCAAGGGCAGCGGGCTATGCCCAAAGACTAATTCGTCAAAAGGCATGTTAGAAAAAATTACTGTAAAAGCCATAAAGGAGTTATATCAGAACCATTGAGAAATATCCATAAAGATATACATATGCGGCCCGGGCACACACATGTGGCCCAGTCAACCATGCGGCCTAGGCATATATATGGCCAGATCAACCATGAGGCCTAAGCACCCATGCATCCAAGAAAGTCATGTGGCCTAGGCACCCATGCGGCCAAGCTAGTCATGCGGCCTAGGCACCCATGCGGCTGAGTCAGCCATGCGGTAGAGATTGTTTATACGACAGAGTTGTCCATGCGACAGTAAAAAGTTGGCGCATAGACGTATCCATGCATCCAAACTGTAACGTGCGATCTAGAATTCGACTTTGTCTCTATAGAACCTACCCTTGATTGGCAACTGAATATAGGCGAGGAGCGACGAAGGGTCCAATCGTAGCAGTACGACCTTTCCCCTTGCTCCGGACATTACCTTTGCATTTAGGGGCTTTCTTGGCAGCAGTGGAAGCGGAGGAGGCGACCTTGGGAGCCATGGCAGCAGCAAAAATAAAGAGGAGATGAAAGTTCGAGGAAAAAAATTTCTCTCTCTTAAACCCCCTATATATATATCGAAATATGCGGCTAGGGATAATGACGACCGGAGTCTGCTTCGATCCATGTAACGGTTAGAGTTAAAGGTGACTCCTCGTTCGTTGGGCCACTTTATCATCGAAATGGCACATAATCCCAAGAGATCCGTACGAGGATCAAAGCAAATATCCGTATTTAATGATCGGACAATATGGTCAGAGACAACTATGCGGCCATGGGACTATGCGACATGCCCTTCATATGTGACCAAAAGTCCTCGGCCATGCTTCCTTCAAAGTATTTCAAACTTGTCATTTTGAAAACTTTAAAGGGGGTCATGTAGAAGCATAAAAAATTATGCAGTCCGCTCAAAAATAAAACCAAGCCGCAGAGAAGTCATATGCGTCCTAAACAACCAAGCCACAGAGAAGCCATATGCAGCCTGAACAAAAAAGCTGCAGAGGAGTCATATGTGGCCAGATCAATCAAATATGTCACTCCTCATTCCCAATATATGTATTTTGAATATATTCTTATTTGCTGGCATGGTTGTCAGATTGGTTGGAGGTTGGATCAATTCTGGTTAAGCCTTGGATTCATGGTTTATTTTGCGCATCTTATCTTAGCGCAACTCTTCCCACGCACCTTTTATTCCCTACGCATCAATTCACCGCCTCTTGGCTCATCCCATTATATGCACCGGCCCATCAGATCCCCCTTCCTATATATGAGTTCTTTCTCTCTCTCTCTTTCTTTCATTATTTTCTTTTCTTCTCTTCTTTCTTTGGTTTTTATCTCCCTCTCCAAGGCAAGTACACATTTCACTAGAAATGGAGAAACCCTCTATATTATTGTTCCATTATGTTTGCTATATTTTTTCCATTTGTTTAGAACTTAAAGTTTTTGGTTTTTATTGTTGGATTTAGTAGATCTATATTTCTAACTTAGAGCTTTCCATGGTTTTCTTGTATTTTCTTAGTTTTGATTTATTAAAACTTGTGTTTTTTTAAAACTAGTTAATCTATTTGATGGAGCTTTTCATTTCAAGCATTTTGGCTTTTGAATCGCTTAATTTGGCGTTAAATTGAAGATTTTATGGTCAAAACAAATTCTGAAGCTTCGTTCTCAGACGTGTCTGGCAGGGACGTTGAACAGTACCGTGCGGAGTACACTGTGCACAAAAATCCTGTCGCGCGTAATCCATCACGCATCAATGCGCCATGAGCATCATATCCCTACCGGGAGACATGCATTGTACATGAAATTCTTGTCGTGCGCCTTACGCCGCTCATAGATTTTTTTTGCTGCATGCACCACTCAGATCAATTCCTTGTCATTCGCATCAATGCGTCCATGCATGGATTATGCTGCACGCAGTGCGCCGTGCATGAAAATTGATACACCGCGTAGTACACCACGAGCTTGTTAACGAGGATGATTATTTTTGCCTATTTAACTGGTTTTTTAGCTATAATCTTGTAAAATTCAAAACATGAAAGTTTTAGATCTTTGTCTTGCCTTTCCAAATATTTTTGGATTACCTTATTTTGAGTTCGGATGATGAAGTTATGTCCAGTTTTCTAAAATGTATAAAATCTAGTTTTGTGCAATTTTACATGTTTGATTATTTTGTCCATGGTTGACTCGATTTCATATTTTTTCCTGATCACCTTATTATATGTTGGATAGATTAAGGGGCATAGTTGAACTCAAGGGGAGGGTTTGTTATCCCGGTCCTTATTTGGTTTAAGGATTATGGATCTGATCTTGAGGGGTTCTCGCACTACTCTTAATCTCATCTATCGATATAATAATGTGACAATTGACTTGTTTGACTAGACTACTCGATTGAACTGTTTGAACATATGACCCATACTTGAATGTCCTATCGTATCCTGAATAACTTGTTATTTGATAACTTGTCCATGACCTTGATACTAGAACTTGTTCTTTCCCTGACTATTGTATTCGTGTTGATACACTTGATCGCACCGAGAGTGCTATTTGATAGTGAGCTGTCGTGCCACATACTCCTGCTACATGATATATATAATTATTTCTATGCACGGGTCAGTAGATAGTAACTTTCGATGTGGCTAGATAGAATTGATTATCGCATCACACTTGAGTGAATCCATATTTAACTTACGAGTAACAATATAGGTTCGTATCAAGATTGCCCGTACTAAGCATACGACGTCTAAGAAGGAGTGTTCATATGACCATGGCATGAGACTCTAATTAACCTAGGGTTAACTAGGCAACTCAACTTGTAGAGCATGGGTAGGGAACGATATCTCGAGATCGTGCCTGTCGAACCACCCTAAATTAGCTGGGAGTAAAGGCTTGCCACCACAGATACTATACATTATCTGCACTAGTGGAGTATAGTATCTGACTTTTATAAGATCTAGCCAGTATTTTTTTATAGAAAGCTAGAACGGTTACTGATTATTAATTAGCTCAGGGCCCTTGCTAGGGACTGGTGCATCATATATTTATATTCTTGCTCGTATATCATTGGTTCAGCCAGCCCTGCTTAATTATGGTACGATCAAAGGATACTCATATAATACATTACTGGGATAACCCAAAGATCTTATAGCAAGCTATATTACATGATTGGCCATTTAATTTGCTTGTAGTTAGTGAAGTGGACTGTTGCAGCATGAAAGTTTAACTCATGCCCTTGTTAGGTTATTGGGTTGAGCTGCTATGCTACAATGAGACATGGATCGAAGCTACGTATGGACTATCGTGGAATAATTATTCAACCCATGTTCTTGTTTGGTTGTTGGGTTGCGTTGTTGTGTTACGACAATCCATAGACTGAAGCTATGTTATAAAAAAAAAATATATATATATATATATATATATATATATTATCCCTGATTGTGTATTTTGCCTTCTGTTAAGTAGAATTAGGGGCATAGATTGTCGTGGCATGGTAGTTTAACGCATGTCCTTGTTTGGTTGTTGGGTTGCGTTGTTGTGTTACGATAGGCTGTGAAATAAAACTACGACACTGAATTCTTTTAACTTGACCAAAATTAAGAGACATATTCTATCTTGGTGTGATATAGCATTTTTTGTCCTTGTTTGGGGAAGGGGTGTCATATCATATTATGGATGGGACATATGCCATTAATTGTTGGCTCATGCATCTCATGCTAATAGAGATAGTTTTGTTTCTTCTTTTCGTGCTTCCTTTGTGGTACTTGCTATTTAGGGTCTGAGCCCACTGGTTTTGCATGGCCGGATTTAGAGCCAGCACCTAAGGATCAAGCTTATCTCACCCTCACTGATGGCTCACACCAGACGGATGGCTGTTGAGGGTTACGAGTGGGTTCCTTCATTCACTGCTTGTCTTTTGTAAAATATATTCTTTTGGGCAATTAACCAACCGACACCTGTTAGCCGGCAAATCTGGATACTAGTTCCTTACATGACTGTAGTATATTCAGACTATAACTGACTCACTGTCATGTATAATTTGATCATGTAATCTGGCATATTATCTTGTGATGTTAGATCTCTTAAATATTTTGATGCGGCATTTGGGATGCCTTACTGCTTATTCTGAGATATTCTATGTTATTGTTACTTGCTTAAATTATTGAGATATAGAAGTTCTTGACCCTAGGTGACTTGATTGTAGTATATACCCCCTGTTTCTAGACAACCTTAACACATTGCGGGTTACTTAGGTATTCCGTTAGGTGATGTTGGCTTAGTCATTCTTTCGCTCTTTAGTATTCTGGATCTGGGGTGTGACAAGATTTTAGTGGTGGCTCATGTAGGTCCGTATTTATTTTTCAGACTTATGGGGTGGCTTGATCATAGGATATTTCAATCAAACATGTTCCTCCTTAAAATCATGAATCTGTCTCCTCGAAACTCAGCTTGACTTCTGAACCATTGATTCCTTAATCCTTTCTCGTACTGTTCTTGATTTATCTTGTGCCCTTTTCTTTAGGGATTCTCCAGCTTCGGTGATGGGGCACCAATAATTTTAGCAGGGCAAGGATCCGTTGGCCCACAGCAAGAGACTGTACATGTTCCTGGAGGGAGCAGGGTAGAACCAGTAGAGGAGCACGGGGAGCAACAAGTACCAGAAGCTACAGTACCCTCGGTCGTATTAGTGTGTCAGTCGCACTTGATACACTGGTATTGCTAAAAATTATATGAGGGTTGATGGTGACGCAACAACATCAGCAGGTTCAGCAGTAAGAACAGAATGTCTTGTTGAATCAAGGATTGCAGAGAGCCTTAGAAAGGAGAGTTAGAATAGATTCAGAGGCATCAGTGAGATTTTGCCGACTCAACTCTAAGTACTTTGATGGCATAGAGGATGCCATTACCGCAGACGCTTGGTTGCCGAACATTGAAACGATACTGACAGTAGCAAATATTCCGGCTGGGGAACAAGTCCATCAGGTCCGATTGTAACTCCAGGACCTTACTAGAGATTGGTGGGCAGCAGAAGAAGTTGGTTTAAGAAAACCTATCTCATGGTACAACTTCAGGACCCATTTCAAGGTAAAGTATTTCAGAATGGTAGCGCAGTATTAGCTACAGCAAAGGTTTATCAACCTCAAGCAGTCGAGGATGACAGTGGTTTTCCCCAACAATGGTAGCAATAAAACCAGAGAGGGCAATGAGGTTCCAGTAAGGGCTTCATCTGGAGATTCAGCAACTGGTAGAGGGCCATAACTACCAGACTTTTGACAAAGTATTGATTTAATCCAGTTGTCATGAGCTGGCAATGTGTCACGACCTGTACCCACTTTTCAGATACGAGTACGTAGCTAAGCCCAGCCTACGCCGCAGCATCGGCAATAATACACTATTTATGATAACAATGATCCATTAATCCAAATAGATAATATTTAATCACAAATTCAAATATATTGCTCATTCACAACATTTATATAGTTCTACAAGATTCTTAATTTATAATTAAATCATAACTCGGAAACAAATCCCCTAAACATCAAATCCAAAGAAGTTACTAAACTATCTAAATTCTAATATTGGCCTCCAAAAGCATCTCAATCTCCACCAAAATCCAATGAGCAAGATAGCAAGTCACCTAAAAATATTTATCCAGTCAGGATGGAACGAGTACAACCCAATAGTAGTTTCAATTAATTGACAAGTACTATGAACATTAAATAGTTATGAAATACTTGATGAGCATATAATAATGGAATATGGTACATCATTGTCACGTCCTAGTCCCAAAATACGTAGGACTAGGAATACGTAAGCATACCAGCCGTATGTATATGGCAACTCCAATATATGGATACCATAATACACACGTACGTTGTAATATGAATATTAACTCACATGTGCTATATATATTGTCACAAGTCACAGGGCATAACTAGATCTTATCCACAGAATCATATAACCAGTCAACTATATAACTGAATCAAGTATAAAATGCTTGATAAGAACAAGTAGTTGGGTGGAGACAAATCCACTACCAAACTAGAATATAAGAGAAACAAAATAAGTATATCTAATGAACAATGAGACTCAAAGAGAAGACCTCCTCGAAAGAGAGATAAGTAGCAAGTCCTGATCCGTGCTCCTGTAAATAGTCATGATCCTCTACACCTGGAAAAGAACCAGGTCCTCAGAGGGACGTAACAAAAAACATAGAAGCATGCCAAATGAATACAGTAAAACATGCATAATAGACAAAAAAATAAATAAGTACGTTGTACCAGACAATCTATATGAATATACATAATGAGGATAACCTTTCGACGTATGGGTAGGTGTAGGCTACAACATGCTATCTCACAACTCACATACACATCCATGTACATCAGAAGCCGTCATACCTCGAGGATAGCGACCATCGCGATACCAGAAATCGACATACCTCGAGGGTAGCAACCATCGCGACACAACTACCGTAGTGCGTGCTAGTTACTACGGTTTACTAGAGTGGGTAGCCTATACGCCTACCGATTGTCCTCCACTCCCATGATACTATGTGTCAAGTGTGTGTGTCAACATATATAATATATAATTATGACTATATATATATATATATATATATATATATATATATATATATATATAATGAGTATATGAAAATATGATAAGCATGCAAAGTACTGTTAGCAAATTGGCAAGGTATACTTGCCTGGCAAGAAAGCTGCGAAGTGTAAGCATCCAGACGTCAAGCACAAGGGATCATAACTATAGCATCAGAATGAATGTCTCCGGATGCTGAAATAAATATCACCAACATTCCCAGAATAATCGAGATAGTCATAAAAGTCTACCCTTTAATCCAATTTGAACACTGGGCAAAACGATAATTTTGGGTCAAAGCGGGGTCCACATATGGCCCACTTTGCACCAAAATGCGTGCCAGAGGTAAAGATCTCTACATAGGACAAATTATAGGTCAAAAATTTTCTAAATGTCGATACGAACTCAACGGTATGTCCAACTTTTTATTTTGGTGAGTCGATCACAAATTCGCCCTTCAAGTCAAACCGTGGGGCCCACGAATAGGCGACTTGGTCAACTGTCTCAGAATTACGTGAAACTTGGGTCACAGGACAAGCGTGATACCACTAATCCAATGGCGCAAGTTTTAACGCATTCCGATGAGCATACACAAAGTGGGGTAGTGTTTTGCAAAAGTCGTAATACGGGGACTTTTTACGGATACGGGTTGATTCCGACGCGCACGTACGTCCGAATCAACTTTCGCGAATGCCTACATATTAGGATATACCATACGCGCCTTTTGGTGCAATTGGTACACGATGAGGCTGTCCCGTTTGGCAGGGCGCACTCGGTATCATAAAATTTTAATTTTAAATTACCAAGTTTTTGATCATTGTAGGTCGAATAATTTAACAATTAAAACAAATTAATAAAAACTAAAAGAACAGTTAAATTCTTGATTATATAGAGAAGAAAACCCTTTAATTAGATTTTAAAATATTAAACAGGTTGGTGGAAAATTGGGCATGAACATGGGGGTTTGGGTCAAAATTTTGGACTATTTTTGGTCAGTTTTTTGGCCAATTTCCGGTCGATTTTTCGACCAATCCAGGGCACGAAAACTCATCTCGCTTAAACGAAAATCCTAGAGGGTTAGGTTGTGAATGTACACGGACAAACCACTCGAGAAAAAGATCAAAGATGGGAGAGATACATCACCTTGAAGATGGGCTCGGGGTTGTGCACATGCGCGCGCGCGGGCTGTCGGCGGTGCGGTCGCCGGCGGTGGCGCGGGGCGGCGGCTGCGGTAGGTCGTCGGTCGTCAGGTGGTTGGTGTTAGGGTCGGGGACTAGGGTTAGGGTTTGAGTTGTGAATGTATATTACATATATATGAGTATATATATATATATATATATATATATATATATATATATATATATATAGAGAGAGAGAGAGAGAGAGAGAGAGATCGGCCGCGAGGGGGATGGGTTCGGGGTTTTGAGGGGGGTATTTTGCTGCGAGTGAGATTAGTTTAGGATTAGTAGGAATTGATTTTAGGTCAGGTTTAGGTTAAGGAGTAGGTTTTGGGTTTTTATGTTTTCTTTTTCTTTTTCTTTTCTTTTCTTTTCTTTTTCTTTTCTTTTCTTTTGTTTTCTTTTGTTTTCTTTTTCTTTTTATTATTATTATTATTATTATTATTATTATTATTATTATTATTATTATTATTATTATTCACATATATATTAATATATATTGATGAGATTATATAAAAATTCAAAAAGAACATTTGCACACAGAATAAATTCTAGAAAATCTATCACCCTTTAACAAGACTAAAAAAATAATAAAAATCATTTTATGGAATAATTCTAAATGAATATTTATATAAGTAATTTAATCAATAAATTTTATTTTCTATTTAACTAAGAAAATACTCTAAAGAAATTCAATAATTTAATAAAAATACTTTAAATAAAATTTAAAATTTTTAGGGGGTTTACATTCTACCCAACTTACAATAATTTTGTCCTCAAAATTAACACTAACTCATATTCGTAATAAATCACTATAGCTATTAACACTTCATTGCTAGCTAGCAGTGCTTGCTAAAAGGTTATGGTTAGCCATTCTAACACTTTTCTTCCTTATTGTCCATACACTATTCTTTTATCCTCTAACTCATCTACATACCCAACTTACAAGAATTATACTAGTAGTCAAAGTCTTTTGAGGCTATTGTTTAGGTTGTAAGACGAATTTATTCATTGGGTCAAAAAATTTGGGATACTTGTTTGGAATCTCATAACCATGATTTTTCTCTGTAACAGTCAAGTATCGTAGTCTAATACTGCCACGCCACCTGGCCAATATGTCTGCAGCTAATTCGACTACTCTACTATAATGGTCTAGCTATAGCTGTCGCTACCTCGCCAATGATTTGTCATAGTCATCAGTTCGTAACAAGTGCCTTCAACTCTTTCCTAAGCTTAGTCTAAGTTTTAGGGCAACAATTAAGGTCTTGACTAACTTTATAAAACTATTAGAAGTATGAACCATTTCAACAATCCAACTAATTCATGTTAGACTAAAGGATGCTACTTAAGGTTTAAAAATAATAAGAGAAAACAGATATTATTATAGTGCCTATACATAAGGTTTATCATTATGAACTCATCTTTTTAGTTATTAATCATTATTAACCCGGTTATGTTTTAACTAACAAAATAAGGGTGAGGTTGAAGTAAATCAAATAATTCATGATGGCATGAAAAGATGCATGTACGATAGAAAGAATTAAGCATGGGACAAGGAATGGATATGGAAGAGAAGATGAGCAATCCAAGGGGACGAGATGGTGATAGGAAAGAGAATACTACTACTGCTACTCGTGTCATCCATTAGCATCGTGGGTATGCCATCTAGTTAAAATATCAACATATCTTCAAAAAATTTAACGCCAAATATATCACATGTGATATGCCCTTAATTACAAAAGATAGTCACAAAGTAATGTGATTGGCCTATGGGGTATATCTAGTACTCTCCGTGTATCAAACTTATACCAAGCACGAACGTTCGTCTTTCCAAAATAGGGGAAGACAAAAAACAATAATAAAGAATTCAAGGAGGAGGTGATAGAATACAAGTACGGGGTTCAAGGCGATTTAAAGAATTCAAAAAGAGAGTTGTCAGGGCAGTTGTGGATTAAAATCTTATTTTGGTAAATTCCTATTTGCATGCTCATATCAGTACAGTTATGTAACCGATACGATATACTCGAATATGTCTAGAGGGCAAGTATATTCGTCTAACATGCTGAGTCAACTATATCTCAACCCACGTAAAGTAGTCATGCGAAGAGTGAACCAAGTGCATTAAGGTTGATCAAACCGTAATACACTGATTCTGATTTAGACAATGTATTAGTAGGTGTCCCCAATAGCACATAACAAGCTCGATAAAAGAATAAGCTTGCAAAACTAGGCTATAATAGCAGCATAAGTCGAGGTAGTCCAAAAAATATAAGTACGCTGAATTATGATGAAGGAAGGTACAAAATAATTTAAGTTCACCAAGAAGACCGGTGTTGTACCTCTACAGCTGACATACTAACTTTTTGTCTAAGTCTATAGCCGACCAAATGGGGGTATGGGTCTCTAAGTTCTATCGTCTAGATAAATACTATCTTCTTATACAAGTTTATAGTTGGTGTCATTCAATTACACCTCATTAATGGGTCAAAAGGGCTATGCGATACTAGGTTATGAGGCATACTACCCAACTTACAAGAATTTAACTAATAGTATTATTGAACAATATAGTGTATATACCTAGTATAAGTCACCTTCCTAACACCTATCGAGCACGAAAGAAAAGATAAGATTGACGTTGTAAAAGGATCAAGCAAGATGCAATGCAAGCAATCAAATAAGAACGCGGAACAAAATCAAGGGAGGTGATTATATAAGTGGATGAGATCCTATACTCAAATCCTATGTGCAGGCTTGCTCGGTACAGTAATGTAACCGAGACAATATGCTCTAGACCCGCATGGGCTACCACAAAAATATGTCACACCCCAATCCCAAAATACGTAGGACTAGGAATATGTTAGCATGCCAGTCGTATATATATGGCAACTCTAATATATGGATACCATAATCCACACGTATGCTGTAACATGAATATTAACTCATATGTAGTATATATATTATCATAAGTCACAGGACATAACTAGATCTCATCCACAAAATCATATAACCAATCAACTATATAACTGAATTAAGTATAAAATGCTTGATAAGAACAAGTAATTCGGTGGAGACAAATCCACTACCAAACTAGAATATAAGAGAAACAAAATAAGTACATCTAATAAACAATGAGACTCGAAGAGAAGACCTCTTCGAAAGAGAGATAAGTAGCAAGTCATGATTCGTGCTCCTGTAAATAGTCATGATCGTCTACACTTGGAAAGGACCAGGTCCTCAGAGGAACGTAACAAGATACATAGAAGCATGCCAAATGAATACAGTAAAACATGCATAATAGACAGAAAATATATAAGTATGTTATACCAGACAATCTATATGAATATGCATAATGAGGACAATATTTCAACGTATGGGTAGGTGTAGGCTACACATGCTATCTCACAACTCACACACACGTCCATGTACATCAGAAGCCATCATACCTCGAGGGTAGCAACCATCGTGACACCAAAAATCAACATACCTCGTGGGTAGCGACCATCACAACACAACTACCGTAGTCCGTGCTAGTTACTACGGTTTACTAGAGTGGGTAGCCTATACGCCTACTGGTTGTCCTCCCCTCCCATGATACTATGTGTTAAGTATGTGTGTTAACATATATAATATATAATTATGACTGAAAGAAAATACATATATAAAGAATATATGAAAATATGATAAGCATGCAAAGTACTGTAAGCAATTTGGCAAGGTATACTTGCCTGGCAAGAAAGCTGCGAAGTATAAGCATCCAGACGTCAAGCACAAGGGATCAGAACTATAGCATCAGAATGAACGTCTCCGGATGCTGAAATAAATATCATCAACATTCCCAGAATAATTGAGATAGTCAAAAAAGTCTACCCTTTAATCCAATTTGGATACTAGGGCAAAACGGTAATTTTGGGTCAAAACGGGATCCACATATGGCCCACTTTGCACTAAATAGGACAAATTATAGGTCAAAAAAATTCTAAACGTCGATACGAACTCAACGGTATATCTATATTTTTATTCTGGTGAGCCGATCACAAATTCTCCCTTCAAGTCAAACCGTGGGGCCCGCGAATAGGCGACTTGGTCAACTGTCTCAGAATCACGTGAAACTTGGGTCACAAGACTAGCGTGATACCACGAATCCAATAGCGCAAGTTTTGTCGCATTTCGACAAGCGTACACAAAGTGGGGTGGTATTTAGCAAAAGTCGCTATACGGGAACTTTCTACGGATACGGGTTAATTTTGACGCGCACACACGTTCGAATCAACTTTCACGAAAGCCCACATATCAGGATATAGCATATGCGCCTTTCGGTATAATTGGTATACGACAAGGTGGTTCCATTTGGCGGGACACACTCTATATCACAAAATCTTAATTTTAAATTACCAAGTTTTTGGTCGTTTTGGAGGTCGAATAATTTAACAATTAAAATAAATTAACAAAACCTAAAAGAACAGTTAAATTCTCGGTTATATAGAGAAGAAAATTCTTCAATTAGATTTTGAAAATATTAGACAGGTTGGTGGAAAATTATTGAACATGGAGGTTTAGCTTAAAATTTTGGACTATTTTTGGTCAGTTTTTCGGTCAACTTTCGGTCGATTTTTTGACCAATCCAGGGCACAAAAACTCGTCCTGCTTGAAGAAAAATCCTAGAGGGTTAGGTTGTGAACGTACACAGGCAAATCGCTCAAGAAAATGATCAAAGATGAGAAAGATACATCACCTTGAAGATGGGCTCGGGGTTGTGCACATGCGCGCACGCGCGCTTGTGGACGGCGGTGCGGTCGGTGGCGGCTGTAGCGGCACGGGGCGGCGACTCCGGTCGGTCGTCGGGTGGTCGGTGTTGGGGTCGGGGACTAGGGTTAGGGTTTAAGTTGTGAATGTATATTACATATGTGTGTGTGTGTGTATATATATATATATATATATATATATATATATATATATATAGAGAGAGAGAGAGAGAGAGAGAGAGAGAGAGAGAGATCGGCCGGGAGGGAAGGGGTTCTGGGTTCTGAGGGGGGTGTTTTGCTACGGGTGAGATTAGTTTAGGATTCGTAGGAATTGGTTTTAGGTTTGGTTTAGGTTAAGGAGTAGGTTTTGGGTTTTTATGTTTTCTTTTTCTTTTCTTTTGTTTTCTTTTTCTTTTTCTTTTTCTTTTTATTTTTATTTTTATTTCTATTATTATTATTATTATTATTATTATTATTATTATTATTATTATTATTATTATTATTATTATTATTATTATTATTATTATTACTATTATTATTATTATTATTATTATTATTATTATTATTTACATATATATTTATATATATATATATGAGATTATATAAAAATTCAAAAACAATATTTGCACACAGAATAAATTCTAGAAAATCTATCACCATTTAACAAGACTAAAAAAATAATAAAAATCATTTTGTGGAATATTTTGAAATAAATATTTATATAAGTAATTTAATCAATAAAATTTATTTTCTAATTAACTAAGAAAATACTCTAAAAAATCAATAATTTAAAAAAAATACTTTAAATAAAATTTAAAAATTTTAGGGGGTTTACAATCATAGAGGAACAATTAAATAAAGAAATAATGAAAGACAAGAAAGAAGAACAAAAAAGCAAGTAAAGACAGACAAATATGTCAACTAGAAAACCTGTCATGCAAGTGTATAATCAGCAAGTATAGATTAATCCAGAATGACTGCATCTAACTAGTATTTTGAAATACCAAGTTATTATGTGAACGGCTAGGGGATAGTATCCGGCAAACCACACGTGTCATGTGTGGCTACTATTATTCTAGAAAGACCATGGGATAGAAAAGGAATGTTCACACGTCTCTTAGGTATTTTTCCGTCCGACTAGTACTCATGGATCCAAGTCCAGACACGAATAATCTCAATAGTCCAGAAGATGTCAACTGGCCAGAAAATACATTAGTCCAGTAATTCGTTAGTCCAGAAAAAAGTCAATAGGCCTGAAAATATGTATCTTACGAAAATGAATCCATACAATACCAATCTGTGTATCCATCATGTCAGAAATCAGGTAAAATAATACTATAAACATGCATCATAGAAAATATCAAATAATGATAACTATCAGATAATTTACTCGCCTGTGGTCCTTAGCTTGTACGAGTCCAAATCCAAGTCAAAGTCCAAATAGCCTATGTATTACGAATTTACCATGTCAAAAGATATTTTATTTTAATTTACTTAATTCTTGAATAATTACTCTAAAATCTTATTTTAATTTTATTATTCTAATTTTTAGGTTAATTCCAAAAAAATTCCAAAGAAACTAAAATTTATCCACTCGAGACTCATGGCACACAAATCGAGGCGATCTGTTGACCAAAAAGTCAACCAATGCAAACTTGACTTTTATGCATGGTTTCCTATATATTTCAGTGTCACAAACATGCTAGAATTTATGGCTCATCCAGATTCAAATTCGTTTGGAAATTATTGCACATACAAAATTGTATTGTGCAATGGTGGTTCATTGCTAACCTAGAAGTTCTACAGAATTAACAGCATAAAAATATTTCGAATTAAATTTTGGAAAAAATATATATCAATGATCTAGACATTAGCTTTTTGAAACTTTAAATAGTTCATGATTCTGATTCCTGGTTCTCCCGAAGTCATGAAAACACCAAGACGCATTTATTTTCGGAAATGATATGCTCTACGAATTTTCTAGAACTTAATATTCATAATTTGTGAAACAATTTATATATTCAGAAAACTAACCTCAATATGGTTCTAATGCAAGAAACTAGGCTGCGTTTGGAGTCCGCAGCTATGAGTAAGGCTTCTGGAAGTTGGAAAAACCCTAGATGATAATCCCCCAACCCCTTCTCTCCCTCTAAAATTAATCAAATGATTAAGGTTATTATAATATATATATATATATATATATATATATATATATATATATATATATATATATATAGGGTGGTATGCGGCTAAATGAAAAGGGATAGGCTGGACATGTGTCAAAATCTGGTTCGATGATTTGTTTAAATTATTTATTTTTGATTTGTCTTTATCAAAACATTATTTAAGTTATTTTAAATCTAAATAACTCAAAATAAATATTAAACTAATAATAAAAATATAGAAAAATTACCAAAAATATATTTTGAACCCCCAAACCCTAGAAAAATACTTGGGATAGTTTTATATCCATAGGTTTCCTACTATAATTACTAGAAGCTCTAAAAATTACTTTTACCAATTTAACAAAAAATAAATATTAAAAATAATACAATAATTTTGAAATAATTTTAAAAATATATAATAATATTATAAATACTAGAAAATTATGTGGGTCCATTCTATATTCCTGGGCTTGCACAATAAATTATAGAAGTCCTAAAAAATTAGTTATTAGCCTAAATAAGTCCCAATAAATACTAAAAATACTCAAAAAAATTCCACAAAATTTTAGAAAATATATTTAATTATTTAGAACCTAAAATAAAAGTTTAGAATATTTTTAATTATATTTCTCACTAAAATATTTAATTATATTTCTCACAAAAAATTCTTGAAAGTCCTAGAAAATTACTGCTGCTAGTTTTTAATTAACCAAAAATTGTGAAAAAATTCCAATAGCCCCAAATTAACGTAATAACAATAATTTAAGCAAGAATTTCAGGATACGGATGTTACAAGTCTGCCCACCTTAAAAAAAATTTGTCCACAAAATTTAAAATCTTTAATATTTTTTTTTACCATCAAAATTATAATTCATCAAACCATATAATCATGAAGTAAATCCATATTGTTATTTCACAAATTTTTTAAAATTCTATAAATATCATATTCCTAAAAAAATTCAAATTTAAAATTAAATTATATTCTTATCACAATCTTCTGCAAATTTTAAGTTAATAACTAAATGCTCAAAAAATTTAATATACAATCCTCTAATTGAAATCCAATCAATGCATATTTATAAAATTTAAAAATCTCATCCCCAAAATTTGAATTCAAACACTAATCCATTAACGATCTTACTCATCGATTCTTTTTCCACACAATACTCAAATAATATAGTACTTAGAAAATCTTCATATGCAACATTCAAAATATAAACTTTAAATTTATATCTTGTAGTCAAATAAATATAATGAGAATCTTCTTAAATTTCTCAAAATTTAATTACAAATTCAATCATATCATAATCTTCATAAAAATCTATGATTTAACAAAATCGTCAATTCTGCCATATTAAATTCTTAACTCTTTATTTAAATTAATGTTTATTCTCAAAATTTAAAATCCTTAATAATAATTTTTTTCTGCCACAATCAAAATTTAAGCAATATAATCATGAAGTCAAACTACTATTGTTATTTAACAAAGTCCTTAAAATTAACTCCATCCTCATAACTTAAAATTTTAAAGTAAATCTTCAAAAGTTGAATTTATCTTCAAATTTTAAAATCTAATAGAATTTTCTCTTAAATCAGATTCACAAGTCATAACTGTTAAATACAATCTAACATTATTTTCTTAAAATTTAAATCTCATTTATAACTGTCTTCAAAAATTTAATAACTAAATCCTTCAAATATAATATCATATCCAAACTTAAAATTTAAATCCAATCTTGAAGTTTAAAATAAAAAATTTAATTCCATCCTTAAAAATTGGAATCTCATATTGTAGTCATTTCTCACAAAAAATTGATTTATCCCCATAGCCATAATTTGTTTTTTCCTCACTGTATTACGTATCGAATTTTCGGTATTTAAATTAATGATCATCCTCAAAACATCGATTAATGTTTCAATCCTAAAAAGTTTAAAAGTTAAATCCAATCTTCAAAGTAAATCCTACTAATATATATTTCATGAATAAATTTTAAAAAAATTCAAAGTCTCATCCTCAAAATTTGAATTCCAAATCTACTCCATCAATCATATCTCTCAAAAAATTTATATTTTGAATTCAAATTAAGTCCTTAAAAGTAGAATTCAACAAGTTATAAAATTAATCTTTGTATTGTTATTCTTTTGGTCTAACTCAACCCATAAACCAAATCTCAATATTATATTGAACTCCTAACACTCAAATTCTCAACATTATCCTTGAATTCCTCGAAATTTATCTCAAAACTTTAAAGATTATCCTCAATTTTAAAAACTTTCAATATTATTCTCAAATTTTTTTTTGTCAATAATCAAATATGACAACTTCTACCTACCTTATAATTTTATCCTTAAAGTAAAATCCTCAAACTTTAACTCCTCGAACAATTAAAATAAAATGTATATACTTTCCTCTAAAGTCAAATATTAAAATAAAATTTAATCACTCTCAAAAAAATTTATAGCTTTGACTACGTTTATTGAATCGAATTTGAATCCTCAAAAATTTTAAATACATAAAATCTCAACTCCTCAAAAATTCTCAAAACTTGAAATCTATTCCCAATCTTCAAAATATAAATTTAGATCCACATCTTGTAGTCCAATAGCTCTAATGTTAATCTTTTTAAATTTGACAAAATCCTAAATTAATAAACCCATACTCAAAATTTTAAATCAAATACTCAAAATTTAAATTCTTCAAACTTAAACTTAAAAATACACTATGATAATCTGGAAAAATCTAAAATTTCATAAATCTTCAACTTCTTGTCTTTATCATCATTCACGCTGAAAACTATTTTTTTTTCTAAAACAAGAATTTTATTTTTTTTCTAAAACAAGAATTTAACCTTATTTTAGCAAGAAAATAATAATCATCAAACTAGATAGAAATTTAAACCTCAGAGCACAAAATAATAATAATAATTCTTATCTTCAAGCATTTATTAACCCAAAAAAATAATTTGCCAAATCAAGAATTCTACCCCCACCTTTGGTCACTCCTACTTATCAAAATACCATAATATATAATACTTAATTTTCTTAAATCCATCTACTAGAATTTACCTAAAAATTCAACATTTATCCCTACCTTAATTACGTAACCTTTGTAACAACTTAACTACCCAAGCAATAAAATTGAAATAAGGCATTCCTATTATATACCTAGTCCTAGTCATTCTCCTAAATTTAAATCAATCCTAAGTTGTGAATGAGCATTTTCTCCTAAAATCTTATTACTAGTCGCAGGCTTGCAGTAGTACGACTAACTTAAAAAAACTACCACGAGTTCACACTATTTGTGAAATCGGACCTGCATGGGCCACCATAAAAACTTGTCATGATCCGCACCCGCTTTTCGGATACGAGTACGTGGCCAAGCCCAGCCTACGCCGCAGCATCGACGGTAGTACGTTGTCTATGATAACAATGGTCTATCAATCCAAATAGATAATATTTAACAAATTCAAATCTATTGCTCATTTACAATATTTATATAGTTTTAGAAGATTCTTAATTTATAGTTAAATCATAACTCGGGAACAAACCCGCTAAACATCAAATCCAAAGAAGTTGCTAAACTATCTAAATTCTAATATTGGCCTTTGAAAGCATCTCGATCTTCAACAAAATCAATGAAAAAGATAGCAAGTCACCTAAAAATGTTTATCCAATCAGGATGGAACGAGTATAACCCAATAGCAGTTCCAGTTAATTGACAAATACTATAAAAAGTAAATAGTTATAAAATACTTGATGAGCATATAATAATAGAATATGGTACATCATAGAGGAATAGTTAAATAAAGAAATAATAAAAGACAAAAAAGAAGAACAGAGAAGCGTGTAAAGACAGACAGATATGTGAACTAGGAAATCTGTCATGCAAGTGTACAATCAGCAAGTATAGATTAATCCAGAATGACTACATCTAACTAGTGTTTTGAAATACCAAGTTGACATGTGAACAGCTAGGAGATAATATCCGGCAAACCACACGTGTCATGTGTGACTGTTATTATTCCAGAAAGACCATGAGATGGAAATAGAATGTTCACACGTCTCCTAAGTATTTTCTCGCCCGACTAATACTCATGGATCCAAGTCCGGACACAAATAAACTCAATAGTCCAGAAGATGTCAATAGGCCAGAAAATACATCAGTCCAATAATTTATTAGTCCAGTAATTCGTTAGTCCAGAAAAAGTCAATAGGCCTAAAAATATGTATCTCATGAAAATTAATCCATACAATACCAATCCGTGTATCCATCGTGTCAGGAATCAGGTAAAATAATACTATAAATATACATCATAGAAAATATCAAATAATAAAAACTATCAGAGAATGTACTCGTCTGTGGTCCTTAGCAAGTACGAGTCGAAATCCAAGTCAAAGTCCAAATAGCATATGTATTACGAATTTACCATATCAAAAATACTTTATTTTAATTTATTAAATTCTGGAATAATTAATCTAAAATCCTATTTTAATTTTATCATTCTGATTTTTAGGTCAATTCCAAAAAAAATTTCCAAAGTAACTAAATTTTATCCACTCGAGACTCATGGCACACAAATCGAGACGATCTGTTGATCAAAAAGTCAACCAATGCAAACTCGACTTTCATGCATGGTTTCCTATAGATTTCAGCATCATAAACATGCAGGAATTTATCGCTCATGTGAATTCAAATTTGTTTGAAAATTATTGCACATACAAAATCGTATTGTGCAACGGTGGTTGATTGCTAACCAAGAAGTTCTATAGAATTAACAACATAGAAATATTTCGAATTAAATTTTGGGGAAAATATATATCTATGATCTCGATATTAGCTTTCCAAAACTTTAAACACTTTATGATTCTGATTCCTGGTTCTGCCAGAATCATGAAAACACCGAGATGCGTCTATTTTTGGACATGTTATGCTCTATAAATTTTTCAGAATTTAATATTCATAATTTGTGAAACAATTTACATATTTATAAAACTAACCTCAATATGGTTCTAATATAAGAAACTAGGCCATGTTTGAAGTCCGGAGCTATGAGTAATGGCTTCTGGAATTTCGAAGAACCCTAGATGATAATCCCCCAACCCCTTCTCTCTCTCTAAAATTAATCAGATGATTAAGGTTATTATAATATATATATATATATATATATATAGGGTGGTATGCGGCTAATGAAAAGGGATAGGCTGGACACGTGTCAGAATTTGGTTGGGTGGTTTGTTTAAATTATTTGCTTTTGATTTATCTTTACCAAAACATTATTTAAGTCATTTTAAATCTAAATAACTCAAAATAAATAATAATAATAATAATAATCTAGAAAAAATACCAAAAATATATTTTGAACCACCAAACCCTAAAAAAATACTTGGAATAATTTTATGTTCATAGGTTTCCTAATATAATTACTAGAAGCTCTAAAAATTAGTTTTACCTATTTAACTAAAAATAAATATTAAACATATTCCAAAAATTCTGAAATAATTTCAAAATATATATAATAATATTATAAACACTAAAAAATTATGTGGGTATATTCTATATTCCTGGGCTTGCACAATAAATTCTAGAAATCCTAAAAATTAGTTATTAGACTAAATAACTTCAATAAATATTAAACATACTCAAAAAATTCTAAAAAAATTCTAAAAAATATATTTGATTATTTAGAACCTAAAATAAAAGTTTGGGATATTTTTAATTATATTTGTCACTAAAATAAATTTTTGAAAGCCCTAAAAAATTATTGTTACTAGTTTTTAATTAACCAACAATTGTGGAAAAATCTCAATAGCCCAAATTAACCTAATAACAATATTTAAGCAAGAAATTTAGGATACAATGGTAGCAACAGAATCAGAGTGGATGATGAGGTTCTAGTAAGGGCTTCATCTGGAGATTCAACAACTAGTAGAGGGCCATAACTACCAGACTTTTGACGAAGTATTGATTGCATCCAGTCGTCAAGAGCTGACAATGCAGAGGTTAGCTTCAAGGATGGGAGGCCAGAAGAGTTCTCATGTATAGAGTCGAGGAGGACCAGTATAATGGACGTCATCACCATCTTCTGGCATTCACATTCATGACACAACATTGATAAGGCTAGTGGCATCAACAACAACAGCACCAGTTCGGCCGAACTAGCCGAGGCAGCAGCATCGATTGGTAGCCCCAGTAGGATGTACGTATTATGACAAAGGAGGGCATACATGAGACATGTGTAGGGCAGAACAAGGGTTGTGCCTGTGATATGGTAGTTCAAATCATCATATTGCAAATTGTTCGATGATGTAGAGGATTGAAGGACGAGTACAGCGGTTAGAACTTCTAGCACCAGGGACAGCTTAGTATAGAGGGCCAGCATTAGCGACGGGCCATTGGCTCAAAATCCATTGACGATGCAAACTCAAATGTACAATCAACAGAGGAATTAGCAGTATGGGCAACAGAGCCCACAACTGCGTATTCAAGAAAGGCAGAAGCAAGAAGCACGGCAAGGCCAAAGGCAAAATTTTACTTTATCTCTGAAGGAGGCTTTGGCATCAGGTGACGTTGTGGCAGGTAACATTCTCGTTCATCTTTTCCTGCAATAGCATTATTTGATTTGGTAGCATCTCATTCATTTATATGTATACGATTTGTGACATATATTGGATTACAGTTCGAGACATTGACAGAGAGGCTGAATATACTCACTGGTAATGGTCGCATAGGAGTTGATAGAGTATGTCTAGCGTGTCCAATCGTAGTGTACGGGCGTTTATTACCTACAAGGTTGATCGAGATCCCTATGGGCAACTTCGACATTATTTTAGGCATGAACTGGTTGAGAGACAGTCATACAACGATAGATTGATACAGAGGTAGAGTATTATTTAACATCCTGGGCAAGGAAGAGTTTATCTACAACAAAATGGTAAAGGACCTGTAAACACCCTAAATTTTTTAGAAATAATTTTAAAGAGTTATTCATAATTTTTAGTATTTTCAGGAATTTAAAACGAAGGTGATTGTGATTTAAAAGAATTTTAAGTGTTGCTAACTGGTGTGAAAATATGGTGGAAATAAGATTTTATTGTGCGAAATGGAAAACCGGACCTATGGTATTTTTCGGCGAATTAATTGGACTCTGGAGTGGCGTTTCAAGCCTATAAAACGAATTGATTCTTAAACCGAACCAAACCAAGCTCAAACCAACCCAGATTAAACCCACCATCACGGGTCAGACCCAAACCACTGTAGAACCCGACCCGCTGCAAACCCTAGGCTGCGAGAACACTATAGCACCTATAAAGCCTCGGCGTTCGTGCCAGGGAGGCCGCCATCTCGAGATCCCACAGCCGCTTTCCCACGCGCCGAGTCCGACTTTCCCCACCTCGTCTAGCCGTTCGACCCAGACCTCTGTCGCCGCTCCCCGCTGTTTGCTCAGCCGTCAACAACCGGACCCGATAGTAGCCGCCCCGTTCGACTCCGTCTCCGATCGACGCGCCGAGGCCGACTTCCCCTACCTCATCGTCAGGCCGCCGAGCGACGACCCATGGACCAACCCGACACCTGAACCCTCTTCGACGACTCCGCTCGAGCAGCTGCTCGACCCCACGCATCCTCGATCCTCGCTGCGACCGCCGCGAGTTCCTTCCCGTCGGTCAAACGCAGCCCTAGCAGCGTTCACGGAGCCTCGACCTAGACGCGAGCAGCAGACACCGGACACAGCTCGCGAGGACACGACCAGGACGTCAAATTGGCCTTCGGACACACAGAATTCAGCATTCACGGAGCTCGGTTCAGGTACCGTTTCCTCCCTCATCGTAACTCTGTTTTAGTTTCCGTCAGTTGCTATGAATAGACTGTATAACCCTCTCGGTGCCCGTGCAACCCGTTCGGAGCATCGCGTCCTGTGGTGATCGCACACCGCGATCCAAAAATAGGAAAAATAATACCCCGTTTTACCCCAGAACTGAGTGCGCCCCGCCAAACGGGACGACTTGGTCGCACGCGGTCTATACCGAACCGTGCACGATGTTGATACGATCGTGTGGGATTTCGCAGAAGTCGATTCGGATGTGCGTGCACACCGGAACCAACGCGTATCCGCCGACGACATCCCGTATCCGACCTTTCTGGAACACGCTGTAACTTCGTGTATACACGTCGGATCGAGACGAAACTTGCGCCATCGGACTCGTAGTAATACGCTGGTCCTGTGACCCAAGTTTGGTTCGATTCTGAGAACGTTGACAAAATCGCGTATCGTAGGCCCCACAGGCTCCACTTGACGGACGATTTTGTGATCGGCTCATCGGAATCCAATTCTGGAAGTTCCATTGGGTTTGTGTCATCATTCCTGACTTGTAGATACTGAGTTTGCAGAATTTGGAGACCTTTGACCCTGACCCACTTTTTGGTGCAAAGTGGCCCACATGTGGACCCCGCTTTGGCCCGAAAATGACCATTTTGCCCCTGTATCCAAATTGGACGTAAGGACAGGCAATTCTAGCAGTTTGATACCTTCTGAGACTGTTGGTGATGTTTATTACAGCTTTTGGAGTAGCACCTACCGGATCCACTGATACAGGGACAGTTGTTGATATTCGAATCTCAGGCAAGTGTACCTTGCCAACTCTGCAGTATTGTTACCTATTTTTCTTACTTCATTATATTGCTGTGCATGCTTAACCTAGGACCGTGTGACATACTTAGCGTCCGATTATCAGTCGGGTGCCAAAATCGTACGCGGTGTTGGGTATTGTCATCTAGATATGGACATACGTGACACTTTATCTTCTCGTACTTGTCTTACCAAGTACACTATGACCCAGGACACTGGACACTGTTCATGAGACAGGACCTTCTCGAGATATTCGTGGTGATTCTGTATAGGATACAGGACTTGACAGAGATATTATATTCTTAGATACATTATGACTTGTGCATTAGTTATGATCCTGCTGACATGGACATGAGACGTTATGGTCATGATATGCGTGGTTACATTGGATGGGGAGAGACACACAGACTACAGGCTGATCATATATATATACACCCCTACTATTGTGAGGCCCAAGACTCTGAAGCCCGAGCTTGGCCCATTACTCATTATTACTGCTGCTATTGGCTCCCCGACACAGAGCTTGTAGTGGCTTCAGCCTGAGATCTAGTGCTGCTCTCATCTTGCATATCACTTAGCTGGTTATTTAGTATTCCCTTATTGTTCCATCTATTGCTGGAGAGACCCACAGGCTACAGGTTGATTCTGTTATGCCGGCTACTCAGTCTCCCGCTGAGCTAGACCACCTCTTGACACCACTGCTACAGGCCCCCCTACACAGAGCTTGTAGATGTTCAACCTGAGTACTATTGATATTCTTTCTTGTATTTTACACAGATGTTTACATACTTACCCTGTCTATCTTATTATTTGCTGCACTGTTTATATTCTGGCTTGTATTATTTTTTGTACCTTGCTATGTCCCCTAAGGATCTGGATATGGATTATGTCCCCAGGATTTGCAGACGAGATCTATCCCGAGGTATACGGGACCGCAGCAGGAGCTGAACCAGGAGCTGTACCACCATCCGAGGATGAGGTGTTAGCCGAAGACTTTTCCTGAGCATCCATGTTTCATGCTCAGTATTTATTTAGTTATTTCAGTTCTGTTGAACCATTGTACTAGATATTTATCGGGTTGTTCCCCGAAATACTTTGTTGAGACTAGCTGATGATTTACATTCCTTACTTATTCTGTGGATCATATTTTATATCTTGTGTGGATGAGATTAGTTGTGCCATGATTGTCGTAGACTTGATTATACAGCTTAAGTATACCCTGATGGATCCATTAAATTGGGTCTGTCCATCGGTGCGTACTGCTGGCCATTGCCACGTATCTGGTCCCACGGTATTTTGGGACTGGGGCGTGACATGGTTTTTGTGGTGGCCCATGCAGGTCTACGACAAATTGTTCTGTTTCAACTTAGGAACTGAACTAGCCTACCCTAAGGATAGGATAAGTTATAGGATCTGATCCATTATTTAACCCATTGTTGAACTCTATATCGAACTCGAAATTTGTTACTTGAACTGCATCCTGTATTGATTCCTATGAGCTTCTTACAGTTTATCTTTTGGTTGCAGAGAAATGGATCCCAGGAACGGAGACGAGATTCCCTTGGATACGCCACACGACGTTGTGGTTACTTATATTGACGGAGTGAATCCAGGGAATGGAGGACAAGCCTCGCAGAGCGATCAAACCGGTCAGCCAAATCTAAGGTTCCGGAGAGATGACATCCCACCTCCACCACAGTTCACTCCCCAGATGCCAGTTTTTCTGCCAGGGCAAGATATAGACGGGCAACAGATATTCCAGATGATGTATGCTATGATGCAAGCATAACAACAGATTCAGCAAGAGGCACATCGTCAGGAGGCCGAGAATCTGAGAACCAGCCTGGTATCCGCATTGGAGCAGGTAAATCCACCAGCAAGGCGATCAACGACTGGATCTATCACCGACTTCCGTCAGCTCAAGCCTCGTACATTTTCTGGTAAAGAGGGACCAACAGAAGTTCATGAATGGCTCACAAACATTCAGCATCAGTTAGAAGCCATTGAACTTCCTAGAAAGAAGTGGATGACTGCAGTCAAAATGCAGTTAACGAAGAATGCACATCACTGGTGGTTAGCAGAGGAGATGAGGCTCGGGCAGGACTGAGTCACCTGGGAAGAGTTCTCCAGACTCTTCAAAGAGATGTACATTCCCGCAGTAGCACGGTCAGAGCTCAGAGACAAGTTCCACCGCCTTATCCAAGGCAGTATGACAGTGGAAGAATACAACGCGGAGTTCATTCGCCTTAGTCGCTTTTCCCCAACCTTGATTTCGACCGAGGAAGAGAAAGCTGAGAAGTTCTTTGACGGGCTGAAGTTCGAGCTCCAGAGATTGATTGGATCGGTCGCACCTACATCTTATACCGACGTTCTTGCAGCAGCACGACGCATGGAGCGCGTCACTAGAAGAGAGTCGAACCTGAAGAGGCCTATCAACTCAGCACCATCCAGGACAGCACATGGGGATTCAGCAAAACGGACCCAGAGGAGTATACCCGAGAGGACAGCACACAGGGCTATATCTCTCCCTACTTGTCACCACTACGGCAAGATAGGTCACATTGAGAGAGAATGCAGACGCAAGTTGGGACTCTGCCTAGCTTGCGGTTCCAACCAGCATCAGACTAGAGATTGCACCGAGCGCAGAGAGGGAGCACCGAGATTAGCTTTGCCTGCACCACGACCAGCTTATCGAGCAGTAGGAGCACAGCAGGCAGGAGTTGGAGGCGTCAGGCCACCAGCCCCAGTAGGGAACCAGCAGAGACCATCCCTGTCACCACAGGCAGCTCTATTTCAGCAGGCTCAACAGCAGAGAGGCCAAGCTCAGGGACGAGGCCAGGCATTCACATTAGCTGTTGAGGAGGAGGCTACAGCAGGCGAGGTCATCACATGTACTATTTTAGTAGCTTCATTACCAGCTGTAGCATTATTTGATTCCGGAGCATCGTATTCATTTATAGCAGCTAGCTTTATAGCCACCCATAGAGTAGCTACCGCACCCCTTCCGAAGATGAAGAGAATTCTTACGGGAGGTGGAATTATTTCGGTTAGTGACGTCTGTAGATCATGTTCTGTAGTAGTTTGTGGCCGAGAAATGCGATCTCAATTTCTGATATTTTCTATGCCGGATTATGATGTCGTACTTGGTATGGACTGGTTAAGTCAGTACCATGTGACTCTTGATTGCCGACTTGGGCGGGTTATATTTAGACCGCCAAGGCATCCAGAATTCGAGTTTCTTCGAGGAGCAGTGGAGCAAGGAGTTTAGCCTACTCTTAGGATACTATCGGTGGAAGAGGAGACAGGTTACCCAAGAGTCATATCAGAATTTGTGGATGTATTTCCTGATGATCTTCCAGGTTTACCGCCTGATCGGGAAATAGAATTCACAATAGACTTAACTCCAGGAGCAGAGCCAATCACTTCATCAGTTTATCGGCTAGCACCTAAGGAGTTAGTGGAGTTGAAAGCACAGGTCGATGATCTCTTGGAGAAGGGTTTCATTCGGCCCAGTGTTTCACCTTGGGGAGCACCCATATTATTTGTGCCAAAGAAGGATGGAACAGTACGGTTATGCATCGACTACAGGGCACTGAATGCTGTGACTATCAAGAACAGGTATCCCTTGCTACGCATTGATGACCTATTTGATCAATTGAGTGGCGCAAGGGTATTCTCGAAGATTGACCTTCGATCCGGCTATCATCCGATCAAAGTAAGGAAGGAAGACATACCGAAGACAGCTTTCAGGACCAAGTATGGACATTATGAGTTCTTGGTGATGCCGTTTGGTTTAACCAACACGCCAGCAGTGTTTATGAGCTTAATAAACAGAGTCTTTCATCAGTTCTTGGATAAATTCATAGTGGTGTTCATTGATGATATTCTCATATATTCCAAGAGCCCTGAAGAGCACGAGGAGCATATCAGAATCGTGTTAGAGACCTTGAGGCAGGAAAAGTTATATGCCAAACTCAGTAAGTGTGAGTTCTGTATGGACAAAGTACCTTTCTTGGGACATATCATCTCAGGAGAAGGACTTTCAGTGGATCCAGAGAAAGTTGCGGCGATAGAGACTTGGCCTACACCCACATCAGTTGCAGAGGTGAAAAGTTTTCTCGGACTTGCGGGATATTACCGAAGGTTTGTAGAAAATTTTTCGAGGATTGCAGAACCGATGACGAAGCTGACACGCAAAGACCAGGAGTTTATATGGACAGAAGACTGTCAAAAGGCCTTCGAAGAACTGAAGAGAAGATTAACAACGGCACCGGTCTTGACTCTTCCTTCAGGGTCAGGAGGTTTTGTTGTTTACAGCGATGCATCAGGTAGTGGATTAGGATGTGTTTGATGCAACATGGCAAAGTCATTGCTTATGCGTCGAGGCAGTTGAAGGTTCACGAGAAGAACTACCCAACACATGATCTGGAGTTAGCAGCAGTTATATTTGCATTAAAGATTTGGAGGCACTACCTTTATGGGGAGAAAGTAGACATCTTTACAGATAACAAAAGTCTGAAGTATGTATATACTCAGAAGGAGCTTAACATGAGGCAGAGGCGTTGGCTCGAACTGATGGTAGATTTTGACATAGATCTGCAGTATCATCCTGGAAAGGCAAATATTGTTGCAGATGTGCTCAGCAGGAAGCCTACGGCTTATTTCTTGACGATGCAGCCCGAGCTATTGAAAGGTCTACAGGAGCTTTAGATAGAGATTGTCTTATCGGGACAGAATGGCTTGATGGCTAATCTTGAGATTCAGTCATCACTCGTGGAGAAGATTAAAGAGGCATTGCCCACCGATGCTAGATTCCGAAGACTCAAAGAGAGGACAGAAGCAGGTATGCAGACAGGACTTCGCATTCACGAAGACGGGACATTGAGGTTCGGAAATCACCTGTATGTTCCAAATGAAGAATTGAGACAGGAGTTAATGACGGAAGCACATAGCTCTATGTACTCTGTTCACCCAGGAGGAACCAAGATGTACCGAGACTTGAGACAGTATTACTGGTGGCACGGAATGAAAAGAGAGATTGCAAGATTTGTGGCCAAATGCTTAGTCTGCCAGCAAGTAAAGGCCGAGCATCAGAGGACTGCAGGTATGTTACAGCCGCTTCCGATACCATAATGGAAATGGGAACATATCACGATGGATTTTGTCACAGGATTCCCGAGGAGCCCCAGCGGAAGAGACGCAGTATGGGTTATCGTGGATAGACTCACTAAATCGGCACACTTCTTGCCATTTAGAGTGGGACAGTCCACAGAGGTACTAGCCGACATGTATATGCGATAAATCATCAAATTACATGGAGTGCCTGTTAGTATTGTATCGGATCGAGATTCCAGATTTACCTCTCATTTTTGGAGAAGCATGCAAGAGAGTCTGGGCACCAGACTCAAATTCAGCACGGCTTACCACCCGCAGACAGATGGCCAATCAGAATGCACCATTTAGATATTGGAGGATATGTTGAGGTCATGTATGCTAGACTTTGGAGGATCTTGGGAAGAACATCTGCACTTAGTGGAGTTCTCCTACAATAACAGTTATCAGGCCAGCATCCAGATGGCACCATTTGAAGCTTTATACGGAAGGAAGTACAGATCGCCTATATATTGGAGTGACATTGGTGAATGTCATATACTGGGTCCAGAATTGGTAACGCAGACAGTGGAAAAGGTAAAACAGATTTAGAATCATCTACGAGCAGCTCAAGACAGACAGAAGCATTGGGCAGATACACACAGACGTCCCCTAGAGTTCAAAGAAGGAGAGCATGTGTTCTTGAGGATTTCGCCCACTCGTGGTACTATCAGATTCGGGAGCAGAGGCAAGTTGAGTCCAAGGTATATTGGGCCATTCGACATTCTAGAGCGCGTCGGAGAGGTGGCTTATCGTCTTGCATTACCTCCATCTTTAGAAGGAGTGCATGACGTATTCCACGTCTCACAGCTGCGAAGGTACGTGATCGACCCAAGTCACGTAGTCGATCATTCAGAAATTACAGTGGGCCCAAGCTTGAGGTATGAAGAACAACCCGTTGGCATCCTCGACGTCAGCGAGAAGACATTGCGAGGATAGACAATCAGACTAGTTCGTGTAGCATGGAAACATCATTCTCCGGGAGATTCGACTTGGGAACGAGAAGACAGTATGCACCAGCGTTACCCCCACCTATTTGAGGAGGCCGTTGTAAGCTAAGCAACCTAGAATTTCCCTAACTTTTTCTTTAGTAGCTTATTCTTTGATTGCGAGGACGCAATCCTTTTAAGGAGGGAAGATTGTAAACACCCTGAATTTTTTAGAAATAATTTTAAAGAGTTATTCATAATTTTTGGTATTTTCAGAAATTTAAAATGAAGGTGATTGTGATTTAAAAGAATTTTAAGTGTTGCCAAATGGTGTGAAAATATGGTGGAAATAAGATTTTATTGTGCGAAATGGAAAACCGGACCTATGGTATTTTTCGACGAATTATTTGGACTCTGGAGTGGCGTTTCAAGCCTATAAAATGAATTAATTCTTAAACTGAACCAAACCAAGCTCAAACCAACCCAGATTAAACCCACCATCGCGGGTCAGACCCGAACCACTGCAGAACCCGACTCGCTGCAAACCCTAGGCTGCGAGAACACTGTAGCGCCTATAAAGCCTCGGCGTTCGTGCCAGGGAGGCCGCCATCTAGAGATCCCACAGCCGCTTTCCCACGCGCCGAGTCTGACTTTCCCCACCTCGTCTAGCCGTTCGACCCAGACCTCTGTCGTCGCTCCCCGCTGTTTGCTCAGCCATCAACGACCGGACCCGATAGTAGCCGCCCCGTTCGACTCCGTCTCCGATCGACGCGCCGAGGCCGACTTTCCCCACCTCGTCGTCAGGCTGCCGAGCGACGACCCCTGGACCAACCCGACACCTGAACCCTCTTCGACGACTCCGCTCTAGCAGCTGCTCGACCCCACGCATCCTCGATCCTCGCTACGACCGCCGCGAGTTCCTTCCCGTCGGTCAAACGCAGCCCTAACAGCGTTCACGGAGCCCCGACCTAGACGCGAGCAGCAAACACCGGACACAGCTCGCGAGGACACGACCAGGACGTCAAATTGGCCTTCGGACATGCAGAATTCAGCATTCACGGAGCTCGGTTCAGGTACCGTTTACTCCCTCATCGTAACTCCATTTTAGTTTCCGTCAGTTGCTATGCGTAGACTGTATAACCCTCTCGGTGCCCGTGCAACCCGCTCGGAGCATCGCATCCTGTGGTGATCGCACACCGCGATCCAACAACAGGAAAAATAATTCCCCGTTTCACCCCGGAACTGAGTGCGCCCCGCCAAACGGGATGACTTGGTCGCACGCGGTCTATACCTAACTGTGCGCAATATTGATACGATCGTGTGGGATTTCGTAGAAGTCGATTCGGATGTGCGTGCACACCGGAACCAACGCGTATCCGCCGACGACACCCCGTATCCGACCTTTCTGGAACACGCTGTAACTTCGTGTACATACGTCGGATCGAGACAAAACTTACGCCATCGGACTCGTAGCAATACGCTGGTCCTGTGACCCAAGTTTGGTTCGATTCTGAGAACGTTGACAAAATCGCGTATCGTGGGCCCCACAGGCTCCACTTGACAGACGATTTTGTGATCGGCTCATCGGAATCCAATTCTGGAAGTTCCGTTGGGTTCGTGTCATCATTCCTGACTTGTAGACACTGAGTTTGCAGAATTTAGAGACCTTTGACTCTGATCCGCTTTTCGGTGCAAAGTGGCCCACATGTGGACCCCACTTTGGCCCGAAAATGACCATTTTGCCCCTGTGTCCAAATTGGACGTAAGGACAGGCAATTCTAGCAGTTTGATACCTTCTGAGACTGTTGGTAATATTTATTACAGATTTTGGAGTAGCACCTACCGGATCCACTGATACAGGGACAGTTGTTGATATTCGAACCTCAGGCAAGTGTACCTTGCCAACTCTGCAGTATTGTTACCTATTTTTCTTACTTCATTATATTGCTGTGCATGCTTAACCTAGGACCGTGTGACATACATAGCGTTCGATTATCAGTCGGGTGCCAACATCGTACGCGGTGTTGGGTATTGTCATCTAGATATGGACATACGTGACACTTTATCTTCTCGTACTTGTCTTACCAAGTACACTATGACCCAGGACACTGGACACTGTTCATGAGACAGGACCTTCCCGAGATATTCGTGGTGATTCTGTATAGGATACAGGACTTGACAGAGATATTATATTCTTAGATACATTATGACTTGTGCATTAGTTATGATCCCGCTGACATGGACATGAGACGTTATAGTCATGATATGCGTGGTTACATTGGGTGGGGAGAGACACACAGACTACAGGCTGATCATATATATATACACCCCTACTATTGTGAGGCCCAAGACTCTGAAGCCCGAGCTTGGCCCATTACTCATTATTACTGCTGCTACCGGTTCCCCAACACAGAGCTTGTAGTGGCTTCAGCCTGAGATCTAGTGCTGCTCTCATCTTGCATATCACTTAGCTGGTTATTTAGTATTCCCTTATTGTTCCATCTATTGCTGGAGAGACCCACAGGCTACAGGTTGATTCTGTTATGCCGGCTACTCAGTCTCCCGCTGAGCTAGACCACCTCTTGACACCACTGCTACAGGCTCCCCTACACAGAGCTTGTAGATGTTCAACCTGAGTACTATTGATATTCTCTCTTGTATTTTACACAGATGTTTACATACTTACCCTGTCTATCTTATTATTTGCTGCACTGTTTATATTCTGGCTTGTATTATTTTCTGTACCTTGCTATGTCCCCTGAGGACCTGGATATGGATTATGTTCCCAGGATTTGTAGACGAGATCTATCCCGAGGTATACGGGACCGCAGCAGGAGCTGAACCAGGAGCTGTACCGCCATTCGAGGACGAGGTGTTATCCGAAGACTTTTCCTGAGCATCCATGTTTCATGCTCAGTATTTATTTAGTTATTTCAGTCTTTTATATTCTGGTCTGTTGAACCATTGTACTAGATATTTATCGGGTTGTTCCCCGAAGTACTTTGTTGAGACTAGCTGATAATTTATATTCCTTATTTATTCTGTGGATCATATTTTATATCTTGTGTGGATGAGATTAGTTGTGCCATGATTGTCGTAGACTTGATTATACAGCTTAAGTATGCCCTGATGGATCCATTAAATTGGGTCTGTCCATCGGTGCGTACTGCTGGCCATTGCCACGTATCTGGTCCTACGGTATTTTAGGACTGGGGCGTGACAGGACCAGCATGAGGATGGCATTGTAGCAGTAGCAGGAATTGGTGAGCATCTTCCCAAAATAATTAAAAAAATTCTTGATGTATTTTCGGAAGAGCTTCCAGGATTACCCCAAGTAAGAGAAATGGAGTTATACATAGAGTTGACGCCAGGAGAAGAACCATTTTCTAACAAGGTCTATCAGATGTCACCAATAAAACTTAATAAGTTAAATCAACATATGGAAGAACTAAAATTAAAAACGTTTATCCGAGCTAGTGGATCACCATGGGAGCACCAACGCTTCTAAAAAAAAGAAGATGGGTCGATACGGTTGTGTATCAACTATAGGCAGCTGAATATCTTAACAGTAAAGAACAAGTATCCATTGCCTAGGATTGATGACTTGTTTGACCAATTAAGTGAAGCAAAAGTATTTTCCAAGATAGACCTTCGATCATGATATTATCAAGTGAGAGTCCGGGAGCAAGATATACCGATGACAACATTTCAAACTCGATATGGGCATTATAAATTGTTAGTTAGCCATTCAGATTGACTAATATACCAGCAATATTTATGAATTTGTTTAATCATATCTTCATGACATACCTAGATCAATTTGTAGTAGTATTCATAGACGATATTCTTGTCTACTCTAACAGTGAAGAAGAGCATGAAGAACATCTTCGAAAGGTGTTACAAGTTCTGAGGGAGCATCAGTTATATGCTAAGCTTAGTAAGTATGAGTTCTAGTTAGATCGTGTATCATTCTTGGGGTACATCATCTCAGGAGAAGGAGTGTCAGTAGATCCCAAGAAGGTTGAGGCAGTAGAGAATTGGCCAGTTCCAAAGATAGTAACAGATGTGCAACGTTTCTTGGGATTGGTAGGATATTACCGGAGGTTCGTGATAGACTTCCTATGGATTTCAGCACCAATGACTTGACTAACCTGTAAGAAGGTAAAGTTTGTTTGGATAGCAGAATGCCAAGCAACATTCGAGAGGTTGAAAGAAAAGTTGATATCAGCACCGATCCTTACACTTCCAGTAGGATCAGGAGGATTTACAGTTTATTGTGACGCTTCTGGGAAAGTACTTGGGTATGTGTTGATGCAGTACGAAAGAGTGATAGCTTATGGATCACGACAGCTTCGAGATCATGAAAAGAATTATCCAACGCATGATTTAGAATTGGCAGTAGTAGTATTTGCGCTCAAGTTATATTGAGGTATTATTTATATGGTGATCGGGTGGAGATATTCACAGATCATAAGAGTTTAAGTATATATTCACCCAGAATGACTTGAATATTTGACAGAGAATGTGGCTAAAATTATTTGGTGATTATGATGTAGCACTTCAATATCATCCAGGCAAGGCAAATATAGTGGCAGATGCTCTGAGTAGAAGGGGCATCGCATTCATCTTGACAACTTAGAAGCATATTCTAGAAGATCTTCTATAAACCCCCTAAATTTTAAATTTTATTTTAAGTATTTTATTAAATGATTAAATTTCTCTAAAGTATTTTCATAGTTAATTAGAAAATAAATTTTATTGATTTAATTATATAAATACTCATTTAGACTCATTCTAGAATTTATTCTATGTTCAAATGTTCTTTTTGAATTTGTATATAGCCGCATCTATATATGTAAAAATATATATTTTAATAAATATAAAGTTATTAATAATAATAAATAGTTAATAATAATAATAGAAATAGTAAATATAATAATAATAAGAAGTTATAATAATAGTAATTGTAATAGTAATAGTAATAGTAATAGTAATAGTAATAATAATAATAATAATAATAGTAATAATAGTAATGATAATAAAAGAAAGAAAATAAAACAAAAGCAAAAGCCCTAAAGCCCTAAAACTCCTATTCCCTAAACACCCAGACCTAACTACTTAAACCTAACCATTCCCATAGAAAAACCCAAACCAATTCCAAATCAACCCAGACTACCCCCCTCCCCCTGTGCGGCACAGACTCTCATTTCCTCCCTATATATATATATATATATATATATATATATATATATATATATATATATATATATATATATATATATATATTTATATATATATATACCGATATACATATTATACAACCAAACCCTAACCCTAATCCTAGACCTCGACCGTCGACCCCCACCCTTACACCGGCGTCGCCGCACCGCCGCAGCCGTGGGCCGCCGCAGCAGCCGCCGACAGGCGCCGTCCGTCGTCCGCGTGCGCGTACAGCGCAGTAACACAGCCCCGTTGTCCCATCTTCATGGAATCATATCTCCCTCATCTTTGATTCTTTTTACGAACGGTTTATCCGTATACGTTCACAACCTAACCCTCTAGGATTCCCTTCAAGCGGGACAAGTTTTCGTGCCCTAAATTGGTCGAAAAATTGACCAAAAGTTTGCCAAAAAACTGACCAAAAATAGTCCAGAATTTTAATCCAAACCCCCATGTTCATGCCTAATTTACCACCAACCTGTTTATTATTTTCAAAATCTATTTAAAAAGTTTTCTTCTCTATATAACCGAGAATTTAACTGTTCTTTTACTTTTTATTAATTTGTTTTCTCTGTTAAATTAGTTGGCCTCCAAAACGACCAAAAACTTGATATTTTAAAACTAAAATTTTGTAATACGGAGTGTGCCCGGCCAAACAGGATTGCCTTATCGTGTACCAATTTTACCGAAAGACGTGTATGATATATCCTGACATGTGGGCTTTCACGGAAGTTGATTCGGACGTGTGTGCGCGTCGAAATCAACCTGTATCCGTAAAAAGTCCCCATATCGCAATTTTTATAAAATACCACCCTATTTTGTGTACGCTCATTAGAATATGACAAAACTTATGCCATTGGATTCGTGGTATCATACTGGTCCTGTGATCCAAGTTTCATGCGATTCTGAGACAGTTGACTAAGCCGCCTATTTGCAGGCCCCACGGTTTGACTTGAAGGGCGAATTTGTGATCGGCTCACCGGAATCCAAAATTAGATATATCGTTGAGTTCGTATCGACGTTTAAAATTTATTTGACCTATAATTTATTCTATTTAGAGACTTTACCTCTAGCACGTATTTCGGTGCAAAGTGGGCCACATATGGACCCTACTTTGACCCAAAATTACTATTTTGTTCCTGTGTCCAAATTGGACGAAAGGGTAGTATTTTTTAGCTATCTCACTTATTCTGGGAATGTTGGTGATGTTTATTTCAGCATTCGTAGATGTTTATTCTGATGCCATAGTTCTGATCCCTTGTGCTTGACGTCTCGACGCTTACACTTTGCAGCTTTCTTGCCAGGCAAGATACCTTGCCAAATTGCTTATAGTATTTTGCATGCTTATTATATTTTTATATATTCATTATATATATGTATTTTTTTTAGTCATAATATTATACTATATATATGTTGACACATAGTATCATAGGAGGGGAGGACAATCAGTAGACGTATGGGCTACCCACTCTGGTAAACTATAGTAACTAGCACGCACAACGGTAGTTGTGTCACGAGGGTCGCTACCCTTGTGGTATGTCGATTGATGGTGTCACGATGGTCGTTACCCTCGCGGTATGACGGCTTATGTTGTTCATGGAAATGTGTGTGAGTTGTGAGATAGATAAAGTATCCTACACCTACCCATATGTAGAAATGGTTGTCCTCATTATGCATATTCATATAGATTGTCTAGTATAGCGTACTTATATACTTTTTGTCTATTATGCATGTTTTACTGTATTCAATTGGCACTGCCTCTGAGGACCTGGTCCCTTTCCAGGTATAGACGATCATGACTACTCGTAGGAGCACGGATCAGGACTTGCTACTTCTCTCTCATTCGAGGAGGTCTTCTCTTCGAGACTCATTGATCAGTTAGATGTACTTATTTTATCTCTCTTATATTCTAGTTGGTAGTGGATTTGTCTCTACCCAACTACTTGTTCTTATCAAGCATTTTATACTTGATTCAGTTATATAGTTGATTGGTTATATGATTCTGTGGATGAGATCTAGTTATGCCCTGTGACTTATGACATAAATATATACCACTTGTGAATTATTATTCATAATACATCATACTTATGTGTTATGGTTTCCATATATTGGAGTTGCCTTATACATACAGTTGGTATGCTTATGTATTCCTAGTCCTACATATTTTGGGACTGGGGTGTGACATATTTTTATGGTGGCTCATGCAGGTCGAGAGCATATTATCTCGATTATGTTACTGTATCGAGCAAGCCTACGCATATGATTAGAATATAGGATCTCATCCACTTATTTAATCACCTCCCTTGATTTTATTTTGCATTCTTATTTGATTGCTTGCTTGGCAACTTGCTTGATCCTTTCACAACGTCAATCCTCTCTTTTCTCTCGTGATTGATAAGGGTTAGGAAGATGACTTGTACTAGGTATATACCCTCTATTGTTCAATAACACTATTAGTTAAATTCTTATAAGTTTGGTAGTATGCCTCATAACCTAGTATCACATAGTCCTTTTGACCCATTAATGAAGTGTAATTGAATGACACCAACTATAGGCTTGCATAAGAAGATAGTGTTTATCTAGACTGTAGAACTTAGAGGCCCATACCCACATTTGGTCGACTATAGACTTAGATAAGAAGTTAGTATGGCAACGATATAGGCACAGCACTGGTCTTCTTGATAAACTTAAATTATTTTGTACCTTCCTTCATCATAATCCAACGTACTTATATTTTCTGGACTACCTCCGCTTATGCTGCTATTTTATAGCCTACTTTTGCAAGCTTATTCTTTTATCAAGCTTATTCATGATGTATGTGTTATTAGGGACGCCTACTAATACATTGTCTAAATCAGATCAGTGTATTATGGTCTGATCAACTTTAGTGCGCTTGGTTTGCTCTTCGCATGACTACTTTACATTGATTAAGATATAGTTGACTCAACATGTTAGATGAATATACTTGCCCTTTAGACATGTCCGAGCATATCTTATCGATTATATAACTGTACTGATATAAGCATGTGAATAAGAATTTACCAAAATATGATCTCATCTACAACTGCCCTGACAACTCTCTTTTTGAATTCTTTAATCGCATTGAATCCCGTACTTGTATTCTATCACCTCCTCCTTGAATTCTTTATTATTATTTTTCGTCTTCCCCTATTTCGAAAAGACGAACGCTCGTGCTTAATATAAGTTGATACACAGAGAGTACTAGATATACCCCATAGGCCAATCACATTACTTTGTGACTATCTTTTGTGATTAAGGGCATATCACATGTGATATATTTGGTGTTAAATATTTTGAGAATATGTTGATATTTTAACTAGATGGCATACCCACGATGCTAATGGATGACACGAGTAGCAGTAGTAGTACTCTCTTTCCTATAACCATCTCGTCCCCTTGGGTTTCTCATCTTCTCTTCCATATCCATTCCTTTTCCCATGCTTAATTCTTTCTATCGTAGTTGCATCTTTTCATGCCAACATGAATTATTGATTTACTTCGACCTCACCTTTTATTTTGTTAGTTAAAATATAACCGGGTTAGTAATGATTAATAACTAAAAGATGAGTTCATGATAACCCTTATGTATATGCACTATAGCAATATCTGTATTCTCTTATAAAAAAACCTTGAGTAGCATCCTTTAGTCTAACATGAATTAGTTGGATTGTTGAAATGGTTCATACTTCTAATAGTTTTATAAAGTTAGTCAAGACCTTAATTGTTGCCCTAAAACTTAGACTAAGCTTAGAAAAGAGTTGAAGGCACTTGTTATGAACTAATGACTATGACAAATCGCTGACAAGGTAGCGACAGCTACAGCTATACCACTATAGTAGAGTAGTCAAATTATTTATAGACATACTGGCCAGGTGGCATGGCAGTATCAGACTACGATACTTGACGGTTACAGAGAAAAATTATGGTTATGAAATTCCAGACAAGTATCCCAAAAATTTTGATCCAATAAATAAATTCGTCTTACAACCTAGACAATAGCCTCAAAAGACTTTGACTACCAGTAGAATTCCTGTAAGTTGGGTAGTGTTGGCAAGTTAGAGGATAAAAGAATAGTGTACACACAATAAGGGAGGAAAGTGTTAGGGTAGCTAACCATAACCTCTTAGGAAATACTGCAAGCTAGCAATGAAGTGTTAATAGCTATTTATTACGAATATGGGTTAGTGTTAATTTCGAGGACGAAATTATTGTAAGTTGGATAGAATATAAACCCCCTAAATTTTAAATTTTATTTTAAGTATTTTATTAAATTATTGAATTTCTTTCAAGTATTTTCATAGTTAATTAGAAAATAAATTTTATTGATTTAATTATATAAATACTCATTTAGACTTATTCCAAAAATAATTTTTATTATTTTAGAGTCTTGTTAAAGGGCGATAAATTTTCTAGAATTTATTCTATAGGCAAATATTCTTTTTGAATTTTTATATAGCCTCATTTATATATGTAAATATATATATGTTAATAAATATAAAGTTATTAATAATAATAAATATTTAATAGTAATAATAGAAATAGTAAATATAATAACAATAATAAAAATAATAAGTAAGAATAATAAGTAATAATAATAGTAATAGTAATAGTAATAACAATAATAATAATAATAATAATAATAGTAATAATAGTAATGATAATAAAAGAAAGAAAACAAAACAAAAGAAAACAAAAGCAAAAGCAACAGCCCGAAAAATCCTATTCCCTAAATACCCAGACCTAACTACTTAAACCTAACCATTCCCACAGCAAAACCCAAGCCAATTCCTAATCAACCTAGACTACCCCCCACCCCTCGCGCGGCACGGACTCTCATCTCCTCCATATATATATATATATATATATATATATATTATACAACCACTACTAAAATAAGCGGAGCGACGCTTTTTAGCGATTCCATGTAAAAAAAGTCGCTGGACGTCGCTAATTGGCGATATTTAGCGACGTTTAGCGACTTTTATTTAGTTTTTAAAAGATTAGTCACTATAAGTTCAATTTATGTCGCTAATATATTTTATTTAGCGACGTTTAGCGACATTTTTTAGCGACGTATATATTTTGGACATTTAGTGACATCATTAGCGATGTTTAATACGTCGCTAAATTAGCGACGTAATTATTGGCGTCGCTAAAACGTTGCTAAATTCTAAATTAGCGACGTTATTATTGGCGTCGCTAAAACGTCGCTAAATTTTTTACTTAGGGCTGATTCCTCCCATTTTCTTCGATCTGTCCCTCTCCCTCTCCCAAATTTCAAGCCCGCTCCGGCTCCTTATTCCTCCCTCCGGCGACCCCCCTCGGCCGCGTCCTCCCCCTCCAGCTCCCCTCCTCCCTCCGGCGCCCCCTCCTCCCTCCCGGTGACCCCCCTCCAACCACGTCCTCCCCCCTCCGGTCGCGTCCTCCCCCCTCCTCCTCTAGGTAAACCCTCTCTCTCTCTCTCTCTCTCTCTCTCATATGTGACTGACACAGACACGACACACACACACACTGATACAGACACTGATTAGGACCTAGGGTTAGGATCTGTACATTGTGTCTACATACTTAACCCCTCCCTCTCTATCTGTACATTTATTTGTCTATTTCAGTCTCTATCTATACCTTTTGTGCATAGCTAACTTTCGGATTCACTTGTTAGTTGGATCTGCTTCTTGTTCATCATTATTGTGAATATATTCTAGGGTCTATGGTTCTTCTGTAATACATCAATTTAGTAGATTTCAATTACTATACTAGCATAAACCACCTTGCAGTCATAATTCAAAGAGAATAGGAGTATTCTCTTTTGTGGTTAAGCTGGCATAGTGCCTCTTGTTCACAAGCCCTCTTCTGTATTCATGCTTGTCATTTTGAGCTAGTTTTGTCCTTGCTCTTTTTCCTGTGTACTCAACCTAGTGAGTTTTCTGGTTGTTTTGAAATTTGGAGTTTCAAGTGCATACCTCATTGGCTAGAGTAGCTACCTTCCTTAGTAATATCACCCATAATGTAGTAATTTCTCATTGCTACCTCATATCCTTGTGTAGCTTATAGTTCCTCGGGCTCTTTTATTCTCTCTTTTACTCCCTCATTGGCTAGAGTAGCTAGCTTCCTTAGTAATCCCTTTTGTAAATAACCTGGGGATAAATAAATGAAACTAAATCCTTTATGTTAGTATGGTATCAAAGCTATGACTACATCATATGTTGCACGAACACGTATATGACATGACACACATGGTAAGGACACAATGACATGGACACGACACGACACTTATTTTGGTATGTCACATAGTGTATTTTGGAATGTCTAATTTTGCCCAATATGTGATACAACCTATATTTGTGGAATGTTCGCGTGTCCTAGGTAACACCAAAACTTATCTTTTCTCTCTCTTATCTTCCCTAGTCTAGCCTATTCCTAGGAAATCTAGTCGCCACTTTCTCCCCTCATCTCTTTCTAACCTAGACCTAACCCTAACCCTAACCCTACCCGACGTCATCATTTGCCCCATCTCATGACTCATATCACTTGAACCACCTGCAAACCCTAAACCTAACCTGCTAATTTTTATTGCCATGGCCAACCTCCCACCCTAATCAACTTGATATACGATCTCAACCTGTTTCTTTTGTTGCCGCCACCATCACCAACTCCATCTTCCATCGACCTGTAAGCCTTTTACATGGCCCCGACACTACTACCATCGTAGCTCTTCTCAGTAAGCCACCAAAACCACCCTAAACTGCTACAACAAATCATCACTCATAACCACCATTAGACCATAATCCTAACTCTAGCCCCCATAAATAGCAAAACTTGGATCACCTTCTCTTTTATGATCATAATTCTAAGTTTTCATACTCTACATCTAGATCTCGAAACCCTAGCCGACTTAATCCAAACCTTAGCATTCTCTCTTCTATTCTTACTCATATCTTAGTGATGACACATTAATTTAAACCCCTAGTTCTTTTTCAAATACTACATTGTCATCCCTTGATTTGATATAGCCTCGGTATCCTGCTCTGAGTTATCCTCACCCATCTTCAGTCGAGTTCTTCTCCATAGGCTCTGATCAAAGATTTTACTGATATACGTCGTCACATATATCTTATCTCCGACCACTTTATCTTCTCTGAGTCTTCTCCTCCTCTGATGTCACCTTTGAGCTACGATTCATCACCATGACAACCTTTGCATAGTCGTTCTTCTCCGCTTGAATCTTTTAGAGAGATCTATCTCCTTGTAATCATTCACCATGAACCCCTCTCCTTAGTATTCCTTTGATGGACCTTATTCCTATACATGTGGCTTCCTTGTTCCTAATCGAAGGGGGGAGTAGGCCAACAAGAGGCGTAGAAATGCATTTTGGAATAATTATTAGGTGGCCAATAGTGCAAGAAGTATAGGCTTGAAGCCAAGCAAGAGTTATAATACATGTGTCCTATTTCTTGTTTAGAGAACAATACATGTGTTTCCCTCTTTGTTTCAACTTCGTACTTAATTTATGGCGACTCCTAAGCGATTATCAGTTGAGTGTTCCATCGAAGGGGTCGGCTGTCACGCCCCAGTCCCAAAATGCCGAGGGACTGGAGATGTGCGGCAATGGCCAGCAGCACGCACCGATGGACAACCCAATTTAATGGATCCATCAGGGCATGCTTAAGCTGTAGTCTAGCAGGAAATAGATCCAATGTTACAGGTCACAGACTAGTCTAATCTCATCCACAACAGATAATCACAGATTAAATGTCAGAAATAATGCAACAGAATAACTATCAAATCTCAATAAATATCTCGGTGAACAATCCGAGATTATGTCTAATACATCCAAAGCAAATGGACAAGAAATAAAGGAACTGGAAATAGAAACAGAAATAACTGACTACATACGGCCAAAGCTCAGGATAAGTCCTCTGGTGCGAGCTCGTCTTCAGGTCCTGGTACAGCTCCTGGAAGTGCTCATGTACGGTGTAGCTCTGGATGGATCTCTTCAGCTATACCTGGGGACATCATCCATTCCAGGTCCTCAGGGGACATAACAAGGTACAAATAATACAAGCCAAAATATAAGCAGTGCAGCAGAATTAAATGAAACAGCAAGGTAAACTATGTAACCAGCTAAGTGATAAATGCAAGTTGAGAGCATCACTAGAACTCAGGCTGAGACCGCTACAAGCTCTGTGTCGGGGAGCCGGTAGCAGTAATAACACGTAAAGGGTCTAGCTCTGCTGGAGAGTCTACGACCTCACACTAATAATATATATATATATATAAAAACAGCCTGTAGCCTGTGTGTCTCTCCCCACCCAATGTAATCCACGTCTCATGTCCATGACACGCAAGATCATAACTAATGCAGCAGTCATATAATGTCTAGGAATAAACTGTCCATGTCATAACCTGTATCCTATACAGAATCATCGTGAATATCTCAAGAGGATTCTGTCTCATGAATAGTGTCAAGTGTCCTGGGTTTTGTTGTACTTGATAGGACAAGTACCAAGAGTAAGGGTAACGAATATCCATCTCTAAATGACGTACCCAACACCGCGTACGGTGTTGGCACCCGACTATGATCGGACACTCGGTACGTCACACGTTTCCTAGGTTAAGCAGTTAAAACAAGTTATAATTAAAACAAGGAAATATGCAACAAGACTGTAAAGTTGGCAAGGTATACTTGCCCTCTGATATATAACTAAGCCAAGGAATATTTAGCAAAGACTGCAAGTTTTGGCGAGGTACACTTGCCTGTGGTTCCGGCTCTGATTTCGGCTCTGACTTCAGTTGGATTTGCAGGCGGTACTCCGGTTGCTGAAACAAACATCACCATCAGATCCAGAAAATATCAATCAGCTAGAAACATCTGTCCTTGAGTCCAATTTGGAGACAAGGGCAGAAACGGCAGTTTCGGGTCAAAACGTGGTCCACATGTGGGCCCGCTTTGCACCGAAAAATGTGTCCGGGTCAAAGGTCTCCAAATTCACCAAACTTAGTGTCAACAGGTCAGGAACGATGATACGAACCCAACAGAACTTCCAGAATTGGATTTCGATGAGCCGATCACAAAATCGCCCGTCGAGCGGGGCCTGTGGGGCCCACGACACGCGATTTCGTTAACGTTCTCAGAATCGAACCAAACTTGACCCACAGGACCAGCGTATTGCTACGAGTCTGATGGCGCAAGTTTCATCTCGATCCGACGTGTGTACACAAAGTTAGGGCACGTTCCAGAAAGTACGGATACGGGACGATGTCCGCGGATACGCGTTAATTCCGGTGTGCATGCACACCCGAATCAGCTTCTGCGAAATCCCACACGTCCGTATCGACGATGCGCACGTATCTGTGAAGACCGCAGGCGACCAAGTCGTCCCGTTTGGCGGAGCGTACTCAGTTCCGGGGTGAAACAGGGTCTGATTTTTTCCTGTTTTTGGATCACGGTGTGCGATCACCACAGGACGCGATGCCCCGAACAGTTTGTCCGGACACCGAGAGGGTCATACAGGCTTCGCAACGCAATTTGCGGAATCAAAAACGGAGCTACGAGCAAAAAGTTACGCATACCTGAACCGGGCTGAAAAATCGGGAATTCGTCGTGTCCGACTCGACAAGGACACTGTGTCCCGTGTCCGTGTCCGACACAGAATAGTAATTAGGGTTAGGTTTAGGGTTTGGGATCCGGCGGAGACGGTCGGCTCTGCGGCGGAGGGCGGCCGGTGCTGAGACGGAGGGGGCCGGCCAGGGCGAGGGCGGCGCGGCCGCCGGAGGCGGCGGCTGCGGCTTGCTGCGGCCTGCTGTTGACGTCGACGGCGATCGACGGAGGAGGAAGGAGGGGGTCGTCGGTCGAGGCTGCGGGCGGCTGAGCTGGGAGGCGGGGAGCGGCGTGCTGGGGTGGCGCCGAGGCGCTGGCAGCGGCGTCGAGCGGGGTGGCGGGGAAGGCGGTCGACGGCGGGTGGCGGACGGAGGGATGGCCGAAGGGGCTGAACGGGGGGGGGAATTTATAGGGAGGAGGAGGGAGAGGGTGGCGCCGGGCAAGGCGGAGGGGCTGGGGGTCATGGGGACGCGGGCGGGACGCGTGGCCGGGCGAGGCGGCGCGCTGAGCGGCGGGCGGAATGTCGGGCGACGCGGGGGCTGGGGTTCGTGGGTGAAGACGGGTCGGCGGGTCGCGGGTCGGGCGGCGGAGGATCCGACCCGACCCGCTGGGCAGGGTCTGGGCCGGGCGGGGCTGGGCCCGGTTTCGGCCCAATGGCCGGGCCGGGCTCGGGTTTAAAAAAAAATAATAAAAAAATTAATAAAAATAATAATAAAATCAGTAATTATTTAATAAAATAATTAATTAAATAATTAAATTTAGGTGCTTTATAAATAGGTCCGGGGCCCAATAAATTCCAGAAAAATTGCCCTAAGTCCAGTTTTTCATTTTACATCCAAAAATATTATTTTTATAATATTTTAATACTGTTTAATATCAATTAAAAATCATTGAATAATTAAAACCCAGTTTTTAAATTACAGAAAATTCCCAGAAAATTCCAAAAAATTATGAAAAATCCAGTTTTTAAAATTTTGAAAATTCAGGGGGTTTACAATCTACCCCCCTTAAGAGGATTGCGTCCTCGCAATCAAAGAATAACCTGTCAACAGAGATGACGCGGTCGCAAGCATCGTTTGAAAACACATCACAAGAGACTTCAGGGAAATACCGTTTCCCTAAAAATTGAAAGTTTACACTTTCTAGGAAATCTAGTTAAAGCAAAAGTCTACAACTTTTATGAAAACCAGGTTGTTATTAACAAGTTGCAATTTACTAGGTTGGGGCTGAGGTCACGAACCAACGGGCACGAGCTAAAACAAGACTAGAAACAGATAACTATAAATCACTTACGCGCATCAGCTACTCCACGAGTCTGCGCGTTCTCCACTGTCGTCGCTGGAGCTTGTCCGTGTCCTTGCAGTTGCTTCCTCTGCTGCTGTTGAGTCTGCTGGAAGAGTGTTGCCTGGGTTACCAAGGGTGGCCTCGGTATTGGTGAAGCTTGCAATGTTGGAGAGGCTGACCGTGGTGCTGGTAACACTTGCTGGTTACCTGTTGGTATTCTGTCTCGACGCTCAGGGCATTCTTTGAATGAATGCTGACTGGATCCGCAAGCTATGCATAATCTCTTCTTTCGTCTGCACTCGTCCTCAGTGTGGCCTCGCCGGTGACAATATGAACAGACAGGTATTGCTGGTGGAGATGCTTCTGGTGGCTGGTGTATGTGAGACTTCCTTGCGATTTCTGCCTGTGGTACTACAGCTGGGGCTGATAAGGCGGGTTGAAGATTCGTCACTGCTTTCTCCCGATGCCGAGGACAATCCTTGGCCAAGTGTTCATTGGTTCCGCAAATCAGGCATAATCCTAACTTACGTCTGCACCCGCTCTCAATGTGGCCTTGTTTGTGACAATATTGACAGGTAGGCAGTACTTGCGGAGATGCTTCGGGTGGCTGGTGCAGCTGAGACTTCTTTGGAGTTCCTTCCTGTGGTGTTCCGGCTGGTGTTGATGTGGCTGGTTGGTGAATCACCACTGCTTTCTCTCGACGTTCTGGGCAATCCCTTACCGAATGCTTCTGGGATCCACAAGATAGACATTGTCCCAGTCTGCGTCGGCATTCTTTAGCGATGTGGCCTACCTTGCCACAGTAGTGACAAGTAGGAAGGAATGAGACTCCTGATGCTGTTCTTGGTAGTGGATGTATCTGTGGCCGCTTTGCAGCTCTTTCTTGTTGTGATTGGTCCGGTGCTGACGCATACGACCGCTTTTGGCTGGACTCGATCCTTGTGGTGCACTCCACGGGTCTTGCTGCAGTAAGGACGTCCTCGTCGAAGGCGGTTGTATTTGAACTGTTTGGCCTCCGTGACTCCGAGCTAGTTCTATCGATGGAGTTCTCCGATTGGTTTTGTTGAGCTTCTTGTTGCACCCTTTGATAGGCTCGCATCATTATGTAGAACATGCGGAACATCTGCTGTTCGTTCATAGGTGGTCCCAGTGGGAAGGAAGGCATCGGTGGAGTAGGCTGCGTCGATGGTGGAACGTCATCTTGATGGGTTCTCGAGGCAGGCTGACTTGCTTGACTGCCTTGTGATGATTGGCCTTCACCGACTGGTATCACATCGTCTTCTTGGGTAACCACAACGGTTTGTGGTGTTTCTGCATGAGCCTCGTTGCTGGCTTGTGGGTCCATTTCCCTGTATCCAAAATAAACGATAAGAGGCACACAGGAATCAAGGCAGGATGCAAGTCAATAAATTAATTCGAGTAGATATCAAGAACGATTCAAGCAAGTGGATAAGATCCTAAAACTTATCCTAGCTTCTTTGCAGTCCTGTTCGATCCCTGAGTTGAAACCGAACGATTTAGTCGAGGACCTGCATGGGCCACCACAGAAACCATGTCACGCCCCAGTCCCAAAATGTCGAGGGACTGCAGAGGCGTGGCAATGGCCAGCAGCACGCACCGATGGACAACCCAATTTAATGGATCCATCAGGGCATGCTTAAGCTGTAGTCTAACAGGAATTAGGGCAATAGTTATAAGTCACGGGTTATTCTATTCTCATCCACACAGATAATCACAGATTAAATGTCAGAAATAATGCAACAGAATAACTATCAAATCTCAATAAATATCTCGGTGAACAATCCGAGATTATGTCTAATACATCCAAAGCAAATGGACAAGAAATAAAGGAACTGGAAATAGAAACAGAAATAACTGACTACATACGGCCAAAGCTCAGGATAAGTCCTCTGGTGCGAGCTCGTCTTCAGGTCCTGGTACAGCTCCTGGAAGTGCTCCTGTACGGTGTAGCTCTGGATGGATCTCTTCAGCTATACCTGGGGACATCATCCATTCCAGGTCCTCAGGGGACATAACAAGGTACAAATAATACAAGCCAAAATATAAGCAGTGCAGCAGAATTAAATGAAACAGCAGGGTAAACTATGTAACCAGCTAAGTGATAAATGCAAGTTGAGAGCATCACTAGAACTCGGGCTGAGACCGCTACAAGCTCTGTGTCGGGGAGCCGGTAGCAGTAATAACACGTAAAGGGTCTAGCTCTGCTGGAGAGTCTACGACCTCACACTAATAATATATATATATATATGAAAATAGCCTGTAGCCTGTGTGTCTCTCCCCACCCAATGTAATCCACGTCTCATGTCCATGACACGCAAGATCATAACTAATGCAGCAGTCATATAATGTCTAGGAATAAACTGTCCATGTCATAACCTGTATCCTATACAGAATCATCGTGAATATCTCAAGAGGATTCCGTCACATGAATAGTGTCAAGTGTCCTGGGTTTTGTTGTACTTGATAGGACAAGTACCAAGAGTAAGGGTAACGAATATCCATCTCTAAATGACGTACCCAACACCGCGTACGGTGTTGGCACCCGACTATGATCGGACACTCGGTACATCACACGTTTCCTAGGTTAAGCAGTTAAAACAAGTTATAATTAAAACAAGGAAATATGCAACAAGACTGTAAAGTTGGCAAGGTATACTTGCCCTCCGATATATAACTAAGCCAAGGAATATTTAGCAAAGACTGCAAGTTTTGGCGAGGTACACTTGCCTGTGGTTCCGGCTCTGATTTCGACTCTGACTTCAGTTGGATTTGCAGGCGGTACTCCGGTTGCTGAAACAAACATCACCATCAGATCCAGAAAATATCAATCAGCTAGAAATGCCTGTCCTTGAGTCCAATTTGGAGACAAGGGCAGAAACGGCAGTTTCGGGTCAAAACGGGGTCCACATGTGGGCCCGCTTTGCACCGAAAAACGTGTCCTGGTCAAAGGTCTCCAAATTCACCAAACTTAGTGTCAACAGGTCAGGAACAAAGATACGAACCCAACGGAACTTCCAGAATTGGATTCCGATGAGCCGATCACAAAATCGCCCGTCGAGCGGGGCCTGTGGGGCCCACGACACGCGATTTCGTCAACGTTCTCAGAATCGAACCAAACTTGACCCACAGGACCAGCGTATCGCTACGAGTCCGATGGCGCAAGATTCGTCTCGATCCGACGTATGTACACAAAGTTAGGGCGCATTCCAGAAAGTACGGATACGGGGCGATGTCCGCGGATACGCGTTGATTTCGGTGTGCATGCACACCCGAATCAGCTTCCACGAAATCCCACACGTCCGTATCGACGATGCGCACGTATCTGTGAAGACCGCGCGCGACCAAGTCGTCCCGTTTGGCGGGGCGTACTCAGTTTCGGGGTGAAACAGGGTCTGGTTTTTTTCTGTTTTTGGATCGCGGTGTGCGATCACCACAGGACGCGATGCCCCGAACAGTTTGTCCGGACACCGAGAGGGTCATACAGGCTTCGCAACGCAATTTGCGGAATCGAAAACGGTTCTACGAGCAAAAAGTTACGCATATCTGAACCGGGCTGAAAAATCGGGAATTCGTTGTGTCCGACTCGACACGGACACTGTGTCCCGTGTCCGTGTCCGACACAGAATAATAATTAGGGTTAGGTTTAGGGTTTGGGATCCGGTGGAGACGGTCGGCTCTGCGGCGGAGGGCGGCCGGTGCTGAGACGGAGGGGGCCGGCCAGGGCGAGGGCGGCGCGGCGGCCGGAGGCGGCGGCTGCGGCTTGCTGCGGCCTGCTGTTGACGTCGACGACGATCGACGGAGGAGGAAGGAGGGGGTCGTTGGTCGAGGCTGCGGGCGGCTGAGCTGGGAGGCGGGGAGCGGCGAGCTGGGGTGGCGCGAAGGCGCTGGCAGCGGCGTCGAGCGGGGTGGCGGGGAAGGCGGTCGACGGCGGGTGGCGGACGGAGGGATGGCCGAAGGGGCTGAACGGGGGGGGGGAATTTATAGGGAGGAGGAGGGAGAGGGTGGCGCCGGGCAAGGCGGAGGGGCTGGGGGTCGTGGGGACTCGGGCGGGACGCGTGGCCGGGCGAGGCGGCGCGCTGAGCGGCGGGCGGAACGCCGGGCGACGCGGGGGCTGGGGTTCGTGGGTGAAGACGGGTCGGCGGGTCGCGGGTCGGGCGGCGGAGGATCCGACCCGACCCGCTGGGCAGGGTCTGGGCCGGGCGGGGCTGGGCCCGGTTTCGGCCCAATGGGCCGGGCCGGGCTCGGGTTTAAAAAAAAAAAAAAATAATAATAATAATAAAAATAATAATAAAATCAGTAATTATTTAATAAAATAATTAATTAAATAATTAAATTTAGGTGCTTTAAAAATAGGTCCGGGGCCCAATAAATTCCAGAAAAATTGCCCTAAGTCCAGTTTTTCATTTTACATCCAAAAATATTATTTTCATAATATTTTAATACTGTTTAATATCAATTAAAAATCATTGAATAATTAAAACCTAGTTTTTAAATTACAGAAAATTCCTAGAAAATTCCAGAAAATTGTGAAAAATCCAGTTTTTAAAATTTGAAAATTCAGGGGGTTTACATCGGCGAACCCAGAGAATTCAAAGGAGGGTTGCTCTGGGTCTATTTTTAATTAGAAATTCATAAATTACAAGAATAATAGTTTGGAAACAATTCAGTATTTTTTTCTGTAAAATTAGCGACGTTTAGCGACATTTAGACACGTCGCTAACTACGTCGCTAATTAGCGACGTTAGAAAATGTCGCTACATACGTCGCTAAATACGTCGTTGTACGTCATAAATTGCTGACATGGCAGTACTGCCATGTCATTAAAGACGTCGCTGTCACGTCGATATATAAGTCGCTAATTAGCGACGTTTGTTTACGTCGCTAATTAGTGACGTTGCGTCGCTAAACGTCGCTAATTTAGCGGCACATTTAAGTCGCTAAAAATATCGGTATAGCGACCTTTAGCAACGTTTTTCCTTTCAGCGACGTGCTGATTTCCGACTTCTGTAAAACGTCGCTAATTACGTCGCTAAACATGATTAGCGACATTTTTTGTCATTTAGCGACATTTTTTTACGTCGCTAATTTGAATTTTTATGGTAGTGAACCAAACCCTAACCCTAGACCTCGACCGTCGACCTCGTGTCGTGCCGCCGCAGCAGCTGCCGATAGGCGCCGTCTGTCGTCCGTGTGTGCGCACAGCGCAGTAACACAGCCCCGTCGCCCATCTTCAAGGTATCATATCTCCCTCATCTTTGATTCTTTTTGCGAACGATTTATCCGTGTACATTCACAACCTAACCCTCTAGGATTTTCTTCAAGCGGGACGAGTTTTTGTGCCCTAGATTGGTCAAAAAATCGACCAAAAATTGGTTAAAAAACTGACCAAAAACAGTCCACAATTTTAATCCAAACTCCCATGTTCATGCATAATTTACCACCAACCTATTTAATATTTTTAAAATCTAATTAAATGGTTTTATTCTCTATATAACTAAGAATTTAACTATTCTTTTACTTTTTATTAATTTATTTTATCTATTAAATTATTTGGCCTCCAAAACGATCAAAAACTTGACATTTTAAAACTAAAATTTTATGATATGGAGTGCGTCCCGTCAAACGGGACCGCCTCATCATATACCAATTACACCGAAAGGCGCGTATGGTATATCCTGACGTGTGGGCTTTCGCAGAAGTTGATTCAGACGTGTGTGTGTGCATCGAAATCAACCCGTATCCGTAAAAAGTTCCTGTATCGCAACTTTTGTAAAATACCACCTCATTTTATATACGCTCGTCAGAATATGACAAAATTTATGCCATTGGATTCGTAGTATCATGTTGGCCTTGTGACCCAAGTTTTATGCGATTCTGAGACAGTTGACCAAGACGCCTATTTGGAGGCCCCACGGTTTGACTTGAAGGACGAATTTATGATCGGCTCACCGGAATCTAAAATTGGATATATCGTTGAGTTCGTATCGACATTTAAAATTTTCTTGACTTATAATTTGTCCTATTTATAGACCTTTACCTCTGACACGCATTTCGGTATAAAGTAGGCCACATATGGACCCCATTTTGACCCAAAATTATCGTTTTGCCCCTGTGTCCAAATTGGACGAAAGGGTAGTATTTTCTAGCTATCTCGCTTATTCTGGGAATATTGGTTATGTTTATTTCAGCATCCCGAGATGTTCATTCTGATGCCATAGTTCTGATCCCTTGTGCTTGACGTCTGGATGCTTACACTTTGCAACTTTCTTGCCAGGCAAGATACCTTGCTAAATTGCTTATAGTACTTTGTATGCTTAATATATTTTTATATATTTATTATATATGTATTTTTTTCCAGTCTTAATTATATACTATATATATGTTGACACACACTTGACACATAGTATCATGGGAGGGGAGGACAATCAGTTGGCGTATAGGCTACCCACTCTGGTAAATAATAGTAACTAGCATGCACTACAGTAGTTGTGTCACGATGGTCGCTACCCTCACGGTATGACGGCTTATGATGTTCATGGACGTGTGTGTGAGTTGTGAGATAGATAAAGTATCCTACACCTACCCATACGTCGAAATGGTTGTCCTCATTATGCATATTCGTATATATTGTCTAGTACAGCGTACTTATATGCTTTTTGTCTATTATGCATGTTTTACTGTATTTAATTGGCATGCTTATATGTATCTTATTATGTCACTCTGAGGACCTGGTCTCTTTCCAGGTATAGACAATCATGACTACTCGTAGGAGCATGGATCAGGACTTACTACTTCTCTCTCATTCGAGGAGCTCTTCTCTTCAAGCCTCATTGATCAGTTAGATGTACTTATTTTATCTCTCTTATATTCTAGTTGGTAGTGGATTTGTCTCCACCCAACTGCTTATTCTTATCAAGCATTTTATACTTGATTCAGTTATATAGTTGATTGGTTATATAATTCTGTGGATAAGATCTAGTTATGCCCTGTAACTTATGACATAAATATATACCACTTGTGAATTGTTATTCATAATAAAGCATACGTATGTGTTATGGTTTCCATATATTGGAGTTGCCTTATACATACGACTGTCATGCTTACGTATTTCTAGTCCTACGTATTTTGGGACTGCGGCGTGACATCTTTAAGAGATGGACATTGAGATAGTGTTACCTCAAGAGACATGAGTATTAGCCAGCCTTCAGATACAATCAACTTTGATGGAGAGGATCAAGTCAGCGCAGGCAGAAGATTTCCAGATTTAGAAGCTTAGGGCAGAATATGAGTCAGGACTTAGGAAGGAATTAAGGATTCATGAAGACGAAACACTTAGATTTGGAAGTTGTCTTAGTGTGCCAAGTAGAGATATTAGACAAGAAGTAATGACTGAGGCACACATTTTCCAATATTCTATTCATCTATGAGGCACAAAGATGTACCATGATATCAAGCAGCACTTCTGGTAGAACATAATAAAAAGAGAGATAGCTCGATTCGCTTCACGGTGTCTTGTATGTCAGCAAGTGAAGGCAGAGCAGTAAAGACCAGCATGATTATTGCAACCACTGCATATTCCAGAGTGAAAGTGGGAACATATTACGATGGACTTCGTGCCTAGTTTACCAAGATCTTCTGTTGGATGCGACGCAGTTTGGGTGATGTATATCGACTCACAAAAGTAGCACATTTTCTTCTATTTTGAGTAGGACAGTCCACGGAGCACTTAACGGAGATGTATATGTGGCAGATAGTGAGGCAGCATGGAGTTCTAGCAATTATAGTGTAAGATTGTGATACTCGCTTTATATCATATTTTTGGCAGAGTTTGCACGAGCACTTGGGTACTAAGTTGAGATTCAGCACCGCTTACCATCCTTAGATAGATGGGCAGTCAGAAAGGACAATCCAGACTTTGGAAGATATGCTACGGGCTTGTACCTTAGACTTTGGTGGGTCTTGGGAAGATCATCTTTATTTAGTGGAATTCTCATAAAATAACAATTATCAGGCCAGCATATAGATGGCTTCTTTCAAGGCATTGTACGGAAGAAAGTGTAGGTCACCCTTAGCATGGGATGACATTGGTGAACGAAAGACGTTGGAGCCTGAGATGATCACTCAAACGGTTGAAGTAGTTAAGCAAATCATGGAGTAACTTCGGGTTGCACAAGACCGCCATTGTTATTGGGCAGATTAATATAGTAGGCTATTAGAGTTTTCTATCGGCGACCACACAATTTTACAAGTTTTGCCTACCCGTGGAGTCATTAGATTTGGGGTTCGTAGGAAGCTTAGTTCGCCATATGTGGGACCATTCGATATTCTCGAGAGGGTAGGAGATATTGCTTATCGTCTTGCCCTTCCGCCTTTGCTTTGTAAAGTACATGACATATTTTATGTGTCTTAGTTGCGTAGGTATATCCCGGATTCGAGTCATGTCCTCGATTATTCTGAGTTGGTCATTAGCACCAACCTAACTTACGAGGAACAGCCCATGTCCATTTTGGACCAAAGAGAGAAGGTACTCAAGAACCGGACTATCCGTCTTGTTCGTGTTGTTTGGGGTCATCACTCTTTGGGGAAGCGACGTAGGAGCGCGATGACGATATTCGATCTCGGTACCCGTACCTATTCGACTCATAAGGTATATTTCTTTATAAGCCTTCGCATCTTTCATTCCATAATCGGCGAGCACTCATATGAGATGATGTTGCTTTGCTTCATTATATGTGTAGTTATGCTTGTTTATATATATGTGTAGATTGCTCGTAGTTAGTTTGTTGTTTGCCTTAATATCTCTAGCTTGCCATGAGCTTGAATTCCGAGGACATAATTTTTTTAAGGTGGGTAGAGAAGTCACTCCCCGTTTCCAATATACGTATTTGGAATATATTCTTGCTTGCTGGCATGGTTGTCAGATTAGTTAGAGGCTAGACGAATTCTGGTTAAGCCTTTGATTCATGGTTTATTTTGCACATATTTTCTTGGCACAACTCTTCCTATGTGCTTATCATTCCCTGCGCATTATTTTCTCGCCGCTTGGCTCATCCCATTCCATGCGCCAACACATCAGACCCCCCCCTCCCTATATATATGAGTTATTTCTCTTTCTTTCATTATTTTCTTTTTTTCTCTTCTTTCTTTGGTTTTTCTCTCCCTCTCTAAGGCAATTACACCTTGCACTAGAAATGGAGAAACCATCTATATTATTGTTCTATTATGTTTGCTATATGTTTCTCTATATGTTTAGAACTTAAAGTTTTCAGTTTTGATGGTTGGATTTAGTATATCTATATTTCTATCTTAGAGCTTTCCATAGGTTCCTTGAGTTTTTCTTGGTTTTGATCAATTAAAACTTGTTATTTTTGAAAACTAGTTGTTTTATTTGATGGAGCTTTTTCGAGCATTTTAGGTTTTGAATCGCTTAATTTGGAGTTATATTAAAATTTTATGGCCGAAACAAATTCTGAAGCTTCGTTCTCGAACCTGTCTGGTAGGGACAATGAACAGTACAGCGTGAAGTGTGCCGTGCAAAAAAATTTGTAGTGCGCCATGCGTCGTGCATGGATTTTTTACCGTCGTCTGTGTCATGCGCATCGATGCATCACGCACATCACTTCCTTATCGTGAGCCATGCGTCGCGTATGAAATTTTTGCCGTACGCCATGCACCGCGTATGGATTCCTTGCCCCCGCATGCGACACGCGCATTAATATGCTACACAGCAGCATACCGCACATGGAGTTTTGATCGCGCAATGCACCTCATACATGGTCACCAGAATGGCTATTTTTGTCTATTTAACTAATTTTCTAACTAGAATCTTGTTAATCTCAAAACATTAAAGTTTTAGATATTTGTCTTGCCTTTCCAAATCTTTTTGGGTTACCTCATTTGGAGTTCGGATGAGGAAGTTCTGCCCTATTTTCTAAAATATATAAAAATCTAGTTTTGTGTAATTTTAAATGTTTGATTATTTTATCCATGGTTGACTAGATTTCATATTTTTTCTTGATCATCTTATTATACGTTGGATAAATTAAGTTACATAATTTAACTCGGGGGAGGGTCTGCAATCCTGGTCCTTATTTGGTTTAAGGATTATGGTTCTGATCTCGAGGGGTTCTCGCACTACTCTTAATCTCATCTATCAATATAATTGACTTGTTTGACTAGACTACTCAACTGAACTGTTTGAACATGTGACATGTGCTTGACTGTCCTGTCCTGAATAACTTGTTACTTGATAACTTGTCCATGACCTTGATACTAGAACTTATTCCTACCCTGACTATTGTATTCGTGTTGATACACTTGATCGCACCGAGAGTGCTACTTGATAGTGAGCCGTCATGCCACATACTCCTGCTACGTGATATATGTGATTATTTCCATGCACAGATCTAGTAGTTGGACAGTAACTTTCGCCGTGGCTAGATAGAATTGATTGTTGCATCACACTTGGGTGAATCCATATTTAACTTATGAGTAACAATGTGTATTCATATCAAGAGTGCACGTACTTAGCATACGACATCTAAGAATGAGTATTCATATGACCATGGCATGAGACTCTAATTAACGTAGGGTTAACTAAGCAACTCAACTTGTAGAGCATGGGTAGGGAACAGTATCTCGAGATCGTTCATGTCGAACCACCCTAAATTAGCTGGGAGTAAAGACTGGCTACCATAAATACTGTATATCATCTGCACTAGTGGAGTGCAGTATCTGACTTAATTATAAGGCCGAGCCAGTATTTTTTTAATAGAAAGCTGGAACTATTACTGATTATTAATTGGCTCAGGGCCCTTGCTAGGGACTGTTGTATCATATATCATATATTTATATTCTTGCTCGTATATCATTGTTTGAGCCAGCCCTGCTCGATTATGGCACGATCTGAGGATACTCATATAATATATTACTGGGATACCCTAGAGATCACATATCAAGTCGTATTACATGATTGGCCATTTAATTTGCTTGTAGTTAGTGAAGTGGACTGTTGCAGCATAAAAGTTCAGGTCATGTCCTTGTTTGGTTTTTGGGTTGAGCTGTTGTGCTACAACGAGACATGGATCGAAGCTACGAATTATATTTGTCTAGCCAGGAAAGTGGACTATCATGGCATGATAATTCAACCCATGTCCTTATTTGATTGTTGGGTTGCATTATTGTGTTACGATAATACATGGACTAAAGCTATGTTATATATATATATATATATATATATATATATATATATATATATATATATATATATATTGTATCCCTGATTGTGTATTGTGTCTTCTGTTAAGTGGAATTAGGGACATAGACTGTCGTGGCATGGTGGTTCAACTCATGTCCTTGTTTGGTTGTTGGGTTGTGCTGTTGTGATAAGATAGGTTGTGAACTAAAACTATGACACATAATTATCTTTAGCTTGACCAAAATCAAAGAAAGTATTCTATCTTGGTGTGATATGGCATTTCTTGTCCTTATATGGTAAAATGGTGTCGTATCATATCATGGATGGGACATATGCCATTGATTATTGGCTCATGTATCTCATGCTAATAGAGATAGGTTTTTTTTTCGTGCTTCCTTTGTGGTACTTGCTATTTGGGGTCTGACCCTACTGGTTTTGTATAGACAGGTTTAGAGGCAACACCTGAGGATCAAGCATATCTCACCCTTACTGATGGCATGCACCAGACGGATGGTTGCTGAGGGCCACGAGTGGGTTCCTTCATTCGTTGTTCTTCTTTTATAAAATATATTCTTTTGGGCATTTAACCAACCGACACCCATTAGCCGGCAAATCTGGACACTAGTTCCTTACATGATTGTAATATATTCTGACTACAGCTGACTCACTGTCATGTATACTTTGATTATGTAATCTGGCACGTTATCTTGTGATGTTAGATCTCCAAAACATTCTGATGCGGGGTTTGGGATGTCTTACTACTTATTCTAAGATGTTCTATGTTATTGTTACTTGCTTGAATGATTGAGATATAGAAGTTCTTGACCCTAGGTGACTTGATTGTAGTATGCACCCCCTTGTCTCTAGACAATCTTAACACAATATGGGTTACTTGGATATTCTGTAAGGTGTGATTGGCTGAGTCATTTTCCCTCTCTCTAGTATTCTGGATCTGGGGCATGACAAAAGATCTAGGAGTTGCATAGTATACTCTATGTGGCCTGAACGACCACCGAGTAGGGAGGCTGCATAAATCCTCCCTGACACAGCATTCGATGACTGTCAGACTTTGACACATCACTCATCACAGTGAGACGCTTCAAGAATCTTGAAGACGATGGCTCAGAAAAAGATAAAAAGTCATATCAAATCATTGATGGCCTCGACAAACGTGCCATGCCACTTGTCCATTCATATGCGGCCATATATCCATGCTGCCTCATCATCATGCGGCCAGATTGTCCATAGGACCAAGGCCAAACGAGATCACATATGCAGCCATAATGTCATACGGCCAGAGTGTCCATACTACCAAGGCCAAACGAGAGCACATTTACGGCCATGATAAGCGGCCAAGAAGTTATACAACTCTTGACTTACATGATCTTTCCGTTACAACCGAAAAGAATTGCTCACACAATCAGTGCTGATTACGTGTCCAGCTGACCAAGTTACGCACGTAACAACCCCGAGATCTTTTCAATAACATATCATAACCAAGGCCAAGTGGCAGCCTGTCCGTGGCATGCAACTGCAGTTACAACCGTATTCTGTTAAAGGAGTCCAATACGGAAACCAAACAGACACATATACGACATCAATAGTCTGTCATCGCGACGACTATAAATAACAAGGGTAGCACACCCCCAAAACCCAGGCAGCTATGTACGTGCACACAAGCTCAGAAGAGAGCATCCTCATTCGCTCATTAGACAGTTAATAGAGTAAACGAGATATTGTCACGCTCAAGCTCCATCGTCACTACCTATATCATAATATTATACTTAAGTTTTCTTCTTAGGATCTCTTTGTACTTCTATGTTTGTTATTTCAATGTTCAAAACTTATAATGGCGGACAACAACCCCGTTGAGAAGAAGTACCTCACTCTGGTCTTTTCCATTCAAAAAATCCTGCATTACGCGGCAGGGCAAACGATTCATGTGATCTTATGAGTTAATCCTCTCAGGTCCTCATGACTAAGCCAAGGGCACTTAATTCTCGTTTGGCTATGTGGGTAATACTACTGTCACCATACGACATGGTGTTTATTCCACAAAAGGTGGTCAAAGGCCAAGCATTGGCTGACTTTCTGGCAGCTTATCTGGTGCCAGAAACCTCAAATATTTACAATGAGATCCCAGACAAAGTAGTGGACTCCAACGTGACAACATAAGAGGTCATTTGGCAAATATTTTTTGACGGTGCTTCAAGAACAGGGCCCAAAGGCAATATTGTCGCCGGAGTTAGAGTACTATTGATTTCTTCTGACGATCTAGTTATCCACCATGCTTACTCACTCACGGAGCCGTATTCCAACAATGTAGCAGAGTATAATGCTCTCTTTATTGGGCTCCAACTCGCTAAACAAGTGGGAGTTGACTACTTAGAGGCCGGCGATGACTCCAAGCTGATAGTCAGTCAGGTCCAGGACGAGTACGAAGATTAACACTAAGATTTGATTCCCTACCATGAAGCCGCACTCAGCATAATCTCCACCTTCGAAGGGTTCTTTATATTATCATACCCGGTTTTCTAATATACGATGAGTCGGGCACGTGACTACATCTTCAGGCTACGCCCCATACGAATACTACCATACTTGTATCAGCGATTATCGCCTGTAAGTCTTTTAGAATAAAATATAAGTCATGTTAAGGCAATTATTCAATACATATAATCCATACCATTCTGATTGATATACAACTAAATAAGTCTTTACAATAACTTCTTCTTAATGTACATAGCTTCAGTTACAAACTACTTGATACTATATATCCTGGAATCACTTGAAGATTATTCCTCGATCTCGTCCACGTTGTAAAGAGGTAGCATTTCCATATTTGCTTCATTACCCCTAGTGAAATAATACTAGGTTGTCAGAACGACAAGCAAGTCCTCGGCCAAGAATGGTAAGCAAATAAAAATATGATAGTAGGATAAAAAGAAATACAGTTATAAGAGTATTAAGAAGGTAAGGTAGAATATAGAGTTCATGATTTGAATAGTTCCTTGTTTGATATTCTTAAAGTGTCTAATAATTCAAACATCACATATTCCTACGTCACTACCATAATACACAAAAAATTTCCTAAATGATGATACAATTTGGAGAACAGTCCTTAAATAACTACTTCACCTAGTTTCCCGCCAATAATCCCGTTATCAAGGATCAGGCTGTGACTTAATGGCACGGTGCTTAAAATCCAGCCCTGCCCTCATGGGCTTGAATCTTGAATTAACCTATTCGATGGTTTTGAATCAAAACAGGTGCACTTATATTCAGGTGACTTGAACGGGATGGCACGGGGTTATGACCCGGCCTAGCCCCTTTTTCGGCCAAATCTTGAATTCACCCATTCGATAGTTTTTGAATCGAAGTAGGTGTAGTTATATTCAGGTGACTTGAACAAGACGGCACGGGATTATGATCTGGCCTAAAATAGGAAAGTGAGCTAAGCCTCACCCGCTCACTTTGTAAGGTCTTATGAAAGATCTTTTAACTGTTGATTAGCCATATATTTATATAAGTATTTGGCAGGATTTCGTAGGTGGTTATTTATGTTGTTCTCCCCCGTCCCATGCTTCTAGCCTAAATCTACAATCAATCCTTAATTTATTTTCTTGTATACAGGTTTTTTACTCTGCTATTGCTTTAACCATTATTTATATATAAAAGAAATACATGTCCAGGATGATACAAGATACATACTTTTATTTTATCCATAATCCAGAGTACAGGTATTAAGTTATCGATACAATTTCAAGAATTTATACAGAGCATATTGTCATATAGTTAGATTTGTTGAGTGACTTGTGTCCGTGTCCTACGTATCCTAGACCTCTTTACTAGCTGTCCCCTATTTTAAATTGTAATCGTTGGTGGTCTGTTGCAAAAGATATGTATATCTAGGGTTTAGAGTTTTTGGGACGTCGGTGATATTTTTGGATATCGAAATATTGGTTAACTCCCAAAATTCTTGAAAATTTTGGCTGAGTCCCCTTTGTATTTCGGCTTCCATAATTTTAACAGTTTATAAATTTGACCCGGAGCAACCCTTTGTGGTATTCCCGGGCTCGCCGACCCCTTCGGTGGAGCAACTCTCAACAGTGGAACACACGCAATAAATTATAAGTTAATTAAAATAAAAAAGCTTCTTTCATACCTGACGGTTAGCTAATTATTTATTGTGCAATCGTTGTCTTCCAACACTGCACAGGCTTTTAAGCAATCCATAATTCTTAGTACCAATTTAAGTTCAAAATTGTCAATATGTAATAGATGGAGGGATTAACTATATGCATATATTAGAGTTTAGGGTTTAAAGTCTAAGACTTGTATTTGGCAAAATTATCCATATTCATTATACGTACTATAAGTAACCTTCTATAAAATCACAAAAATTCCAATTAAAAATTATGTAACTAAAGTTAACCTAACCTACGGTATATGATACATTCTCAAGTTAGGTAATTCTAACAAAATATACTAAAATGGGTGTTATTTTATTTTGGACAGAATTTAAATTAACTTAATAAATCGATTAAATATCGAATTTGTATCCAAACTAAGCCAAGTGTAGTGTTATGATATCTTAATAATAAGTCTCCGCTTTTCACGTATCTTTTATATATATGCACATATATATTTACATGTTGTAAATGCTATATCGTTTGGTCGAACACGTGAATGAAATTTTCCTTATATTCCAATATACATAGATAATAAAAAGGGATACGTACACACACACATGTTCATGTCTATCTAGATTTAGGTATATATATATATATATATATATATATATATATATATATATATATATATATATATATATATATATATATATGCAGAGGAATGTTATACATGCATATGTACGAACTAGTTAGTTGTAGGCTAAATTGTAAATATGATCATAATTATCGTATTCCCATTGTGTCCTACCTAGGGCATCAAAATATTCGTATGCACACACATATATGTATATACGTTGAGATTTATATATATTCCAATATATACACAATTATTAGTTGGTTTTTAATTCTTCAAAATACCCGTTAATAAGATCTCAATTAGCTTTTTACAGAAAGAAATAACACAATGATGAGGACTTGCCTTGGTTTTGAATGATCTAGGGCCTTTCCGAGTTCTCACTTTGGTACCTAGTTTCCCCTTCAATTTCCTATGAGAAATTGACATTAAATTATACTCTAATTTGGGTCTAGGAAGAGATTTGGGGAAGAAATGAGGTTTTACCTAACATTTGGAAGAAGAGAGGAGAAATCACGAAGTTGGAGGAGATGGAGCTTGGTGGCGTGCGGGTCCGGCGACGTGTGGGTCCGACGATAGCGGCGTGCGGGGTAGCGACGTCCGGCCGCGGTGGCGTCGGCGACGTGCGGATCCGACAGCAACAGCGACAGCAGTACCAGTAGCAGTAGCAGTAGCGGCAGCAGCGGCATCTACAGTAGACATGGTAGCAGCAGCACAGTAGGTTGACAGCAACAGAATGCTGTTTGAGAAGGATTTGGAGTTAGAGAGGAATAAGTATGAAGAAGGAATAAGTTTCTTTGGGGAACTAAGTAGGGATGAGTTAGGCTCATTGGAAATGTATAGGAGAAGGAGAGTGAGCCAGGTCTTCCCTGGGGAATGAAGGTGAAGGGTGGAGAAGCCGTGTATTGTCATTACTCATCTCCTGCTGCTGGTTTTCTCCCCATTCCCATGGATTTGGGGAAATTTGCAAAAAAACTCTCTCAATTCCAGAATTGGATGGGACTAGTTTGCAAATAGGTATTTACATAAGCCTAAGTTATTAATTTATATATATATATATATATATATATATATATATATATATATATATATATATATTGGAGAGGTAAAATAAAATAAAAATAAATAGAGTAGCAGTTATGACACTCTATCCTTCTTAGAAGAATTTTGTCCTCGAAATTTTAAATTAAAGAGTAGCTAACCTTGGTTAGTAAACAAATATGGGAACTGGTTTCGCATGTCTTCTTCTTTTTCCCAAGTTGATTCTCCTGGAGAGTCCTTGCTCCAAGCTACTCGAACTAATGGGATGATCCGATTTTAGAGTATTTTGTCTCTATGATCCAGGATTTCAACGGGTTGTTACTCGATGCGTAGAGTCGGTCCAATGGTGATCTCTGAATGATCTAGTATATAATTTGGATCCGGTACCTATCTTCGGAGTTGAGATACATGGAATACATTATGTACTTCTTCTAGTGTTGGAGGTAGCACCAGTTTATAAGATACTATTCCGATTTTCTCTAATATATCGAATGGTCCAATATATCTTGGACTCAGCTTCCCCTTAGTTCCAAATCTAATTGTCCCCTTTGTTGGCGAGATTTTTAAGAATGTATGATCGTCGGGTTAAAATTTTAACATCCTTCGATGTTTGTCAGCCCACATCTTCTGCCTATCTTGGGTTGCTTACAAATGATTTCTTATTGCTTTAATCGTGTCAACAGTCTGTGTTACTAGTTCTGGGCCCAGTAACTGTCTTTCTCCTACATCCGTCCAGCACATTGGTGATCTATACTTCCTCCCATATAATGCTTCAAAAGGTGCCTTCTTAATGCTAGTATGATAACTATTATTATAAGAAAATTCTACCAAATATAAGTGGTCGTCCCATGATCCCCCAAAATCTAATGTACAGGCTCTCAACATGTCCTTTAGAGGTTGAATCGTTCTCTCTGATTGACCATCTGTTTGAGGATGGTAAGTAAAACTAAATTTTAACTGAGTGTCGAGGCTCTCCTGCAGACTTCTCCAAAAATATGAAGTAAACCTGGTATCTCTATCCGAAACTATACTTACTGGTACTCTGTATTGACTGACAATCTGTTTAATATACATGTCTGCTAATACTTCGGTTGTCTGTCCCACCCGAAATGGTAGAAACTGAGCTGATTTAGTGAGCCTATCTATGATGACCCAGATAGCATTGTTACCTTTTTGGGTCTTAGGTAGCCCGGTTACAAAATCCATTGTAATATGTTCCCATTTCCATTCAGGTATTGGTAAGGGCTGAAGAAGACCTGTTGTCATTTGATATTCTGCCTTTACTTGCTAACAGACAAGACATCTGGATATGAATTTAGCAATCTCTCATTTCATTCTATGCCACCAAAAATTTTATTTTAAGTCCTTATACATCTTAGTACTAGTACTTCCTGGATGGATGGAATATTGAGAGTTATGAGCTTATGTTATGACTTTTGTTCTTAGATTTCCACTGGGTACACACAATCGGTCTCCAAACCTTAGCGATCCATCTGGATGCTCTCTTATTCCAGTCTGGAGTCATTTCTTGGTTTGTTTCCATATTTTCTCGAGTTTAGAGTCTCCTTGTTGAGCTTCCTTGATTTTGTCCACTAGAGAAGACTGTACTTGTAAATTTTTCCATGATCCTTCTGATATTTGATATATTACTTCAATTTTTATCTTACTTAAGTCTTTGAGTATTTCCCTTGGGGTATTAATAAAGAATGCCATTGGTTTCCTACTCAAGGCACCTGCCACTTTATTTGCTTTACCTGGATGGTATTCTAATTCTATATCAAAGTCCTTGGGTAATTCCAACCATCTCCTTTGTCTCATATTGATTTCCTTCTGAGTGAATACATATTTCAGACTTTTGTGATCCGTATATATCTTGATTCTCTCCCTATATAAGTAATGCTGCCATACTTTAAGTACAAAAACTACAGCTACTAGTTCCAAATCATGAGTTGGATAATTTTTCTCATGTCGCTTCAGTTGTCGAGAGGCATAGGCTATAACTCTTCCGTTCTGCATTAGTACGCAGCTTAGCCCTTTACCCGATGCATCGCTATATATCTCGTATCCTCCTGATCCCGTCGGTAATGCTAACACATATGCCAAAATCAATCTTTTCTTTAATTCATCAAAGGCTGTCTGGCATTTCTCCGTCCAATTGAATCTTTCCTTCTTTCGGGTCATCCGAGTTAATGGCTCTGCGATTCTTGAGAAATTTTTCATGAACCTCCTATAGTATCCATCTAATCCCAAGAAACTTCGAATTTCTGCCACAGACTTTGGTATTGGCCAGGATTTAACAGCTTCCACCTTCTTTGGATCTACTGAAATACCTTCTCCGCTGATGACGTGACCTAGAAATAATATATGATTTAACCAAAATTTACATTTACTGAGTTTAGCATATAATTGTTCCTGTCTTAGGGTTTGTAATATCACCCTCAGATGCCCTTCATGTTCTTCTTTATTTTTTGAATATATAAGGATGTCGTCAACGAATACAATTATAAACTTATTCAAATATTGATAAAATATCTTATTCATCAGATCCATAAATATAGCAGGAGCGTTATTACCCCAAATGACATAACTAGGAACTCGTAATGTCCATTACGAGTCATAAAGGCTGTTTTTTGAATGTCTTCCTTCTTGACCTTTACTTGATATCCCGACCTTAAATCAATTTTTGAGAATACCTTGGCTTCCCCTAATTGATCGAATAATTCATCAATTCTGGGCAAGGGGTATTTATTCTTGATTGTTACTTCATTCAAGGCTATATAATCAATTATCAATTGTAGGGTCCCGTCCTTCTTTTTCACAAAAAGTACTGGTGCACCCCACGGTGAAGCGCTAGGCTGGATAAATATTTTTGATAATAACTCATTTATTTGTTTGTTTAGCTTAGCCAATTCTTCTTTATTTATCGGGTATTTTTTAGCTATAGGTGCTGCTCCAGGCACCAAATTGATAGAAAACTCTACTTCTCTATCCGGTGGCAATCCCGGTAACTCATCGGGAAATACATCCTTGAATTCTTTCACTATCCTCGAAAACTGTTCCTCTTCTAGTTCATGAAACCTTCCTTGTACTGGTTGTTCAAACTTTTCTAATTTCTCAGATTCAAATTCTTTTTGGTCTCGAACAAATTTATATAATTCTCTACGGGTGAGCTGGAACTGAACCTTCCCTTGGCCATAATCTATATTTACCAGTGTCTTAGTTAACCAATCCATTCCAAGTACTACATCATAGTTGTTCATTAAAAAAACTAACAATCTTACTTGAAAAGCTCTACTGCCTAATTTAACTGGACATGCTTCACAAACCCGACTAACTTCCACCGTACCATTACCCGTAAGAATATTTAATTTCTTAAGTAACGGTTACGATTTGATTTCATGGAGAGCTATAAATGCTGATGCTATAAATGAATGGATTGCCCTAGAATCAAATAATACTGATGTCGGACAAGCTGAAACAAGAATAATACATGTTACTACTTCTCCGGCTAGTTCTGTTTTATCAGTATTCATCATAAATGCCTGCCCTTGCCTTTTCTTCTTCCCAGTCTGAGGTGTCACGCCCCAGTCCCAAAATACTTAGGACTAGGAACACGTAAGCATACTAGTCGCATGTATATGGAAACTCCAATATATGGAAACCATATAACATACGTACACTGTATTATGAATAATAATTCACAAGTGGTATAAACTATCACAAGTCACAGAGCATAATCTAAATCTCATCCACAGAAATCCTAAATAATTAAATAACTAATAACTATGTAACTAATCTCAATATGAAGTATCAAAAGATAATGGTCGGGTGGAAACAAATCCACTACCAAACTAGAATATAAGATAAATAAAATAATATAAGTACATCAACTAACAATCAATAAGACTCGAAGAGAAGACGTCCTCGAAATATAAGTAGCAAGTCCTCATCCGCACATCCTGCTAATATTCATAAACATCTACACCTAGAGAGGGACAAGGTCCTCAGAGGGACATAACAAGATACATAGAAGCATGCCAATAAAGTACTGAAATAAACATCCAATGGGTCGCCTAACCATCTATGTGAATGCACGTTGAGAACAACTTTCTTACAATTGGGCTATCTGGCCATAAATAGGATTGACATGATTCTCTCGAAGAATCAGGGGCCTACAAAGCATGTCGTCTTTTGAACGCCAGAGGCCACCAGTAATATAGGGGTCATCAATGCCATGTATCTCCGACGGAGCGTACGGGTTACAAAAAGGAAAGTACGAATGAGCCTAAATGTCGTACTTGTTGTTCTCTCCACCTCATTCTCTATGCATGTTGTATCCACAACACGTTTTAGCTACTACGCCAAGACGGAGTGCAAGTATCGGCGTCGTAACTTTGGTTCATAGCCTATCGTTAGTACAATAGCCCAACCCTACAACCAAACAAGGATAAGGATTGGACCACCATACTACAATGTCCATGGACTACTAATAACTGCTAAGTCTTCTAACATGTAATTTTTATCAGCAGTTATCCCTAACGCACATCCCATACGTATAGGTGGCCAAACCCGTCATGCAAGTCCGTGATCTATATGAGACTCACACTCGTGTAACAGATGTGTCACGGCCAATGAAACCTAAGAATGCCTCATGATAATTGGGTGGTCTCATAAAACTAGGTCACATACATATACATAATAAAAATAGAATACGATGACACCGTCCTTGCACCCAATTTTTTTTGGATGCGCAGTTTATATAGCAGTTTAAAATATATAAACTAAATGGATAGAAATAAAATGCATGCATCATATGAAATATAAATTATAGTACAATTGCAAGGTACAATTGCCTGGCAAAAAAGCTGCGTAGTACCAATAACCTGCTCCTGAAGTCACGTAGAACAATCCAATAGTCCTATATACTTATAATATAATACAATACAACATCAGCCATTATACTAGCACATACACAACCATAATTACACTGGACTTAGAGGGTACGCTAGGGGTGACACTGGTCAACTAACATGGTCAAATGTGCGTCTAATTACGCAGGTGTCCTATATTAAATATTGTATCAAAATTAGACAGTCAACTAACATGTGTCTAAGCTAGTACGTTAATGTACACAAGGCAGTCAACTAACATGTTCTTAGGGTTACTTGGTCAAACGTAAATATGGAGTATCCATAATTAACCTAGGGTCTCACAACAATATATTATAGTTATAATTATTATTTAGCATCTAATTACCTACATATATATATATATATATATATATATATATATATATATATATATATATATATATATATATATCCATATATTCATATATATATATCAAACTAATATTATGTGCATACGCACACACACGTACGAGCACACTAGGTTAACCGACACGGACTGCAATCCTATCAACCAACTAAACCGAACCAATATGCTAACCTAGCTGTTATTCACACAAGCACACATAAAATAAAAGGAGAGGGACAGGTTCGAACCTCGGGGATTGCGTGCATGGGCACCAGGATCGAGGATCGAGGGTGACTGCTGTAGGTCATCTTCGGTGAGAGTGACGGGTCAACGATGACGATAATAATGTCGATGTTGATAATGATGATGAGGGTGATGATGGTAATGATGATAGGGATGATGGTGATGATGAGGATAAAGATAGGGATGATAATTATGATGATGATTAAGTGATAATAGGGATGATGATGATGATGAGATGATGAAGATGGGGATGATGATAAGGATGACGGGAATGGCTTCCTGCCAGAGTTCGGCAGTCAGGAAGGTCCGACGAGGGGTGGAAGAAAGACAGAGAAGAGGAGGATAGGGTGGTGGACTCGGGTCTGTGTCGAGGGCTGAGGCAGGTAGTCAAGCTGAGGGAAGTCGGAGAGAAGATGCTCCGATCGAGGAGAGAAGGCAATAGTGGTGATGGGTAGCGGAGAGGGACAGTGGGAGAGGAGTCAAGGACGACGAGGGGAACGTGAGGAAGAAGACGGGTTGAGGTCAGGTGGGGAAGTCGACGGGGTCGTCGAGTTGCTGCTGTCGTCGACTCCGACGGAGGGAGGTGGTCGTGTCGAGTCCGGCGGTGATGAAAGGAAGTCGGGATGGCTGTGATCGAGGCAGTCGGAGAAGGAGGGGGAGGATAGGTTGAGGCGGAGGAAAGGGAATGGTGGAGAGGGAGATGGCGAGAAGGTAGCTCGTGAGGGAGAAGAAGAGAGTGGTGGTGGGCGGTGGTTGCAGTCGAGGGAAGAACCGGGGACGAGAGGGAGATAAAGTCGGTCGTGGTGGTATTACAGAGGGAGGTACGACGGAGGAGATCGGGTTCAGCGGGTCGACTGCTCGGTGGAGGACTCGACGGGGGAAGAAGAGAAAAGGAGGTTGAAGACGAGGGGGGTCTCGAGCAGGGAGGACTAGGCTCTGGTCGGCGGTTGGGAGCTGCTCCAGCGGCTCGGGAGGAGGAAGAAGACGGTGAACAGGGAAAGGGGGGGTCGGCTAGGATTAGGTATAGGGTTTGGGTTTGGAAAAAAAATAAAAAAAAAGAAAGAAAAAGTTGTATATATACATGTAGAATTTGGGTTGGGTATTGACCTAGGGAGTTGGGTTCGTCAACATCCTATTTGGGATGGGCTTGGCTTCACATAGGGATGTTTAGAGGGCTAGGATTGCATTGTTCGAAATGCATTGCTAGGATTGATGAGGGGGTGATGTTGAGTGCTATACACTCCAAAAATTATGGGGAAAATTCACATGACCAATAATGAAAGGAAAATAGGTTTCTTCATGTATTGTGTCCAATGGTGTGGACACCTCAATGCACTTTTGCATAAAAGTGTCCAACAATTAGAAAATTGTACAAAGATGAAAATTGGAATAAATTAATTAAAATTAATACAAATGGTATTCTAAAATTAATTAGAAGTACATGAGGCTAAAATTAGGTGGGACACAAGTATCATAGACATAGAGGGCTCAGAATAGAATATTATCATAATTTGGGTTGCACAAAATAGGTCAAGATTGTGTCTCCAATTTTGATTGGAACGCATAATGATACAAAGTTGAATTTATTTAGAATTAAGAATAAACGTCTGCGACAAATATCGTACGACTAAAGTGTAGCACAAGAGAACATAATTATAAGTTACACAAAGGTCAGAATAGATGACTGGCACATCTAGGACAAGGATGTAAAATTTTTAGGAAGGCAATGGCTAGTGAGGTACTCCAATTATCGAAGCAACGGTATGGTGCACTAAGTGATATAAATATTATAAAAATCATCTAAAATACTGTGTTCTATTTCTAATTGGATTCAAACTAGCCCTAGTCTCACTATCTAAGCCAAGTAGGCCTAATTTTGGTCGAGGGGGTTTACACGAGGCTAGTTTGTTTTCTGAGTTTGTTGGAATTGGTAGGCTTGAGGTGCAAAGGGTGGTCTTCGTTGATTTCCATAAGTCAACATGGCTTGGGGTGTTGACGCTTGTATCAGAGGTCAGGGACCATTCCCTTGAAGCATAGGCCTGATATCATTTCCTCGGAACGTGGATCGTGATTCTTGGTGCGAGTTTTGCATTATTGGCCCTAAGGTTCGTTGTTATGGACACTGGCCAATTTGATGCTTATCTGATCCGCATCTTAAACAAAGACCCGGGAATTTTCTACAGTCATCCTTCATGTGCCCTAGTTTTGGCAAAAGTTGCAAATAACTGGTCTTCTTAAAATACCAGTTTGAGAGCGTTTGGACGGTCCTTGCCATGGATGCCTTGAGGATGAAGTTCCTACTTCCAAAGTCCTTTTCTGAGGCTAAGATCGAAACGGTTGTTCTTCATTTAGCATTCTTTTTTGGCTCCTTGCTACTTCAGTCACCTCAGGATAGGTTTAGCATCGGTAGGCAGCGACTCTACTCTTCAGTTGGCTCCTTAGTCCTTCCAGGAATCTAGATACTTTGGTTTTCTCATCAGCTATTAGGCTTGAAGCAAAATAACTAAGCTTGGAAAACTCTGCAACATACTCGTCTACCGTGAGTCTCCCTTGCTTTAAATGAGTGAACTGCCGTTCTAACTCGATTTTAGCTAATTTTGGAAAGAATTTCCCTTCAAATATTCTTTTAAATTCTCACTAAGTTATTTTGTCCTCTGAATCCTCTGGGTGTTCAGCACTCCACCAGTGTTCAGCGATATCTTCTAATTGAATTTGGATTGTAGACACCATATCTTCAGGATTGATTTTTGCTGCTTTTAACAGCCCTTTTATGGTTCTAATCCACTACCCGACTTCGATCGGACTTTCCGTTCCCTTAAACTTTGGAGGATTTAGGTTCTTAAAGTCCTTTAGTGAACCATCTCTGGAGTTGGCAGACGTTTGCAAATGTTCCAACATTATGGAAGTTGTGGTTAGAGCCGTATCTGCATGCTGACTGTTGGACTCCAGAATCTGTTGGAATAACTTGTACATATCCCTAATAGAGGGTTCCATCTGAGTTTGTGAGGACGAAGCATGGGATTGATCATGATTAGACATTTTCCTGAAAAATCCAAATATAATTTCTCAGGAATAATCCTGAGATTGAAGGATAGGAAAAGATGCTGGAATTCTTAAGAGTTTTTTTTTTGAAAATAGAGGAACTTATATGTACATGGAAAATTAAAAGCATATTTCATTCACTCATAGTCAAAATGTGATACAAAATATACTACTAAGGTACTAGTCATCTTCCACATCGACATATATACATATTTAGACTATTTACATTCCCATACTTCCTTCCTTTCCTAACTTATATACATATATACATACATTCTTGCCATTCAAAAAAGATACCTAGTAGATAAGAGATCCTTTATACATACGATTCCTAGTCCAGTTTCTCCATGATACGGGTCTACACCTGAGCGAGGATTGTAGCTTCGGGATGTAGTTCTTGAAAATCAGTTAATATTCCTTCATACCCTTCTAATTTAGGATAATTATATTCATGTTCTGGGTCCCGTACGTAGATATAATAGGTTTCTCTTTCATGGTTCACTTCTGCACCATCCTCCAAATCTCTAATGAAGGGGCGTATAATACCATAATGCACTTCAAAGAGTAGTATGTGATACCAATCTGGTAGATGCCATAGTTCCCTTACATATTGCTGATAGCCATAAAGTGTGCGGTCACTTCCATCCCACCAGACGCTCGAAAGGAATAGATACATGTCCTATATCCAAAATACGAAATTAAGTAATAATTATATTAAGAGAAACCAAATTTTTTTAAAATAACCTTGCTCTCTCTTTCCCAGTCTCTGGTATTACTTATCTTAGGGTGTTTCTAATTTAATAAGGAATCCAGGATTCTCTTACACCAGCTCCTAACCTATATCCTGTAACATGTTGTTTGTGGTATTAAACGAAAGGAATGAAATTGTATTTCAATGACGGGGTTTATGCGAAACCCGTGCCCTTCTGTTTACAAACAAACTTGTACAATATAATCCTATACGAGGATGTGGGAGTACAATTTATTTAATCTGGGTATAAATTGCTATAGGTGTCTGATCTGCGGTCGATCACTTTAGCCCTTGGACCACACGATGTTGAAGAAGTGCCGTGGAAGACAGGTAGCAGCTTCGAAGGTTGCAGAAGAGGTTGGACGCACGAGGCCAAGGTCGTCGATCCCTGCTCTTTGCCTGCTCTCCGGGCTCTCTCTCTCTCTCTCTCTCTCTCTCTCTCCTTGGACGATAATTCTCTCCTGGATGATAATTCTTTTTCTCTCCTTTCCCCATTGATAGGGGTCTCTATTTATAGAGTTTTGGTGACAGTGACCACTCCGTCGGTGTAAAAACCGAGGAGTGGGAAGTACAACACCCTTTTACACAACAGTTAAAGTAACCAATGCCTGCGTATGGATGATCTTTTGAATGAGCGTATGACGCGGGTCCAACTAAGGGAACACAACGCGTACTATTGCTACGAAGATCACGGCGTAAGAGCCACGCAGGTAGGTATCCCGTGTGTAGAAACGGTTGGCGTAGAAGCCAAATGACTGTCACCCTGGCACAGAGGCCAGATAGGCATAGAAGCCGAATAGGCGTAGAAGCCGGATAGGCGTAGAAGCCGGATAGGCATAGAAGCCGGAGAGGCGTTGAAGCCGGATAGGCGTAGGAGCCGGAGAGGCGTTGAAGCCGGATAGGCGTAGGAGCCGGAGAGGCGTTGAAGCCGGATAGGCGTAGGAGCCGGAGAGGCGTTAAAGCCGGAGAGGCGTTGAAGCCGGAGAGGCGTTGAGAGCCGAAGGGGCACAGGTCTTGAATGGGCGTAGAAGCTGCTGCGTACCATGCCCGAGTGCTGACGGGGACGTCTTAGCCGGAATCACGGCTTTCGAAGATGTAATCAAATCTTCTACAGAGATTTGCCATCATCCTGTGCATTAAATACGAAGACGTGTTTCGAAGGTCTGCAGCCCTTCTGTGCATCCGTTGCAGAGACGTGCCTTGACTGAACCTGTCACCGCTCCGTGCAATTAGACGTAGAGACGTGCCTCGAGCCCCGTACGATGTGCAACTTTTGACGTGGCAGGCGGTTTGTCTACTGCAGAGCGTAAACCGGCTTATGCCTGCCTGTGTAAAATAATGCAGCGTATCCCTCTGTGCGAAAAAGAGCGGTTTATGCTGAGGGGACGTCAGTAAACGACGGTTCGGTGGTATCTTAACCCAATCCTCTGCATTAAATGCAGGGATCCCCCATCATACTGTGGTGTGCGTCCCGAGGGGTCTGTGCCTGTTTCCAGCCGTCGTCTGGGTCGCCGTGCAGCACTTTTTGTCAGGAGTCAGAGGCCAGGTTCACTGCGTGACTTTGACAGGTTCATTTCGGGGAAGACGAAGCGTTCCTCGTACGCTATTTTAACGCTGCTTTGAGAGCGGCTGAGTTTTTACGCCCTGGAGGCGATGGGGGGGTCCCGTCTACGCCGAAGCGGTTTTGGACGCGCTGCACCCTTGAGCTCTTACGCCTGATGGCACTGAAGGCCATTGTTTGCGCTGCTCTGTATCAATACGCCGCTAGCTTTTGCCAGCGTATTTTTTATGCTTATACAAGACCCCCTTCAAAGCTTTTAAAATCCTTTGGAATTTAAAACGCTTTGAATGAAGCATGAATGGCCCCTCGTGACTCGAAACATTTCTGAATGGAGCGTTAAAACGATCGGTGCGGCCTTTATGGCAGATTTATTGGGGACCGCTGTGATCTCTTTTGCCTATAAAAAGGCGGGGGGTTAACCTGTTTCCCCATATTCCCATCACCATGCTAAAATGATCGCCGGAGTTCGTCGGGTCGATCTGAGGAAGGAGAAGATCATGTTCTTCCAGCATGTTGGGAGCCGAAAAAGATGGCGTCTTCGAGCAAGTGTCCACTGCAACGATGGATCATGGAAGGATATCTTAGCCTCCCTTGCTCGGGATAATCAGCAAATTTGTATGGCGTTGCGTCTGGCGAGAGGAACGGTCGTTCTTGACCGTGCTGCCTATAACTGGCGCCTTCTCCTCTTACCTCCGGTGACGAGAGTCAGACAGACTCGTGCTGTGCCGGTTTGAGCGGTGCACGGAGTAGGGGATCTGCAAAATCTATGCAAGCCCCAACTCTGTCGTGTCCGCCGGTGATCATCTTCTTTAGAAGAAGAGGAAGACCTTCACCGACGTGAGAACCTGTCAGAACAGCCTCTCGGTGCGATCTTCAGACGATGAGGGAGTCTTTTGTAGACGGAGTTTCCCTCATATGTAATCATGAAAAGTAGAGAAAAACCCCTGTAGACAGGGTTTCCCTCATATGTAATCATGATTTTAATCTTCAATAAAGTCGTCTTTTCTTCATATGATCACTTGCCATACGTTGCTGTGAAGTCTGAATGTGTGCAGCTTCGACACGTCTGATACTTTACGCGACCCTGTATAGAGAGTACTAGGTTCTGTCCTGTTCTTTACGTGCAGCGGATAGTGCATAGAGCGCTGCTTTAGCATTTTGAACACTTAGAACTGTCCTGTTGCTAGGGCTAAGGAACCGCGTAGAGTTCTGAACTGCTGCTTCTGATGAGCAGAACTTTGTTCAGTCTTCGTCTTCAAGAATGATCTCTCGGAACTCCCTTGAAACAGGGTCGAGGATTCTGGCTGAGCTTTGTCATCTTTGACAGACGAGATGTTCAGACTAGAGTTCGGATGAACCTCCAATTTTTGGGACCCGAAAAGAGTAATTTCTTAATGGTTGTACTCTGTCCGTTTCGGGTACTTGGGGTCAAGAACGAGTATCTTCTTTGTGAACTCTTTGCACTTGACCGGGTCGGGGACTATTTTGGATAAGCGGAAAGTCGCGGAGTACGAAATCCTCAGCCTGTAGCGTCTGGGCGTAAAACACCGTTAAGCGCGAAGTCGTAGACTTGTGGTTCCTGAGCGTGAAGTCATAGGTTTGTCGCCTCTCGAGCGTAAAAGCTACCGAGCACAAAGGCATCCGGGCGAGAAAAACCATAGACTTATAGCTGCTTGAACGTAAAGCCATAGAATCGTTGCTGTTGAGTGTAGAAAGCTCCTTTAGCGTAGGACTTGTGGATCTGTAGCTCCTGAAAAGAAAATTTCTTCGAGTGTGAAGTTCTGCGGATCTGTTGCTTCTGAGCGTAAACTGAGCGCCACCGAGCGTGAGATCATCGATTTGGTATCTACTGAGCGTAAAGCCGTAGGTTTGTCGCCTCTCGAGCGTAAAAGCTACCGAGCACAAAGGCATCCGGGCGAGAAAAACCATAGACTTGTAGCTTGCGAGCGTAAAATCGTAGATCTGTTGCTGTCGAGCGTAGAAAGCTCCTTTAGCGTAGAACTGCTGAACTGCCTTGCGCGAAGAATTTTTTTCGAATTTGCTAACTGTCCGTCTTTTGAGGGTAGTGGTTTGACGTAGCACCCAATCATATCCGACTATTAATGCGAGACTTGGTTAGGGTCTCGAGGAGTCCGTCCGAGGATTCGAGGAGTCGATCCGGACTCTATATATATCCCAAGCTTTGGAGAGAGAAAACTTTTCATCCGTCTTTTGCGAACGAGAGTTCTTGATTGTTCGAGCTTTTCTCCTTCATTCCTTCTCTGAGCACTTCGAGCTTTCAGAAATGGCGACGAAACAAACCTCCTCCGCTAAGGGAAAGAGCATAGGTTCTTCTTCTTCTCCCACTGCCCCAGCGAGGGAGTCTTCGGTCGGGCAAGGTGGACTTCCTTCCGGAAGTATCCCGCCGACGGGCAGCGCACCCGGTCTGAGAGGTAGATCCTTTGGGGTGACAAGAATAACGAAAATCCTTCGCACACGTTGAACGTGACCGTGCTAGGTCGCCTTCTGTGCTGATAGCCCCTTCTGAGGAAGATGATGCACGGAGGCGTTTTCATCTTTTACGCCCACATTTCTCGTGTGCTGGCGTAAAGGCGCCATATTTTCGTAGTTCCGAGCGTAAAAGCTCTGGCTACCGAAAACTGGCGTATGTCGTAAAATAAGCATTTTACGTTTTGCGGAGGGGACTCCCGGCGTATAAAAACCGAATTCGTACAATCCTGGCGTAGAGCACAGTTTGTCGTTTCTTTGGTTTTGTATGTTTGTGCAAGATTTTTGTAATGACATACTTTTTTTGCACCTTTGTAGTTAACCTGGGTGAGTCTCCGCTGACCGAGGTGATGGGTTCCTCCGCTGGGATGCTGCACTCGAACTACCTAGAGGACTTGTCCCACGTGGCATTTCCCCTCTCCGGATCCCAGTATCCTGAGGGAAGGGGATTTTTGTTGGCGGCTCAGGGCGAGCGGGCACTACTGAGTATGATCAATGGGGAGCCCCTGACGTACGTAGACGGAGAGCGGTACGTAAAGCCGGCTTTCCTTTTCGGGGACATGATCGACAAGCGATCCCAGACGAAGCCTAAGAGGGAACCTTGGGTCTTTGCTGTCGAGAGCTTGGTTCTGTACCTGCCGACGATGCCGAGGGATTATCCCATCTCGGCTTTCTTCCATGCCACTCATCCCAGAAAGATGTCGTGGACGTTGACTCCCGATCTTCATGGCAAGCCGGGGAAGATCTTTCATCAGAAAGGAGCTGATCAGGGATCATTTGTCAGTCATCCTTCTGGTCCTGTGACGTTGTTCCGGGGATTGTACCCGGGTGGCGTCCCGAGCGAAGACAGCTCTGTGATCCAGCCGGTCCAACTGTCGACTTTCTGCAACAGCTTCATGGGACGAGGTGGGGTGTACCCCAAGGAGAATCCTCGGTGTAATGGGTGGGTCACCCCAGCAAACCTCCGATGGACCAGCCTAGTTAACTGGGCCTTGAAGCGCTTTCGGCAAGAGCTAGAGGGCATTGGGCTGTATGCCGCTGTGAGTGCGACGAGCGTCGGGTTGCCTCCCAACCCTAATTTGTTCTTGGCACTGATGGAGCGATACGTTTCGCTCACTGGGACCTTTGTCACTCCACTGGGGGAGTTGGGATTGGCCCTTCATGAGATGGCGGTTGTCTCGAGGCTGCCGATGGGGGATACCCCGTATGAAGAGTATGTTCCCACCAACCGGGAGTTGGGGGATTCGGACCCTCGGGTGGCGGATGTGTATCAGGAGCTGATGTGCCAATATCTCGCCTGCACCACTTTTTACAACGAGCCCTCTGGTTTGGCCCACACTACCAAGTGGATGTCCTACCTTTTCTTCCATCGAGCTAGAGCTGCCAGGTTGGAGAAAGTTTCGGGGGGCAAGAATGAGCCTGTGAACTGTTTGGGCGTGCTTAGTGCCCAGGTCGTGGATGGCCTTATGGAGGAGGCCAAAGCTTCGGACCAGATCCTCGTTGAGAGGGTAGGAAAGTACCCCGAAGGTACTACGGCCAGTAGTTACCTGAGGCGCTGTCGCGGGTCTCTATCCAAGGAAGCCCAGCTGGCTGGTTTCCTCTCGTTATGGCTGCGTCGAGTAGTAGTGCCTGGTACTGCGTCCGCAGACCGCATTCACCGGAACATCTTGTGGCCGGCAGTGCGCCTGGTGTTCGGGGCAAGACTGGGCTTGCTTCCTGCCATGGTGTGCCGTATACAGGCGGGCTTGAGAGCTCTAACCGATGGATTGCTTGCTGATGAAGCCCGGCGTGAGAGTTTTCCCAGGGTGGAATTACCATACCTGTATCTGATGGGTTGGTTAATTCTCCACAATCCCCGGGTGATGTCTCCTGGCTCTGGTAGCAGCTCAGGGGGAAATTTCTTGTTGAACTACAAGGATTCTCCCTGGAATGTGGACACCGTTCTAGATTGTCGGCTGGCATTGAACCTCAGCCATGGTTGGAAGCTCCTATGTACTCTCCCTCCCGTAGATCGCCATTAATTAGGGATGAGGCTTGAGGACTCGGGTAGAGAGAAGACCGATCTTTCTCCGGAGGCTTTTAATTGGCTGGTCTGTATTAGACCCTCCCATCTCCTGTACAGGAGTGAAGACCATTGCTTCTTCGAGCCTTATTTGCCTAGTCGGTTCGCCAGGCAATTTGGGTACGGCCAGCTGCACGTGGGCAATGCCGTCACCAGCTTCAGGTCCAGAGGCGGGCTCATTGATGGAGCCAGAGGATGGCGGTATTTCACCACGGGTTGCACTGGAGCAGCCTTCGTCGTGCCGGATGTCACCCCCTCTACGGAGCTGCGCATCCTTCATTCTTACACCCAGTTTTATGTGGCGATCAACACCTTCCACCGTGATTTCGACATACGCAGAAGTCTTAGGGTGTCCTCTCCCATTGCCGGGGGAGGAGTTGAAGTTCCCTCGGTTTCTCCCGATGAGGGTGAGGAGTTTGATACCCCGGATGAACCCCTGGAGTCGATGCCGGGGTGTGAAGTGCCTCCGCCTGCGGGGGCTTTGGTAGTTCCTCAGAAGCGAAGGGCGCCTGCTCCTAAGGAGGCTTCTGTTCGTAAGAGGAGGAAGGAGACAGTTGCTCGTCCTTTCCGCATTCTTGGTGTTGAAGCTACCGGGAATGGGCCTACATCTCCCCATGTCGGGGATGAGTCTTTGGCTGGAGGTTCCTCGCCTCTTAGAGAGGGACCCTCTATGGTTTCGGTTGGCGGCACCGGAGGATCTTCGCTAGGGGTCGCTGCTGTGGCTACTGCTCCGGGTAGTGGAACGAGATCGCCTAGGTGGCCATGGCAGATGGGAGGATCCTTCCCTGGACCCGCAATGGATAAAGCTCCTGCTGTGCCTAGTGAGATTCCAATTGACGAACCTCGACCGCGTCTTGGTGGAGATTTGGAGGAATTGCGGGCGATGTCAGTTGGTCCACCTCCTTACCCAGGTATGATAGTTCGCATTGCGTCTTTAGAGCGAGGTTTAGCTGCCTCGGCTGCAGATGCGCCATATATACCATTGGCCCCGAGTAAATGTCGTTTTCATGTCTCCTTTTAGAAAGGTTACCGTTGTACTGATGTCGACTTTCGGGTTCTTTCTTTTCAGGGGATGGAGCCCACGGGGAGTGTAGCGTTGAGCCGCCTTCCGGCTCTGCTCCGGCCCCTGGTGGTGATACGGAGGCACCTGATCCTGAGGAGGAAACACCTTCGGGGGCTAGCTCGCCCGGAGTGGTTTCGTCGCCTCGAGAGGAGGATGAGCCTGTCACCGTGACCTTGCCTTCGGTCGCACCAACCGTCGAGGCGGCAGCTGTGGCTACCTCGTCTGCAATCGTCTCTGGTGGGGGACTCGCTGATATCGCGGTCTCTCCTGGCGTTCAGTCGGGTTTAGTTACGCTGACTGAGCAACATACCAGCCTCTTTTACACCGGTTTGGGAGTGATGATATCAAAGGTGTTGGCGAAGAGTCTGGATTTCGAGCGCCTGAAGAGAACTGCCCAGTTCTCGATCGGGGTTGTCAGGGAGTTCGGCGATTCCGGGGGAGCCGATGCCCTGGAGGCGATGGTTAATGGTTTAGAACAACCTATTAACGAGTATTTGCGGTTGGCTCAGGGCAGTCTTGATGCTGAGGCCCAGACCAGATACGGTCTTATGACTGTGCATCTTGCCAAACGGATGGAAGACCTGAAGGAACTCCTTCGAACTCGCCAACTGGAGGCGATTCAGAGAAAAGCCGCCGTGGATGAGATCCTCGCCCTCCAGACAACGTGCCAATCCGAGCACGAGGGGAATATAGCGAGGATTCACAGGTTGAGGGAGAAACTCGCTCAGGCAGAAGAGTGGGCTTCCCAGTCGTTGGCAGGCTTGGATGTGGTGGCCGGTCGACTGAGCACCGCGCGGCGGGATCTGGATCGCGCGGAAGGTGCCTGTGCGGGCGTGCGTCGGACGATAGCCGAGCTGTCCCATTCGAGTGACAATGAGGCACTGCTGGAGCGGGCCCGTGCTGATGCTCTGGCCATTAGGGACGAGAGGATGGCCGTGCTAGCGCGGCAGATCCGTGACATGACTGCCCCGCCGCAATGATGTACTCTCTTTTTTTTTTTGCTTTCCCAGATGTAATTTTGTTCTTTCTTGGGAATAAAAAGAGACTTTTTCCTAACTTTGGACCCATCATTTCGGAATGTAAATGACAGGTTAGGGCGAGAGTGGTATCAGAGGTAGTATGGACGTGATAAACTCTCGGTAAACTTCAGCAGGGCACGTCTATCCAGAGGTCATACGGACATGATAGAACGTGCTTTGGCCAAGTTTTTGTAGGTAAAGTACTATCAGAGGTGAGATAGACGTGATAGGCTTTACTAGGGTTTACAGCTCAGATGTAATATGGACATAGCTGTTTTGTGGGCCTATTACTTGTTGCGCACCTAGGTGCAAGTAAATAGGTTTGAGGACAAGCCCTGCTAGAGGTAATATGGACGTAGTAGATTTTGTGGACCTAACACCACTGGCGTACTTAGATTTAGTACGGGTGTTAGTTGAAGTGACGATCGATATCAGAGGTGATAATCGATGGTCAGAATCTTGGAAAGCCTGTTCAGAGGTGATATGGACATGGCAGATTCTCCAAGGAAATACAGTTCAGAGGTGATATGGACATGACTGATTTGTGGGCCTATTGCTTTTTGCGCACCTAGGTGCAAGTAATAGGTTTGAGGACAAGCCCTGCTAGAGGTAATATGGATGTAGCAGATTTTGTGGACCTAACACCACTGGCGTACTTAGATTTAGTACGGGTGTTAGTTGAAGTGACGATCGATATCAGAGGTGATAATCGATGGTCAGAATCTTGGAAAGCCTGTTCAGAGGTGATATGGACATGGCAGATTCTCCAAGAAAATACAGTTCAGAGGTGATATGGACATGACTGATTTGTGGGCCTATACTAGTTTCTTCTTTGAAGTAGTTTCGTCGGATTACGAGAATCTCGCCGTATTCCTCCTGAGTGGAGGAGATTAGGCGTAGTACTTCTTCAGGAATTTGCCGTTGATAGGAGCCATTAATAGGTCTCCATTGGGCTGGGCTAGTCTGTAGGCTCCGTTCGAGAATGTTGTCTCGATCACATAAGGGCCTTCCCACTTGGGCTGGAATTTGCCCTTACTCCTGTGAGTAAGAATCATCGGCCTTCTTACGGCTAAAACTAGCTCGTCGACTTTGAACACCCTTTCCTTTACTTTACGATTAAAAGCTCTGGAAATGCATGCTTAGTAGAGCGCGATGCGCTGTTGAGCTTGGAGGCGTTTCTCGTCTAATCCTTCTAGCTCTTGAAGCCTTAACAGGTCATTCTTTTCTTGAGTCAGCTCGTCAGCCACGGCTATCCTGAGCGACGGGATCTGGATTTCAATGGGGAGAACTGCCTCGCTCCCGTATACCAGTGAGAATGGGGTACAGCTTGTCGGCGTTCGTACCGTTGTGCGGTATGCCCAGAGACATTCGCCCAGCTTTTCGTTCCAATCTCTTTTGTTTGAAGAGACAAACCTCTTCAAGAGTTTGATAATGGTTTTGTTGAAAGCTTCCGCCAAACCATTAGCAGCTGGATAGTATGCCGTAGAGGCGATATTGTGTATTCGATTTTTATCGCAAAATCGATGAAACGCTTGGCTGATGAACTGGGGCCCGTTGTCATGGATTATCCTTCGGGGGACCCCGAAGCGATAAATGACGTGATGCTTGATGAAGCTGATCACATTAGACGTCTTTACCTCAGCAAGAGGGATTGCCTCTGCCCATTTGGAGAAGTAGTCCGTGATGGCCAGTATGAACTGGTGACCTCGGGAAGAAGACGGGTGAATGGGACCAATGACGTCCATACCCCATGCTTCGAAAGGCCAGGATGCAACTGTAGGATGCAGATGCTCAGATGGTCGGTGTATGAAGTCTGCGTGAATCTGACAGGCTCTGCATTGTCTTACATACCGTATCGCATCTGTGATCATAGTAGGCCAATAATAGCCCATTCTCCTGATGCGATCCTGTAGCTTAGGACCGGGTTGGTGTGCTCCGCATACGCCGTCGTGAGCTTCCCGGATAATCTGCTGTGCTTCGTCGTTAGACAGACATCTCAACAGTAATCCGTCGTAGGTCCGGCGATGTAGGCATTGTGCAGATGCATCGTAATAGAAGCGTAATGATCGTCGCTTGATGGACACTGCTCCTTTGGGGTCCTCCGGCAAGATTCCGTATGCGACAAAATCTATGAAGGGACTTCTTCAGTCTTTTTCGGGGAGATCTGTGTTCACAGCATGGCTGCGTCCTATGTGAAGGTTGTTCTTCGCACAGAATAAGTCTCTGTTAAGAAGGATTACCGAATCCTGCCTTCTTATAGGAGTGGCTAAGTCTGCGGCTAGACTGGCCAGGGCATCGGCTTCCAGATTCTGAGACCGAGGTACATGCTCCAGGAAGAATCCTTTGAAGGTCATGGCTATCTCAACCGTTGCTTGGTGGTAGGGGATGAGGTCTGGATTCCGGACTTCATATATCCCTCTGACTTGATTGACGATAAGCAGAGAGTCACCGAAAGCTTCCAGGGATTCGACCCCCAGCTCTTTGGCGGCTCGGAGCCCGATTAACAGAGCGTTGTATTCTGCCACATTGTTGGAGCAGGGCTCGCTAAGAGAATATGCTCGGTAGATGACGAGCTGATCAGGAGTGACCAGGACGACTCCTACTCCTGAGACGATGTTTCCCTTGGGACCGGTTCTGGAGGCCCCATCGAAGAAGAGTTGCCATGCGTCGGTCTCCATTGCGGAGTTACATTCTGCAACTTCGTCGGGAATGTCTTCGTATAACTTGGAGGACTCCGGGATCGGATGGGCAGCTAGGAAGTCAGCCAGTGCTTGGCCTTTGATGGACTTCTGCGGTACGTACACCATGTCATATGGCGTTAATAGCATCGCCCAAGTCGCGAGTCGGGAGTTAAGAACACTCGGTTTGCTCATTAGTACCCGCAGAGGGTTGATCCTGGAGATGATATGAATGGTCTGTCCGATGACATAGTGTCGTGTCTTCTGGACGGCGAACATCAGAGCCAAGCATTCCTTCTCCACTGGGTTGTACCGGTGCTCGGCCCCGACCATCATCCTGCTGAGGTAGTAGATAGCTTGTTCATGCCCCATGTCATTCTTCTGTGCAAGAAGAGCTCCTAGTGAATGATCCATTTGCTCGAACGTACAGCAAGAATGGTTTTCCCATGACGGGAGGTGCCAGAACTGGCGGACTGGTGAGGTAGCGTTTGATGTCTCCGAACGCCTGCTGACAGGTTTCGTCCCACACGAAAGATACACCTTTCTTCATGAGGTGAGAAAAAGGCTGACATCTCCCCGAGAGGTTGGATATGAATCGCCGGATATAGGCCAGACGGCCTTGAAATCCCCGGAGTTCCCTCAGATTACGGGGTGGTCGCATTTCTACGATTGCCTGGACTTTGTCAGGGTCCACCTGGATGCCTTTGGTGGTGATGACAAATCCCAGGAACTTGCCACTAGATACACCCAGAAATGATTTCGTAGGGTTCATCTTGAGTTGATGGCGACGCATTAGCTCGAACACCGTCCTCAAGTCTTGGAGGTGATCACCTTTGAGGCGGCTCTTGACGGCTATGTCGTCTACGTAACATTCCACTATTTTGCGTAAATGCTCATGGAATATGTTACTCATGGCCCGCTGGTATGTAGCCCCGGCATTCTTCAATCCGAAGGGCATGACTGTATAGCAATATACCCCCAGTGGTGTCCGAAAAGCAGTGTGCTTCTCGTCTTCAGGATGCATCTTGATCTGATTGTATCCCGAGAACCCGTCCATGAAAGACATGCGTTCGAAACCCCAGGTGTTGTCGATCATGATGTCGGTGATAGGAAGAGGGAATTCATCTTTGGGACAGGCCGTATTTAGATCCCGGTAATCGATGCAGATACGCACCTTCCCATTCTTTTTCATGACTGGGACAACATTGGCGACCCAGTCGGGATGTTGCTCTTCACGGATGAAGCGGCAGGCTATCAACTTCTTGACTTCAGCTTCAATGGCGTCCATCATATCCGGGCGGAACCGGCGTTGGTGCTGTTTGACAGGCCTTGAGTCGGTCAAAATGTTGAGCTTGTGAGTAGCCACCTTCGGATCGAGGCCTGGCATATCCTCATAATTCCACGCGAAGACGTCGATGTATTCTTTTATCAGTTGGATGATTTCTTCCCTTTCAGTTGGGGAAAGATAGTTACTGATAAATATTGGCTTTGGTGAGAGTTCACCCCCAACGTCGATTTGGACAACTTCGTCTTTAGTGGGAGGTTCCCTTTGCTCGAAGCGAAATTCCCACTGCGTATCCATGTGTTGAGCCCAAGCGTCATTTTCGAACAACTCAGATTCTTGTTCGCTTGCCTCTAAGGGATCTGTCGACGCCATATTCACCGAGAATGTTTGTCCGAGATCGTTGGATGAGTCGGAGGACGTTGAGCCGCCTTGAGGAGAGGCAATGGCGTCTTCAGAAGCTGCAAGGGAGGTCGGATATCCTAACCCGAAGCGGATTTGTCGGTAGCAAGAGTTGCCGAGCAGCGGCGTACGCCTGCCCCTCCCATTGTTGAGACCTTGGTTCCGCTTCAGATTGTAGCCCATATTCTGCATGATCTTAAGCGCTTGTGGGCTGTATCGGCGAACCTGTATTTCCCCAGTATCGTCGTCGAAAGCATCTTCTTGGCTAGCTGGTTGATTGCGCATACGGCCGAAGAATATCGGACGCTGAGTGCTGTAGGTAGATGGGACGATGAAGATAGAATCCTTATGGGGCCCATACGTTGCGACAACGTTGGATGATGACGCTACTTCCCATACATATGGATGATAGGCCTTTATAGCTCCCAAGAATTTTTGTGCTATTGGTTCTATCTCGTCAATGTACGAGGAAAGGGGACTTTTATTGTCACTAGCAACCGCGTTAGTAGTTTTTACATCCCTTGGTTTTTTGTCGCGCCGAAGGTTGATGACCAAGGGTGGAGGCTTTTTGTTTAAGGTAATTGCCAAAGTATCACCCCCCTTTCCTAACCTAGCATCGTTCAGGTGGGCGGTCATAGGCTCTGTGGCCTTTGGACGAGCAGTCCGTCCTTTCACCTTGATCGACAGAGGTTGTTTGACAGAGGGTTCTTCTGGCTCCCGACGGGATTCCTTCTCTGTCTGGGCCGTTACCTCTTCTGTGTAGCTCTGAGAGTATAACACGGCGTCGGAGTAGTAGGATTCCACCCCTCTGAACAGGTTTAAGTCTGCAAACTCGGTTTGCACTGCTCCTTTGGCATCTACATATTTGAAGCATTGATGTAGAGTTGAAGGGACAATGTTGTGGTCGTGGATCCACGGTCTTCCCAGCAGGATGTTGTAGGACACCTCTGAATCAATGACGTAGCATGTAGCCACTGATCTAAGGTTGCCAATCTGGATTCTCAAGCGAATCTTCCCCAATGGTTTACTCTTTCCAGCGTTGAAACCCACAATTATAGTAGTGGTATAGGCCAGTTCGCTGGTGGGGATCCACAACGGCCTGAGCAGACTATGAGGAATGATGCTGATTGACGATCCCGGATCTATGTGAATCCGGTCGACTTCCATGGAACCGATGTATCCGGTGTGATAGAGAGGCCTGTCATGCCTGTTGTGTTTCAGCAGCATGTCGTCTTGGGTGAAAGTGATGTTTGGTACCACCTCCATCACACTGTGGCATTGAGGGCACGCCACGGGTTCCTCGTTGGGGGACTTGAGCTGGCTTAGGCACGCATCCGCTTGCATCAACGCTTCGCTCAGGGCTAGACGAGTGTCTTGGGAGAGCCTGAGTAGCTCGAAGATGGACAATCTGGCTGGCGTATTGGCCAGTTGGGCCAGGATGTCGAAGTTGTACGGTTTCTCTAAACCTTTGTTTGGAATGTTCTTCACAGGTACATCGAAGCGTACTTCCTTTTGTTTTCCCTTGTCCGTCGGAGTTGGTCTTGAAGGACCGGTCTCTGGTGTGGCGGGCTCGGGTCCCGAAGGCTTGGTGGCTGGGGCGTCTTCCGGGCTCGTGCCGTAGTCCTTGAGGTAGGCTTTCCTTGATCGGGTTGCTGTAGCCAACACCTCGTCTTCTTCTGGAGTTGCAACCATATGGCATGGTTTGCATTTGGAGTTCTTTCTAGACTTAGCTCTGATAGCATCAGTCTCTTCCCCGATTTCTGACACCAGGTCGGGATGAACCCACATAATCTCGTCTTGCCGGGTGGTTAGGGGTACCAGGTTGCGATTTTGATCCCGAGCTGGAGGGAGATTGATGATGTTCATCGTTGCTCAAAAAATAGGCGTGACACCATCCAGGATCGTTCGGGGAGGCAGACTGCCAAACTGGAGAGAGATCATGTTGGCCATGACCGTCTTCTCGGTGTTGTGCAGGGTGATCGCCTTAGCATCGATTAACCCCTGGATCTTCCTTTTCAGTACGTAACACGCCTTTGTTGGGTGGTGTATGTATCGGTGGAAGACACAGTATTTGGGGTCGTTAGTATTGCCAACTTCCTGGGGCCGCCTCAGCTCTGGAAGGGTGATCTTGCTACTCTTGACGAGACACTCGAATATGCTCGGGACGTCGTCGTCGTCGAAGGAGTAGACTTCAACGGGTCTGGAAGTCCCGGGTTTTGCTTGCGCAGTTGCCGCAATCTTTGGTCTGGCCGTATTAATTGCCAGGGCTTCTTTCCCTTTGGGACCACGAGGGTGGTCGCTGCTAGGAGATGGCCTCTTGCCTTTGTCGGAGGCGGAGATCATGATGCCATTGTCGCGCGCCTTGCGACTATTGTCTTCGGCTGCTACCGCCGAGATGATGAACGAGGGCCAATCATGGAACTGATATGGTCCTGTGAACACCGAGACCACGGGAAGGAGGTTCTTCCTGCAAATGTCCACCAATGCAGAGTCGGGAACTCCTGGAGGCATTTGTAAGGTGGCTTGACGAAAATGTTCGATGAAGATGCGAACGTCTTCCTTTTTCTTTTGCTTGACTTCGATGAGAGAGGACATAGACATGTCCATTCCTCCCTCGTAGAACCGTGTGAAGAATAAAGTTCTGAAGTCTTCGAAGGAAGTGATGCAGTTATCCGCCAAGCTGCGGTACCACTGATAGGCTACTCCTGAGAGGCAACCTTTGAACACCCGAGTAAGGAGGGCGTCGTTCCCTTGTAGCAATACCGTCATCATGCTGAAATAATTCATGTACTGGCTCGGCGATGTTTTTCCCTCGAACAGGGCCATGGTCTGAGGTTTGTACCTTGGCGGGAAAGGGACTTCCTCCCAGATAGCTGGGTAGGGCTGGTTGATTCCCAGTTTCTTGAGCTGATCCTTGTGTTTCAAGGCGTCAAACTGGGCCTTCAACTCCCGGACTGCCTGTATCGAATTTTCAGTCGAAAGCGGGGCCATGGAGTGGTGCGGAGTTGGTTGTATCGTAACCCCAGCGGGAGGTAAGGCACTCTCTGAGTGAGGAAGCGGAGGAACTTCTGACTCTTGATCCAGCGCGGGCTCTTGGCTCGGGTGGGATGGTGGTAAGTCCACCCCCACACGTATCTGAGTTGGCGGGACCGACGCTTGAGCCAGGGTAGCTGCGTGCTGAGTTAGCATCATCTGGTGCATATTTTCCATCATGGATTGTATTTGTTGCAGAGATGTTTCCAGCGTGGTGAGGCGTTGTTCCGCGTCTCCTGACGGTGAAGCTTCCTCGCATTCATCTTCAACGACGTAGGCTCCCATCTCCCTGGGCGTCATTGAAGGATTAGTATAGGTCGCTGTAGAAGTCGACTCTATACTTTCTGCTTCTGATTCTTGGCGACCCCCAGCGTCGGAATCGGAAGAGGATGGAGCCGGCTGTCGTGACTTTGCGCGAGTGTTCTGGAATACTCCGGCTTCAGTGTCACTGAACCTCCTTCGGCCCGGGGGCTTGGAGGGATGACGTCTTGAACTCGACCCTCCTCTACGCAGGTGTGAGGCCATGTTTACAGGCGCATGCGCGGGTTCCTCTCCCTGGAAAGACAGAGAGTAGCCCAATCGGTCGAAGACCGATCGTTTTGTTTTGGGACAGCAGCAATTAATCACAACCTTGTGGCTATTACAATGATGCTCGCTAGGAGGCATAATAGACATGTTGGAAGGTCCCCTCTCTTTACGCTTCTGGACTAGATATTTGCGTAGGTCAGGAGGAGTTGCCGGAGAGGCCCTTAGTCGGCCATTGGTTTCTCGCGTGATCCGGAGGGTAGGCATTCTGTTCCTTCGCTGGCGTTAAGGCCGAGAGGTTAAGTAGCCTGCCGCTTGCTTTCCTTCGCGGAGATCACAGCGCTCATCTGGTTTATCGTAGAGGTCAGATGATGTCTTGCGCGTGGAGCGAGATCTGTTCTTCCGTCTTGGCGCCGAGGCACCATCGGCAGTTCTGTCTGTACCGCGCGGAGCGGGAGACAGATTTCTACGCGTAAAGCGCAGTGAAGGCTTCTGGGTTAGCGCTGAGGCTTCGCCCGAAGTTTTGTCTTTACCGCGCGTAGCGGGAAACTGTTTCCTACGCGTAAAGCGCAGTGGATTCTTCGGGGTTAGCGCTAAGGCTTCGCCCGAAGTTTTGTCTGTACCGCGCGTAGCGGGAGACTAAATTTTATGTGCGGGGCACGGAGGGAGCGTCGCTACAACCTCGTTGGCCGAAGAGATCGGAGAGATCGGAGAGTCCGGAGAGATCAGAGAGTCCACAGGAATAGTAGAGGATGTCTTGGGCATCCACACATTGCGCAGCTTCCTGTTGTCCTGGACGGAGAGAGGGCGAGAGCTACCCCCGGCTCGAAGCATGTCTTCGTAGGCTGACTGGTCAAAATGAACGACCAGCGTCTTCTTCACGGTTCCCACGGATACCGTATCGTGTTGAGCAATTACTTCCTCGTCAGAAGAGAAAGATGTCCCCAACAGAGTCACCATCTTGTTTGTGGTATTAAACGAAAGGAATGAAATTGTATTTCAATGACGGGGTTTATGCGAAACCCGCGCCCTTCTGTTTACAAACAAACTTGTACAATGTAATCCTATACGAGGATGTGGGAGTACAATTTATTTAATCTGGGTATAAATTGCTATAGGTGTCTGATCTGCGGTCGATCACTTTAGCCCTTGGACCACACGATGTTGAAGAAGTGCCGTGGAAGAGAGGTAGCAGCTTCGAAGGTTGCAGAAGAGGTTGGACGCACGAGGCCAAGGTCGTCGATCCCTGCTCTTTGCCTGCTCTCCGGGCTCTCTCTCTCTCTCTCTCTCTCCTTGGACGATAATTCTCTCCTGGATGATAATTCTTTTTCTCTCCTTTCCCCATTGATAGGGGTCTCTATTTATAGAGTTTTGGTGACAGTGACCACTCCGTCGGTGTAAAAACCGAGGAGTGGGAAGTACAACACCCTTTTACACAACAGTTAAAGTAACCAATGCCTGCGTATGGATGATCTTTTGAATGAGCGTATGACGCGGGTCCAACTAAGGGAACACAACGCGTACTATTGCTACGAAGATCACGGCGTAAGAGCCACGCAGGTAGGTATCCCGTATGTAGAAACGGTTGGCGTAGAAGCCAAATGACTGTCACCCTGGCACAGAGGCCAGATAGGCATAGAAGCCGAATAGGCGTAGAAGCCGGATAGGCGTAGAAGCCGGATAGGCATAGAAGCCGGAGAGGCGTTGAAGCCGGATAGGCGTAGGAGCCGGAGAGGCGTTGAAGCCGGATAGGCGTAGGAGCCGGAGAGGCGTTGAAGCCGGAGAGGCGTTGAAGCCGGAGAGGCATTGAGAGCCGAAGGGGCACAGGTCTTGAATGGGCGTAGAAGTCGCTGCGTACCGTGCCCGAGTGCTAACGGGGACGTCTTAGCCGGAATCACGGCTTTCGAAGATGTAATCAAATCTTCTACAGAGATTTGCCATCATCCTGTGCATTAAATACGAAGACGTGTTTCGAAGGTCTGCAGCCCTTCTGTGCATCCGTTGCAGAGACGTGCCTTGACTGAACCTGTCACCGCTCCGTGCAATTAGACATAGAGACGTGCCTCGAGCCCCGTACGATGTGCAGCTTTTGACGTGGCAGACGGTTTGTCTACTGCGGAGCGTAAACCGGCTTATGCCTGCCTGTGTAAAACAATGCAGCGTATCCCTCTATGCGAAAAAGAGCGGTTTATGCTGAGGGGACGTCAGTAAACGACGGTTCGGTGGTATCTTAACCCAATCCTCTGCATTAAATACAGGGATCCGCCCGTCATACTGTGGTGTGCGTCCCGAGGGGTCTGTGCCTGTTTCCAGCCGTCGTCTGGGTCGCCGTGCAGCACTTTTTGTCAGGAGTCAGAGGCCAGGTTCACTGCGTGACTTTGACAGGTTTATTTCGGGGAAGACGAAGCGTTCCTCGTACGCTATTTTAACGCTGCTTTGAGAGCGGCTGAGTTTTTACGCCCTGGAGGCGATGGGGGGGTCCTGTCTACGTCGAAGCGGTTTTGGACGCGCTGCACCCTTGAGCTCTTACGCCTGATGGCACTGAAGGCCTTTGTTTGCGCTGCTCTGTATCAATACGCCGCGTAGCTTTTGCCAGCGTATTTTTCATGCTTCTACACATGTGTCTTTATAATACCTAAACATGTACCTTATCCTAGGTTCTTCATCTTCAGGTCCTTCTAAGGTTTCCTAAAAGCATGACCTGCATGGGCCACCACTAAAAGATGTGTCACACCCCGCTTTCCAAGATACGATGAGTCGGGCACGTGACTACATCTCCAGGATACGTCCTATACGAATACTACCGTACTCGTTTCAGCGATTATCGCCTGTAAGTCTTTTAAAATAAAATACAAGTCATGCTAAGGAAATTAGGTAATACATCTAATCCATACCATTCTGATTGTTATACAACTAGATAAGTCTTTACAATAACTTCTCCTTAATGTATATAGCTTCAGTTACAAACTACTTGATACTATATATCATAGAATCACTTGAAGATTATTCATCGATCTCGTCCACGTTGTAGAGAGGTAGCATTTTCTCATTTGATTCATCACCCCCTAGTGAAATAATACTAGGTCGTTAGAACGACAAGCACGTCCTCGGCCAAGAATGGTAAGAAAATAAAAATATGATAGTAGGATAAGAAAAAAATACAGTTATAAGAGGATTAAGAAGGTAAGGTAGAATATAGAGTCCTTGACTTGAATAGTTCCTATTTTGATATTCTTAAAGTGTCTAATAATTCAAACATTACATATTCCTACTTCACTAACATAATACACACAAAAAATTCCTAAATGATGATGCAATTTGGAGAACAGTCCTTAAATAACCACTTCACCTAGTTTCCCGCCAACAATCATGTTATCAAGGATCATGCTGTGTTGATGGCACGGTGCTTAGAATTCGGCCCTGCCCTCATGGGCTTGAATCTTGAATTTACCTATTCGATGGTTTTGAATTGAAACATGTGCACTTATATTCAGGTGACTTGAACAGGATGGCACGGGGTTATGATCTAGTCTAGCCCCGTTTTGGGCCAAATCTTGAATTTACCCATTCGATGATTTTTGAATCGAAGTAGGTGTAGTTATATTCATATGACTTGAACAGGACGGCACGGGTTATTATCCGGCCTAAAACGGGAAAGTGAGCTAAGCCTCACCCGCTCACTTTGTAAAGCATTATGAAAGAGCATTTAACTGCTGATCAGCCATATATTTATATAAGTATTTGGCGGGATTTCATAGGTGGTTATTTATGTTTTTCTCCCCCGCCCCATACTTCTAGCCTAAATCTACAATCAATCCTTAATCTATTTTCTTGTATACAGGTTTTTTACTCTGGTATTGCTTTAACCATTGTTTATATATAAAAGAAATGCATGTCCAAGATGATATAAAATACATACTTTTATTTTATCCATAATCCAGAGTACAGGTATTAAGTTATCCACACAATTTCAAGAATTTATACAGAGCAGATTGTCAGATAGTTAGATTTATTGAGTGACTTGTGTCCGTGTCCTACATATCCTAGACCTCTTTACCAATTGTCCCCTATTTTAAATTACAATCATTGGTGGTCTGTTGCAAAATATATGTATATCTAGGGTTTAGAATTTTTGGGATGTCGGCATATTTTTGGATATCGAAATATTGGTTAACTCCCAAAATTCTCAAATTTTTGGTAGAGTCCCCTTTGTATTTCGACTTTCAGAATTTTAACAGTTTATAAATTCGACCCGGAGCAACCCTCCGTGGTATTCCTGGGCTCGCCGACCCCTTCGGTGGAGCAACTCTCAATACCGGAACACACACAATAAATTATAAGTTAATTGAAATGGAAAAGCTTCTTTCATACTTGACGGTTAGCTAATTATTTATTGTGCAATCACTGCCTTCCAACACTGCACAGGTTTTTAAGCAATCCATAATTCTCAGTAACAATTTAAGTTCAAAATTCTCAACATTTAATAGATGGAGGGATTAACTATATATATATATTAGAGTTTAGGGTTTAAAGTCTAAGACTTGTATTTGGCAAAATTATCCATATTCATTATACATACTATAAGTAACCTTCTATAAAATGACAAAAATTCCAATTAAAACTTATGTAACTAAAGTTAACCTAACCTACGGTATATGATATACTCTCAAGTTAGGTAATTCTAACAAAATATACTAAAATGGGTGTTATTTCATTTTGGACAGAATTTAAATTAACTTAATAAATTGATTAAATATCGAATTTGTATCCAAACTATGCCAAGTGTAGTGTTATGATATCTTAATAATAAGTCTCCGCTTTTCACGTATCTTTTATATATATGCGCATATATATTTACATGTTGTAAATGCCATATCGTTTGGTCGAACACGTGAATGCAATTTTCCTTATATTCCAATATACATAGATAATAAAAAGGGATACGTACACATACACACACACATGTCCATGTCTATATATATATATATATATATATATATATATATATATATATGTGTGTGTGTGTGTGTGTGTGTGTGTGTGTGTGTGTGTGTGTGTGTGGAGGAATGTTATACATGCATACGTATAGATTAGTTAGTTGTAGGCTAAATTGTAAATATGATCAAAATTATTGTATTCCCATTGTGTCCTACCTAGGGCATCAAAATATTTGTATGCACACACATATATGTATATACGTAGAGATTTATATATATTCCAATATATACACAATATTAGTTGGTTTTTAATTCTTCAAAATACTCGTTAATAAGATCTCAATTAACTTTTTACGGAAAGAAATAACACAAGGATGAGGACTTGCCTTGGTTTTGAACGATCTAGGGCCTTTCCGAGTTCTCACCTTTGCACCTAGTTTTCGCTTCAATTTTTTATGAGAAATTAACATCAAATTATACTCTAATTTGGGTCTAGGAAGAGATTTGGGGAAGAAATGAGGTTTTACCTAACTTTTGGAAGAAGAGAAGAGAAGTCGCGAAGTTGGAGGAGATGGAGCTTGGCGACGTGCGGGTCCGGCGATGGCGGCGTGAGGGGTGGCGACGTCCGGCCGCAGTAGCGTCGGCGCCGGCGGGGTACGGATCCGGCAGCGGCAGCTACAGTAGACATGGTAGCAGCAACATCACAGTAGGTTGACAGTAGCAGCAGTAGTTTAAGAAGGATTTGGAGTTAGAGAGAAATGAGGATGAAGAAGGAATTGGTTTCCTTTGGGGAACTAAGTAGGGAAGGGTTAGGTTCATTGGAAATGTATGGGAGAAGGAGAGTGAGCCAGGTCTTCCCTGGGAAATGAAGGTAAAGGGAGGAGAAGCCATGTATTTTCATGACTCATCTCCTGCTGCTGATTTTCTCCCCCTTCCCATGGATTTGGGAAAATTTGCAAAAAACCCCTCTCAATTCCAGAATTGGATGGGGCTAGTTTGCAAATGGGTATTTACATAAGCCTAAGTTATTAATTCATATATATATATATATATATATATATATATATATATATATATATATAGATTGGAGAGGTAAAAATAAAATAAAAATAAATAGAGTAGTAGTTATGACAAATAGCACGTGTCGTGGATACAAAATATTGAGGCCAATGCTCTCACCGGTTTCACAGCTTCCTTGGCAGTCCCGATTAACACCCATCAACTGATCATAGTAGTCGGTCAAGAACTGGTCTGCCCGAAAAACAACCTTTGTATGTGTTTGAATTATTCGACGGAGACAAACATCAGCGCCCAAGACTGGAGATTCACATTCATAGACTACGCAGTCTATGGAATTTTGTCCAAGGACCCGAAGGAAGCCACTTTCATCATGAGATGTTCCCTCTGGTTCTATTATGATACGAATACCAAAATAGTGTACCTCTGTTGCTATGATGGGCTTTTGTTGTGATGCTTATCAAATACAAAAGAAAAGCAGGCACTCCGTGAAGCTCATGATGGTGTTTGCGGTGCTCATCAACCCTGTCCATAGCTACAGGAACTTCTCCAGCGTATGGATTATTATTGGATGACAATGGTAGCGGATGTCATCGACTATGTGAGAAAATGTAAGATGTGTCAAATCCTCGCCGACTTTATCCACCAACCCTCAGAGTTCCTATGCCTGACGGTTGCCACCTGGCCGTTCGAAGCATTAGGTATGGACATCATTGGACCGATTAGCCCCCAGTTATCGAAAGGGAACCGATTTATTCTCACCATAACCAACTACTTCTCCAAGTGGGTGAAAGTCATGCCACTAGCTGAAGTGAAAACGTCAAACATAATCAGCTTCGTCAAATATCACATTATATACCGGTTCAGACTACCTCGTAGGATTATCCACGACAATGGACCACAGTTTGTAAGCCACACTTTCTACCAATTTTGCGGTAAAAATCAAATCCAGAATGTAGCATCGACTGCCTACAACCCAGCAGCAAATGGGTTGGCAGAAGCATTCAATAAGACCATCATAAAGTAACTCAAGAAGTTCGTGTCTTCCAACAAGCGTGACTGGAATAAGAAACTGGGAGAATGTCTCTGGGTTTATCGCACAACGGTCTGAACACCGACTGGCCATACATTGTTCTCTTAAGTCTACGGGAGCGAGGTTGTACTCCCCCTAGATGTCCAAATTCCCTCACTCCAGGTAGCCCTCTCCAACCAGCTGACAGATGACGATAACCACCATCGACGGCTACAAGAGTTGGAAGCACTCAATGAAAATTGTCTCTTAGCTCAACAACGCATTGAGTTGTACCAAGCACGCCTCTCAGGATCTTTCAACAAATAAGTAAAGGAAAGAATACTCCATGTAGGTGATCTCATCTTAACAGTAAAAAGATCGATGGTTATGACACACAAGATGGCCGAGAAATTCCAACCCAAATGGGAAGGCTCATTCGTCATAGAATCGATATATTCCAATGGTGCCTACCAGCTCACAAAACCGAACGAAGACTTGTTTATTATGCCAATCAATGACAAGTTCCTCAAAAAGTACTATGTCTAGGCTAGACTTGTACTCTCCCTATCCTCAACAGGATAACTAAGATGTATAGTATTTACATTCCCTTTGATCATCCCCATCAAGTGCATGTCTACAATATACACTTTTTCCCTCTATAGTTTATTGTAAAAATCTATTATCTGTATTCAGGAGGCCTGAGTACGCCACAGATAATGGATCCTCAAAATCTCTCAAGTGGGACAGCCTTAAGTAAACTACTCTACAGTTAATTCCATAGGACACTAGTTCACGTCAATACCACCTCTGAACTACGGTCCTAAAATTCTTTCCACTAGGGTTTGCTATGTCCACATTACCTCTGAGCAAACCTTCCTATTTTGACTATCGACTAGAACTTCCATAATACCTCAGATATCGGTCGTCATCCAAACTTATCATTCATACTTAATTCTAAGCATGCCAGTGGTGAAAAGACCATAAAACCTATCACGTTCATAACACCTCTGATAGGGTTTCAGTTCAAACTTATTACTTTCACTCAAGAGCGAAGAAAGTAATAGGTCCACTAAAAATTTCCTAGTAGGATGTCCTCAGCAAGATGCGATATTGTAATATATCCATATTACCTCTAGTACAATATCCAAGGTTCACACATAATTGCAACAAAAAGAGAAGACTTTTATTTCTTTTGCATAAGGGAAATAAAAAAAACTACATGAGGGTCCACTGACGCCCTAAACAAAACAAAGCAAGAAAAAGATAGACAGAAGTGAAAGACAAAGACTACAGGATGCTATGCATCAGTACATAACTCCTCTATTCTCCCTCGGATCTAGGCAATGGTAGCATCAATCTCACCCTAACCCGATGTTTGGCCTCTTGAGCTACAACAAATGGATCTTCAAAGTGGGCGTAGGTCTGGTGCTTGTCCTCTAGTTTCTTCAAAGTATCCTCCAGGGCAGTAGAAGATTGGGCAATCTTACTGGATTTCTCGCAAATATCCTCTCTTTCTTGACGAGCCTCATGGAGATCGCCCTCGAAGATCTTAAGTTTAGCTTAGAGTTGTACGATCTGCTCGTTAATCTCAGCCATCGTATGGGCCATGCAATCTTCTCAAATAAGGCAGGTTGCCCCACGGTCATTCAAATCGTCATGCATGAGTGTCATCTTCTTGAGATCTTTCTCCAGGGCCTCCTTGTTCTTTGCATAGGTAGCCCTCACTTGCTCCACAAAACTTAAGAGATTATCCCGCTCCTTGGCCACTATGACAACCATGTCAACCTACTGTATGTGTTGCAATTTATTTAGACGTTGCTCTACCTCAACCAACTTCTGGAGCAACAAGTCTGTTGTCTACTCCAGGCCGGGAAGAGTTCTCAAAATCTCGACTTGACCCATGGCGCAGTGTTTAGCTCAGGAGAACAACTTGTTCCACCCAGGATGGTTTGAAACCCCTATTTCAGCAGCATGTAGAAGCTCTGAATGGTAATCATGGGGGATTCGTCCATATCAGCAAGGGTTGAAGGCATCAAAGGAGCCGCAACAGAAGAGGCTACTACCGACTGAGAAGTAGGCATAACAGCACTGGACAGTCCAGGAAGCGGAACTATAGATGCGGAACGATGAACCGCCTTGACTACAGACAGCTTCCTCCTAGTCGAAAGAAGCGTCTAGACGCTAGGCAACTCGGCAATATCAACTGCCGCAACTTCGGCACTAGAAGATGAGCCGATATCAGGCCGCCCGACTACAAAAGATGGAGGGGCAACCACCACACTAGATGGAGCCACAACAGTAAAAGCCTTCTCCATACTAGTCTCCGCAGGAGGGCCCGTAGGTGTTCTTTACTCATAGAAGAACGAGGGAGGGACTCAGGCCTCTTTCGAACAAGCCCTCTATATCTTTTTTCCCCTACACCTTCCTCGGCAGCCACGTTCATCATCTTCAAGGGAGAGGCCATGGATCCGTTGGCGCAAGTTTCGTTGCGTTCCGACAAGAGTACACTTAATAATGGAGAAATTTGTAAAACGTCGATATTGGAATTTTTTTACGGATATGGGTTAATTTTGGCGTGCACACATGTCCAAATCAACATCTGCGGTAGCCCGCACATCAGAAAATACCATACGCGTCTTTTGGTGCAATTGGTACATGATGTGGTGATCCGGTTTGTCGGAACGCACTCCGTATTGCTAGTTTTCTAAGGTTTTAAAAACTTTTTTTTGTGATTTTTAACTATTAATTTATCACATAATTAATGATCATAAATATGCAAATATTAGTTCATTTTGATCCTGGTTACATATGCTTTATATCAAAAGACTAACATCGAACTTTGGTTCAGTCGTTTGGGAGAAAATGCCCTTCCAACAGAGGATATCGGAACGGTTTTTCTGTCAACCTATAGGAAACACTTTTTCGTGATTTTTACTTGGATTTTTGATAGGATTTAAAAGAGATTAAATTGAAACTAGTCATGGGTATTCGAAGAGGGTGAGGTTGTCTTAGTACCTGAGAAATTAGTACGAAAATTAAGCAAGCAACGAGGAATAGAAGAGCCCTCAACGATGGGGGATTACGGTCGGTGCTGCTGTCGGCCACGGGGTTTTGGGTCGGTCGGTTGTCGGTGTAGCGGCCTGAGGTTAGCAGTGAGGACTCGACGAAGATGAGAGGAGGAAGGATTAGGGTTAGGGTTTTCGTTTCATATATGGGTGTGTGTGTGTATATATATATATATATATATATATATATATATATATAGAGAGAGAGAGAGAGAGAGAGAGAGGGGGTATCCGCGGGTTGCCTGGGCCGCGGTCATGAAAGGGTGGGTCGGGTTGGATTTAAGGCTGCTACTTGTTGCTATTTTATGTGGTTGTATGATGCTTATTGTTGTTACTGTTGTATATTAGTTTCACAAATATTTTTATATTCTTTTATAACTTTTCTTTTATGTTATTACTATTAATAATCTTTATATCATTATTATAATTAGTATTACTACAAAATACACCTCTATTGGTTATTATCACTAATATTCTTATTATTAACTCAAAATTCCTACTTTAAATTATTTATTTATTTATTGATTTAACATTATTTTGATCTATTTTATTATAAATTATTGGTATGTTGTCATTATTCTTATTATTATTCCAATTATTAGAAAGAAAATTTCCTAGAAAAATAGGGTAGGTTACATTCCATCTTACTACTTCCTTCATCTCCACTCATTAAAATTCTCAAAATTTTAAATTCCCAGAATTTAAATCTAAATCCAAACTATCATAATCCCCTCAAAATTTAAATTTAAATCCAAATCTATCATAATCTCCTCTAAAATTTAAATAACCAAAATTTATTAAATTAAATCTTATTCGAATTTCAAATTTCCATTAGATCTTATTCCGAATTTTAATTTTTTAGAACTTCGTAGTCTTCAAATTTTAAATTAAGTTACCATATCCTTAAAATTTAAATTGATGATTCAACCCTTAAAATTCAACATTTAAATCAAACTCTTAATTTATAAAAATTTTTAATTTAATTTATCAACATTCAAAATTTTAAATTCAATCATCAAGACATTCTTTTCCTCAAAGTTAAATCATTATCCTCAAGTCATTTTTCCCTCACATTATCTCAAATAAATCGTAACTATATATTCATCTGAAAGTTCTCGAAGTCAAAAGCATTTAAATCTCTCAATCGTATTTTACTTGATTACCTTTTTAACCACCATCTAAGAGTTTCACCTTCATCATATAAAATTTCCAAGTATAATTTAAATTTGACGATACAACTTCTACCTAACTTAGAATCTAACAATCTTTCACACAAACTATATATTTGAGGAAATCTTCTCAAAATATTCAATAGTGTTCATCAATCCAATTTTTTTAATGTGCACGGCCCGTTTAATATATCCTTAATTGCCAAAGTAATCAAACTAACAATGTAGTTAACACATGGGGTATATAGCTAGTACTAGCTAAATTTTTAACTTCCTTCAAGCACGAGCGTTCATCTTCACGAAATAGAGGAAGACAAGAAACGATAATAAGGAGTTCAAGAAGGGTATAATCGAATAGAAATAGGAGGTTCAAGGACGATGGTAGAATTCTAAGGGAGTTTTCAAAGAAGTTGTGGATTGAGATCCTATGCACATTTGATCCTTTCGCAGGCTCGCTCGATACAGTAAAGTAACCAAGACGATATGCTCTGACTTGCATGGGCCACCACAAAATCAATGTCATGCCCCAGTCCCAAAATACGTAGGACTATGACACAGGACAATGGCCAACTACGTATCAAGCTTACTCTAGTCCAACTCAAATATGTATACGTTGTCCAAAATTGGGTCAACTATCCAAATATCTCAACAATACCTTTATTTTTTAATCCACAAGAGTACAAAATATAAGAATGGACAATGTATATCATAGTGTGCACCCCATACTACATATGTCCAAATAGACTCGAAAGAAATAACATTAGTCTACAAACACTATGCTATATTAGCAGAAAATAAACAATGAGAACAAGATATGTATAACTACGGAAGACATGATACAAGTACCTAATAACAATACTCGCATACCAAGAAGATAGACATCATCAACTCTGGAAGAACTCAATGACAACCAAAGTAGCTAATCTGGAAAAAAATCAGTTTCTCAGAGGGACGTACAAGATACATAATATACATGCTATATAAACTGAAATAAATAAACAAATATGCCAAGGGTGTTCTAACCATCTAACTATGCAATTTATAAGACAACCTTAAGGTGCATCAGTAGGATTCAAGCTAAATTATAATATAGCATAACACAAAGCTAGAGGCTACTACATATATTGTCTTACAATTATATGTACATTATGCATAACGTTCAGCAAATGTCAGAATCCAACTTCAAATTCCGTCAACTCCTATAGTTCCATCCAGAGTCTATGGTTTATCGATTTGGCTATCCCATACACCTAGTGACTTTCCTTTCCCTCAATCCCAATAGTGACCAATTCATATACACAACATATCCAGTTTTGTAACTGCTTGAGTCTCTAATCTACTAATCATAATAGCTATGTTTCTAACTGTCACATGTTCCTTACATATCGATAGCTAATTGAGTACATAGTCTGTTCTCCTAGTAAAATATTACAAATTGTGCCATGTGACTATTGTCACGCCCCAGTCCCAAAATACCAAGGGACTAGACATGTGGCAACGGCCAGCAGCACGCACCGATGGACAATCCAATTTAATTGATCCATCGGGGCATACTTAAGCTATAATATAGGTCTACAACAATAAGTCAAAGCTAATCTCATCCACACAAATAATAAGAACAACAGCAAATAAGGAAAGTACATCAATGTCCAGTCTCAGCAAAGTATTTTGGGGAACAACCCGATAAAAGTCTAAAATACTGGTTCATCAGACCAGAATAAAGGAGTCCAAAATAAACTGTCTGATGAGTACATATAACATAAACTCAAGAAAAGTCTTCAGCCATCACCTCTGCTTCTAAGTTTGGTTCAGCTTCAGCAATAGCTTCAGCTCCTGTCCCGTAAACCGCGGGATAATGCTCTTCTGCTAAACCTGGGGACATCATCCGGATCCAGGTCCTCAGGGGACATAGCAAGGTACAAATAATATAAGCCAAAATAAATGCAGTAAAATATTAAATAAAATAAGCAGGGTAACTACATAACCATCTATGTGAAAATGCAACTGAGAGCATCACTAGTACTCAGGCTGAGACCGCTACAAGCTCTATGTCGGGGAGCCGGTTGCAGTAATAACAAGTAATGGGTCTAGCTCTGCTCGAGAGTCTACAACCTCACAATAATAGTAGATATATATAGAATAGCCTGTAGCATGTGTGTCTCTTCCCACCTAATGTAACCACACGTCTCATATCCATAACGTCTCATGTCCATGTCACGTGAGATCATAGCTAATGCAACAAGTCATAATCTCTAAGAATATAATGTCTATGTCCATCCTGTATCCTACACAGAATTACCTTGAATATCTTAAGAAGATTCTGTCATATGTATGGTGTCAAGTGTCCTGGGTTTATAATGTACTTGATCAAACAAGTACGATAATGTAAAGGGTCACGCATGTCCATCTCTAAATGACGTACCCAACTCCGCGTACGGAGTTGGCACCCAACTATTAATCGGACGCTAAGTAAGTCACACGGTCCTAGGTTTAAGCATGTTCAATAATGTAAATAAACAAGGAAATAAACAACAATACTGCACAATTTGGTAAGGTACACTTGCCTGGGGTTGGAATACCAGTAGCGGTCCCTGTATCCGTGGGTTCCGTAAATACTCCTCCAAAAGCTGAAATGAATATTACCAACAGTCTCAGAAAATATGAAATAGCTAGAAGCGCCAGTCCTTAAGTCCAGTTTGGACACAAGGGCAAAAACGACATTTTCTGGACAAAGCGGGGTCCACATGTGGGCCACTTTGCACCGAAAACCGGGTCAGGGTCAAAGGTCTCTAAATTCGTCCAACTTAGTGTCAACAAGTCAGGAACGATGATACGAACCCAACGGAACTTTTAGAATTGGATTTCGATGAGCCGTTCTCAAAATCGCCCGTCAAGTGGAGCCTGTAGGGCCCACGATACAAGATTTTGTCAACGTTCTCAGAATTGAACCAAACTTGGCTCACAGGACCAGCGTATTGCTACGAGTCCGATGGCATAAATTTTGTCTCGATCCGACGTGTGTACACTAAGTTACAGCGACAAACATAAAAGTCAGATACGGGGCGTTGTCTACGGATACGCACTGATTTCGGTGTGCACGCACATCCGATTCAGCTTCTGCGAAATCCTGCACGTCCGTATCAATGACGCGCACGCATCGGTGAAGATCGTACGTGACCAAGTCATCCCGTTTGGCGGATCATACTCAGTTCCGGAGTAAAACAGGGCATTGGTTTTCCTATTTTTGGATCGCGGTTCGCGATCACCACATGTCACGATGCACCGAGAGGTTTACACGGGCACCGAGGGGGTCACACAGCCTACACGATACAACTGACCGAATAGAAATTGGGGCTGCGAGGAAAAAGTTACGAGTACCTGAACAGGGCTCAAAAAATCTGATTCACGCGTGTCCGAGTCGAGTATTCTGTGTCCTGGACGTGTCCGACCGTGTCCTGGCTAGCGCACGGTTCTGTGTCATGTCCGAGTCCGTCAGAAGCTTGCTGGACAGCCGAGGGGTCGCCGGAGCCGGTCTGGGGTGGTCGGCGACGGGTCTGGGCGGCCGGATCGGGTTTGGAGGGCGGTGGAAATTGCTGGAGTCGGGTTCTGCGGGAACTCGATCGGAGGGGAAGGAGAGGGAGGAGGTTCTGAAGTCGGCGTCGGGTGGATCTGGTGCTGAGCGGTTCGCCGGGTGGTGCTGGACACGGCGTCGGGTTCTGGTAGGCTGGAATCGGAGGGGAAGTCCGGCGTCGGAGCTGAGGAGAGGGGGAAAATGGGTGGTCGGTCACTGTGCTGGGGTTTAAATAGGGGTTGAGGGGAGAGGGATGGCCGAAGGTTGGCCGGAAGTCGAAGGGGAAGAGTCGGCAGGTCGAGGGAGATGAACTGGGGGTCCGCCGGCGGCCACGGCGGCGGAAACGGCCGCCGGCAGGGGAAGAGTCGGGACGATACGAATTTGGGGGTTAGGGTTTTCAACCGGGTCGGGTCGGGTACTAGCGGGTCGGGTCTGACCCGGATCCGACCCGTTAATGGGTTGGGCTGGTTCGGGCAGACCGGCCGGTCCGGTTCGGTTCTATTTTGGGTTCGGTTCGGTTTTATTTAATATTGGTTTAATTAATTAGGTTAAATTAATCAATAGTTTTTAATGCTTTAAAAATCCATCCGGGATCCAATAAATTTTCGAAAAATTACCCTATGTCCGGTTTTTAATTTTCCACTAGAAAATATAATTTTTATCATATTTTAATATTATATAATATCTTTAAAAATTTATTTTAAATCAGATTACCTTAATTTATTTGTTTAAAAATTACAGAAAAATGCTAATTAAATTCAGAAAATTAATTTTTAAAATTCTAAAATTTTCAGGTGATTACAACTATCATGGCCAAAGGAGATATAAGAATATCCCATAATCATAAGGTAGTCCACTAAAACAAAGCCAACATGCATAAAATAAATATAAGACACGCAAGACGACGCACTTCATCGTTCCCAACCAAGTCTAGTTTGGATGCGCAGTTTATATAAAAATAAATATGAAACAATAATATAAAGTAATGCAATAAATATAAATAATAGTAAATATAGCAAGGTATACTTGCCTGGTGTCCGGGAAGAGTCCAAACGACGTTCTGACTGAACTCGTCAAGCCAACGGTAGCACAAAAAGTGAAAGATATACGAACATTTTCAAATATTGAAATAACCATCACCAACATTCCCGAAATAAACGAGATAGTCAAAAAATCCAACCATAAATCCATGTTGGGCACATGGGCAAAAAATGGCAGGTTGGATCAAAACGGGATTCGTAGATGGCTTATTTTGCACCAAAAAATGTACCAAAACTAGAGTTCTCTAAATTCAGCAAATTGTAGGTCAAACAAAGCCTAAATCATGATACAAACTCAATGTTATATCTAGATTCGGATTTCGATAAGCCAATCACAAAAGCGTCCGTCGAATCAGATCGTGGGTCCACGAAATGCGATCCGGTCAACTGTTTCAGAATGGGACGAAACTTGGGTCGTAGGACAAGTCAAATAATACGAGTCCAATGGTGCAAGTCTTATTGCAACACGATGAGCGTACACAAACTAATTAATTTTTTTAAAGTATTGATACAGTAATTTTTTACGGATAATGGTCAAATTTGTGGTACATACGCGACAAATTTGAATTCTGTCAAAGCCCACACGTCAGAGAATACTGTACACACATTTCGATATAATCGGTATGTGATAGAGTAGTTCGGTTTGTCGAAATAGACTCTGATCACCAAATTTTTAATTTTATAAAATCAAGTTCTTCTTCAATTTTGACTGTAATTATTATTATTATACTAAATTTGAATTAAAAGAAACTAATTCATAGGGGATTAAGTTGTCTATTTACTTAAGAAATTAATTTGTAAAATGATCTAGAGGTGGTCAAGAAATTGGCCTTCCAACAACACATCCCCGAACATAGTCTTCTGTGTTCTAATAGAAACTGTTTGGCAGGTCAGTGGTAGTCCAGGAGGCATACACCAGTATCGAGGCGTCATGGCAAGGGTCTGTCTGGGGTCTGGGTGAGGTGGTGCTTTATCCTGCATCAATTTTGGCAGACGACGACGTGGTTGAACTACAGTGCGAGGACAAGATGCTGTCGACGGCGCTGATCTAGACGTCGGCATGACTCGAAATTCACTCGAGGGGGTCCGAAATACCCCAACCAATTGATCGACATTGACTGGGTGAGTTCGATCGCTCGAGGGGATTGAGGATTCTGAAAAAATATCGAAAAGAAGGGGTTCGATTTTATCGGGTTTTATATAGGAATTGGATAGGTAATTTCTATTCAAATTTGAATAGGATTATGAGATTTAGACTGAGATTTATTTGAATTTAAATCCTAGTTTTATATGATTCAAAAAAATTTAGGGAAGAAAGAAAAAATTCGGCTGTGAATCACATGGAAGGGTCAGATGTTTAAAATTATTGTTCATGGAAAGGAACACTAATGGTTTTTCTTTGTACATATTTTTTCCTTTATACTTATTCTTATATATTCACTTCTATATGTTTATTATTTATTTATGAAAGTAATTCCAATATTAATTTCTTATTTAACTATTAATTTATACATAAACAAATGTATATATTTTATTTATTTATTTCAATTAACACTTTTATTAATGAAAAGATCTATATATATATATATATATATATATATATATATATATATATATATATATATATATATATATATACTCTCATGAATATTTATTTTTTACCTAAATTAAACTAAAATTAATAATTAGAAATTAGGGTGTTTACAACGTATGTCTCCCCGAATATCAATTTTGCATAGTTATCTAACGATATCAAACCATAATATATAATTGGCCGACGTGGATTGTATTGCTCTATATCTTGCTCAGTATTTTATTATTCATAATCAGTTATTTCATTACAATATTTATTTTTCTGCTTTTATCTTTATTTGCTTGCATGCTGGTTTTTAGTACACTATATAGCTTTTCTTGTGGTACTTGCTATCTGGGGTTGACTCCACTGATTTTGTATGGACAAATCTCTTAGAGGAGTCAGAGGATCTTTCGTACCTTTCTCTCGATGGTCAGTACCCGGAGGACCGTCAACCGAGAATTTGAGTAGGTTTCTTTCTCATCTCCCACTTGTAGATTTTGTGTATTTTCTTGAGGCGTTTAGCCATCATGCAAGTGTTAGCTCGTGTTCTAGGATCTTGTACTCGCCTATGGGTAACATGGTTATATATATATATATATATATATAATATATATATATATTCTAGACTGCAGTTAGACATGATCACGCATGATTGTATAGTCTTGCTAGTATTCCATTTTGTATCAATGGCTTCATGATCATTTATGTCACGCCCTGATTTTCGCTAAATCGATAATCGTCCCCCCGGGCGTGATGCCGTACACGCGTAAGGCACGTGTGCATAAGGCCTAGGCATAATGATATACTTTAGAACAAATGCAACAGAGTACACAAACAAGATATCACACATTGAGATATAGAAAAGTTCTCTTTTATTAATAATGAACATCTGGTTACAGACTCTTAACCCAAAAGTAATAAGGATGCCGCATGGGCTTACAACTTGGACGCAAAATGAGATAGCCGATCCATACATTATATCCCTTACTAATCTTTCAAAAAATACAAAACACCTTGGGTGCGAGTTAGTACCAGCCTAGGAGCTTCAAAAGTGAGAGCGAGCTCCTTTCTTGATTATGTACTTGAACTCCAAAAGTCACAACACGAACGCGCCTTAATCAATGAAAGGTTGGGGGGCTTCAGCTCCTCGTCGCGTTGCCTCGGCTCGGGGAACCTGCTGCAACGAAGGTCAGTACTTCAAAAAGTACCGGTGAGGGCAAGCTAATCCAACTACCAAGATCGATAATGTATTCATGTGAACATAAATATTATTATTATGTGATCTTTCTATCTTGTCTTAGTTCAATTCTTTATATATGATAGAATAAAATGACATAACAAAATGTGTCACCGTTCGGTGACTTCACCTGTACCGTCTGAACCACCTATACAAAACTTACCATGACTTTTCTGCCACGAAGATATAGTTAGTCTGCACAGTTAAAATATTTATAGCGTATCACTTGGTCGGACGAGAGATGGGTCGGCTGTTATTCCACTTCGGGTAGCTAGCCCTTGGCGGACGCACGGACCCATCCAAATGCTAGGTCTATACTAGCAAATTGTTCTACCCGGGTCGAAGCGGTCCCAGTGCCCCGGCGACCATTCCTAGAATGACATCTCTTGTGCACAAGTTGTCCAAGATCATGCCTCGTCTACAAACTAAGTTATCAATTAAAGCACATTCAAAGCAATATAAGTAAATAAACTTCATGCATTTTCCATAGTCTAGGCTACCTTGCTCAATGATCATATTTCCAATTTTGTACTATCCATTAACCAGTTATAGATAAATAAGTTCTAACTACAACTGAACATAAAATAACTACAGGTATAACGGACAAGCACGCATCAATGTGATCGTTGAGAATTCTATGTGACAAGCATTATAAGTGTTTCAAGTCTACTTCTTCTTTATTCTGACTCAATTTTATTCTTTTGGTATTGTTGATTGGGATGCACAAATGAGTCAATTTATTAGGAATGAAGACTTGGAAAGAAGGGCGCTAATCAAAGTAAAGCCACTCATAAGTTGGTGTACTGGGAGAGAAAAGTGGAGATCTTCAAGACTCCGCTTGCGCGCCTACACGATCACTTGCACGCACCAACAGATAATCAATATCTCCTACTTCGGTCACCAAGGGTTCGATACAAAATACGAAATCCTAAGAACGAAGGCAATAAAATCTATCAAAATATTTTAACAAAATGTAAGTCACAAAACCAACAAGAAAGCAACTAAGCGGCATCGAAAACGGGCAAAAAAACCAGCACAACAGAAGGGCCCCTCTCGACTCTGCCGTCGAGTCCTTCCTTGAGGCACGATCTGTTGAATGTGGGACCTGATTCTGAAGAAACCAATCCATAATGAGGAAAGGATCTTTATTCAATTTGTCCCGATTGAACGATACCAAGTATTTCTTAGCCGCGCTCCCCATCGCTGACTAAAGGCTTTTCCAGAAATATGATAGGAATCGTCTGTTCCGATCTGATACTATGGAAACTAGCACTCCGTGCAGCCGAACTATCTCATCAAGATAGGTCTGGACAAGGCGATCGATGCTCCAAGTAGCTTTAATGGTAATAAAGTAAGCTGACTTGGTCAACCAGTCGACGATGACCCAGATTGCGTCATTTCTCCACTACATCCTTGGCAAGCCAACGATGAATTCCATGCTTATGTACTCCCACTTCCATTCCGGGATAGCAAAATTCTGCATTTCTCCGCCCGGTCTCTGATGTTCTGCTTTTACCCTTTGACAGGTTATGCATTGCGATACGAAGAGCGGCACATCCTTCTTCATGTCGTGCCACTAAAAAATAGTGTGAAGGTCTTTATACATCTTCGTGCTCCCGGGATGGACCATATAGGCTGCATAATGAGCTTCCACAAGTACTCCTTTCTGAGTTCTGAGTTATTGGGGATGCATAGCCTTCCCTTAACTCACAATACTCTATTCTCATCTACTGCAAAGTCCTTCGTCTTCCCCTCTAGAATTTGCTCGTGCATTTTCCTTAGAAATGGGTCATCCCTCTGAGTAGATGTGACTCTCTCTAAGTTGGGTACAAAATGTATCTGAGCAACCCGTGCGTCGCGATATCGAATTCGGAGTTCAATGCCCAATTTCTCTAAGTCCCTTTGTAACATGCGATCAACGGACAGGGATCCCAAGAATACTCGACTCAATGCATCTCCTACAATATTTTTTTTGCCAGGTGTGTAGTCGATCGTCAAGTCATAATCCTTTATTAATTCTAGCCAACGCTGTTGTCGTAGGTTGAGGTCCGTTTGGGTGAATAGGTACTTTAAACTTTTGTGATCAGTATAAATTCGACAAGCCACTCCATAGAGGTAGTGTCGCCACAATTTTAGTCCGAACACAATTGCCGCTAGCTCCAGGTCATGCATAGGATAATTCTTCTCGTGCTTTTTCAGTTGCCTGGATGCGTAGGCTATCACCCTATCCCGCTTCATGAGCACACATCCTAAGTCCTGCCCTGATGCGTCGCTGAATATTTGAAATCCCAAGGTCTCGTCTGGTAGTGCAAGTAACGGGATAGAGGTGAGGCGATACTTTAACTCTTCAAATAAGGCTTTACAGTAGGTGGACCACTCAAATGCGACTCCCTTCTGTGTGAGACAAGTCAGAGGTGATGCTAATTTGGAAAAATCTTTCACGAAATACCGGTAGTATCCCGCTAGCCCGAGGAAGCTTTGAATCTCACTGACGGATGCAGGCCGCTTCCACTTGACGATGGCTTCAACTTTCTTTGGGTCGACTGAAATGCCTCCTGTAGAAATAATATGCCCGAGGAAAGATACACTGCTCAGCCAGAATTCATACTTACTCAATTTTGCATATAGCTTGTTGTCCCAAAGAGTTTGTAGCACGGTCAGCAAGTGCTCTGCATGTTCCTCCCTATTCTTCAAGTACACAAAGATATCATCAATGAACACTACAACAAACTTGTCAAGATACGGCCGGAACACACGATTCATTAAATCCATAAAGGCAGTAGGGGCATTGGTTAATCCAAATGGCATCACCAAAAACTCATAGTGGCCGTAGCGAGTGCGAAAGGATAATTTTGGCACGTCGTCCGGCCTAATCTTGAGTTGATGGTAACCTGAGCAGAGATCAATTTTTGAGAATACCGTCGCACCTTGTAGTTGATCAAAGAGATCATCGATCCTGGGAAGGGGGTACTTGTTTCGAACAGTGGCTTTATTAAATTCACGATAGTCGATGCAGAGCCGCATCGAGCCATCCTTCTTCTTTACGAACAATACAGGCGCACCCTACGGAGACACACTCGGACGAATATACCCACGATCTAGCAATTCTTGCAACTGAACATTCAACTCTTTTAGTTCTATCGGGGCCATTTGATACGGAGCTTTGGAAATTGGTCGAGTCTCTGGAAATGTATCAAAAGTGAACTCTATCTCTAGGTCGGGCGGCATGCCGGGCAACTCATCGGAAAACACATAAGGGAAATTTGCCACAACGAAAATAGACTCAACGTTTATGCAATCTCGCTGCGTGTCTTGAACGGACGCCAAGTACCCATCACAGCCGAAATATATCATCCGCCGAGCAGATATTGCAGAGATCACCATGCAGGCATTCAGCGCTCGCGACTATGGACTACACGCATAGCAAAATTCAATCTTGCCAGGTAGACGAAACACGACTTTCTTTTCTGCACAATCAATGGTTGAGCAAGTGCCGAGCCAATCCATCCCCAGAATGATATCGTAGTCCCGGATGTCTATGACTATCGTATCAAGTAATAATTTCCTTCCACCGATACAAATGTTACCTTTATGACAAACTAAGTGAGCCGGCAAATCCATGCCCAATGGAGTACGGATGCTAAGGTTTAGGCCTAGCGGTGTTATAGGAAATGTGTTCTCGGCAGCAAAATCTGCCGTAATGAAACTATATGTGGCACCAGAATCAAACAATACTCGAACAGGTACATTATTAAAAAGTAATATACCTGATACTGTCATGTTTGATGCGAACTCCTCTTTCCGAGTCAGAGCATAGACCCGGCCTTGAGCGTTCTGCGGCGCTGTCTGGTTTGCTCAAAGTGCTTGCCCCAGATCTTGAAGCATACGATTTTGTTGCCGCTGCTGGTTTGGTCCTCCCTTCCGACAGTTTACTGCCATATGCTCCTGGCGACCACATTTAAAGCACACTCCATTGAATACTCGACAGTTTCGAGCGATGTGTCCGACACGATTATATCAGTGGAAGACGAGCTCACTACCTCTCCCTGGGTTTGCACCATGACTACCACTGTTATTGCGGCGCTTGTGTAGCGCCCCGTTCTTCCGGTGCGGAGAGCGCGGCTAAGAAACACAAGACGGTATCGTTCGATCGGGATAGATTGAATTAAGAACTCGTCCTCGTTATGGATTTGTTTCTTCGGAATCGATTCCCATATTCAGTGGACCGCGCCCCCGGGATCGACTTAGCGGCAGAGTTAGGAGGGACCTCTTCGCTGCTATCTTTTATTGCCTCAGTTTTCGATGTCGCTTGTTGCTTGTGCTTTGAGTTAGTTTTGGGATTTGCTTGTTTTCCTTGAACGGTTTCGATGGTTTTCATTATTTTCGTTCATTGAACTGCACTTCAATTCCGAGATTAGAAAAGAGAAAGTGGTATTGATCGAGCTGTTCGTAATGCAGGTGAACGAGCAGTAGGCGGCTTGCGAGCGGAGTCGTAAAGCGCCTCTTTCCTTCTCCCTTCCGACAATCTAAGTGAGTGGCTACCAACCCGATTAGCTAGCCCTGCTTCCAAGCTTCACATCTAATAAATCTGCAATCTTCTTTGCCCCGATCAAACGATACCAAGTAATAATAAAAGAAACCAAGATAAAAGAGAATAGACTTGGTTCATTATGCTTGTCAATAACTTCATGAACGGATACTAAACTGCATGCTTGTTCGTTTGGGAATAAATCATGAATTATTGCTTGTCTTGTATAATTGCTTGTCTTGTACTCTTGTTGCCTCAAAAGCATGAACTGTTAACTAAGTAAACATATTATTCGATCACGGACAACTTGTGCACAAGGTCATTGGTTCCTGCGGACGGTCGCTGGGGCACTACCACCGATCCGGTCCGGACGGAACTCTATTGTATAGTCCATTGTGCTGGACGGGGTGGCATGTAGCGCTCCTTGTTCTTTCGCTGCATACCATTCCCGCCAGTGGCTAGTGTCCATTATGGCATCACGCCAGTGATCTCTTGTATATTTAAACCTGTTATAAACTAACTTGTGTCTTCGTGGCAGGGAAGGCATGGTAAGTATTGTGCAGGTAATTCAGACGGTTAGGTAAAATCCACCGAATGGTGGCACGTTCATTTCAGTATATTCTATATGCTGCTTACTTGTAAATGAACTAAGGCAAGATAGAAACCCACAAAATATGCATGCTTCATTAAAACAACGTGTTGATTGGTATAGTTCAGACTAGCTCGCCTTTACCAGTATGTTTTGACATGCTGACCCTCGTTGAAACAGGTTCTTCGCACCAAGGCGAACCGAGCGAGGAGCCAAAGTCGTCCTCCCGATCCAGTCCAGCTGTTGGCGTATCTTCACCATGCCCCTTGAAGCATTTTGAAGTATTTGAAGAAGAAGCTTGCAACTTTCCATACACAATGCAGCTTCGTGGCAAAGTCGTCCTCCAGCCTGGAGGTCTTTATCATTTTGAAGTTTATAAAGGGATGTAATGTACAGGACTGCTATCTCATTTTGAGTCAACTCTTTTGTAAGCCCGTGCGGCATATTAGCTGACTCGTTCAGGAGTTTGTAATAGATGTTCATTATCAATAAAGAGAACTTTTCCATGTTTCAAATCTGTGTTTTAATTTATCTGCGTACTCTGAATATGTGCTTGCTATGCAAATCATTAAAGCCTTGTGCGGGCGCAATCCCAGGCCCGTACGGCGGTCACGATTCGGGGGAAGCCTTAAACGATTCTACGGAATCGGGTCGTGACATAGTGGTATCAGAGCACAGATTCAAGTTCCTTAGACTTCGTGCTGGAAAAGTTCCTTAAACGATCAAATTCCTGTGCGAACTCTTGAACTCGCTAAGGCCAAAATAAGATACGTTCATGCAATAAGTCCATAATACATTATGATCCTAATGTAATTTACCTTCTTTTGAATGAATGGCTCTAGCACAATCTGCAGCGCAAGCACCGGACAAAATGCAAGGTCAAGGAAGTAGTTCGGGCACTTCGGGAAGTTCAAAGAGCCAGCGAGCCGTGCCAACCATCGATCCCATCCAGCAAATATTGCAGATGTTGGAGGCAAACCAACAAAGGGACGAGGCTCGCTATGAACGGGCCGAGAAGCGAGCGGAAGAGAGTCAGCTCAAGTTTCAAGACAATATAGAAGCATGATTCTCAGTCCAACAGAAGTAGGTGGATGCCCTGCAACAGATCGTTCAGACTTTGGCTTCCAACCATTCCACGGCAAGAGCACCGACTCTGTTTGTGGTATTAAACGAAAGAATGAAAGTGTATTTCAATGACGGGGTTTGTGCGAAACCTGCGCCCTTTGGTTTACAAACAAACTTGTACAATGTAATCCTATACGAGGATGTGGGAGTACAATTTATTTAATCTGGGTATAAATTGCTATAGGTGTCTGATCTGCGGTCGATTACTTTAGCCCTTGGACCACGCGATGTTGAAGAAGTGCCGTGGAAGACAGGTAGCAGCTTCGAAGGTTGTAGGAGAGGGTGGATGCACGATGCCGAAGTCGTCGATCCCCGCTCTTTGCCTGAGCTCCGGGCTCTCTCTCTCTCTCTCTCCCTCCTCCTTGTTCGATCTTCTTCAATTGTCGACCTTGGATCTGATATCGGTTTCTTGACCAATTTTTCGACCTGGTTCCCCATTGACAGGGGCCTCTATTTATAGAGTCTTTGATGAAAGTAACCACTCCGTTGGTGTAGCAACCGAGGAGTAAAAAGTACAGCACCCTTTTACACAACGATTAAAGTAACCAATGCCTATGTATAGATAATCTTTTGACTGAGCGGGTGACGTGGGTCCAACTAAGGGGACACAATACGTACGGTTGCTACTATGATCACGGCGTAAAAGCCACACGGGTAGGTATCCATTGTGTAGAAGAGGTTGGCGTAGAAGCCAAATGTCCGTCACCATGGCATAGAAGCCAAGTAGGCATAAAAGCCGAACAGGCATAGAAGCCGAGTAGGCGTGGAAGCCGAGCAGGCATAGAAGCCGAACAGGCATAGGAGCCGAGTAGGCGTGGAAGCCGAACAGGCACAGAAGCCGAACAGGCATAGAAGCCGAGTAGGCGTGAAAGCCGAGTAGTCGTAGAGACTGAGTGGGCGTGGAAGCCGCATGAGCACAGATCCTGAATGGGCGTAGAAGCCGCTGCATATCGTGCCAGAATGGGCGTAGAAGCCGCTTGAGCACAGATCCTGAATGGGTGTAGAGGCCGCTGCATATCGTGCCAGAATGGGCGTAGAAGCCGCTTGAGCACATATCCTGAATGGGCGTAGAAGCCACTGCATACCGTGCTGATGTGGACGCCTTAGCCGGAATTATGGCTTTTGAAGATATAACCAAATCTCTTGCAGAGATTTGCCATCACCTTATGCATTAAATGCGGAGGCGTGTTTCGAAGGTCTGCAGGCCTTCTGTGCACCCGTCGCAGAGACGCGTCTTGAGAGAAACTGTCACCGCTCTGTGCAATTAGACGTGGAGACGTGCCTCGAATCCCTTACGAAGTGCAGCTTTTGACGTGGCAGGCGGTTTGTCTGCTGCGGAGCGTAAAACAGCTCATGTTTGCTTGTGTAAAACAGGGCGGCGTATTCCCTTGTACGCAAAAGAGCGGTTTATGCTGAGGGGACTCCAGTAAACGACGGTTTGGTGATATTTTACCAAATCCTCTGCATTAAATGGTGAGATCCGCCATCATACTGTGGGATGCGTCCCGAGAGGTCTGCCATCGTTTTCAGCCGTCGTCTGGGTAGCCGTGCATCACCTTTTGTCAGGAGTCAGTGGTCAGATTCACTGCGTGACTTGACAGGTTCATTTCGGGAAAGATGAAGCGTTCCTCGTATGCTATAACGCTGCTTTGAGAGCGGTTGAGTTTTACGCCATGGAGGCGATGAAGAACTCTGTTTCACGCTGAAGCGGCCTGGACGTACTGCACTTATGCGGATGGTCCTTTGAGCTTTATTCTTCACGCTGTATTTTAGCGGAGAAAACTCTGTTGTACGCCTGATGGCTCTGAAGGCCTCTGCTTACGCTACTCTGTATCAAGAGGCTGTGTAGCTCTTCCCAGCGTATTTTTCATGCTTCTACAAGACCCCCTTCAGAGCTTTTAAATTCCATGGAATTTGAAATACTTTGAACGGAGCATGAATGGCCCCTCGTAACTCGAAACGTTTCTGAGTGGAGCGTTGAAACGGTCGGTGCAGACTTTATGGCGGATTTATGGGGGACCGCTGTGATCTCTTTTGCCTATAAAAGGCTGGGGGAGTTAGCCTGTTCTCCCCACATCTTTATCACCACGCAGAGATGATCGTCGAAGTTCGTCGGGTCGACCTGAGGAAGAAGGAGATCATGTTCTTCCAGCATGTAGGGAGCCAAAAAAGATGGCATCTTTGAGCAAGTGTCCACTGCAACGATGGATCATAGAAGGATATCTTAGCCTCCCTTGCTCGGGATAATCAGCAACTTTGTATGGCGTTGCCCCAAGAGAGAGGAAGGGTCGTATTTGACCACGCAGCTTGCAAGCTGTATCTCTTCTCCTTAGATCCTCGCGGACGAGATTAGACAAACCGTAATCTATCGCCCCCGATCGAGCTCGGTGGAAGACCCCTCAGCTGGATCGGCCATGGCGAATGGAGGATCTTCTTGTTCATTACTGTGGAAGTAAATGAACCGCCATGGAAGAAGAGGAAGACCTGCACCGATGCGAGAACTCGGTAGAACGGATTCTGGGGGTGATCTTCCGACGACGATGATGAGGAAGCCCTTTGTAGATGGGATTTCCCTCATATATAGTCATGAAAATAAAAAGAAAATCCTTGTAGATTGGATTTCTCTCATATGTAATCATGATTTTGATCTTTAATAAAAAATCGTCTTTCTTCTTCATATGATCATCTTGCCATATGTTGCTGTGAAGTCTGAATATGTGCAGCTTTAACACGTCTGAATCTGTACACCGACTCTGTAGAAAGAGTGCTAGGTCCTGTCCTTTACGCATAGCGAGTAGTCCATAGAACGCTGTAGAGCATTTTGAACATCTTAGAACTGTCCTGTTGCTGGGACTGAGGAACCGCGTAGAGCTCTGAACTTCTGATAAACAGAATTTTTGTTCAGTCTTCGCCTTCAAGAGTGGCTTCTCGAAAATCCCTTGGAACAGGGTCGAGGAATGGCTGTCAAAAACTGAGTTGCCATCTTTTGATAGACGAGATATTCAGACTGGAGTTTGGATGAACCTCCATTTGACCCGAGAAGAGTAATTTCTCAATGTTTGAACTCTTGTATGTTTCGGGTACTTAGGATGTGTTGAGGCCAAGGAGGAGTATCTTCTGTGTGAACTTCTGTAATTGACTGTCTTGGGGACCGTTCGAATATACGGAAAGTCGTGGAGCGAGAAATCATCAGTCTGTAGCCTCTGGGCGTAAAACACTATCGAGCGTGAAATCGTAGACTTGTAGTTCCTGTGCGTGAAGTCATGGGTTTTGTGGTCTCTTGAGCATAAAATCTACTGAGCACAAAGGCATCTGGGCCAAAAAAACTGACTTGTAGCTGTCGAACGTAAAGTTATAGATTCGTAGCCGTCGAGCGTAGGAAGCTCCTTTAGCGTAGAACTGTATATCTGTAGCCTGTGAGCGTAGAACACCATCGAGCGTGAAATCGTAGACTTGTAGTTCCTGTGCGTGAAGTCATGGGTTTGTGGCCTCTCGAGCATAAAAGCTACTGAGCACAAAGGCATCCGGGCCAAAAAACCTGACTTGTAGCTGTCGAACTTACAGTTGTAGATTCGTAGCCGTCGAGCGTAGAAAGCTCCTTTAGCGTAGAAATGTATATCTGTAGCTCCTGAAAAGAAAATTTCTCCGAGCGTGAAGTCTTGCGGATCTGTTGCTTCTGAGCGTAAACTGAGCGCCATCGAGCGTGAGATCATCGATTTGGTATCTGCTGATCGTAAAGTCGTAAATTTGTGGCCTCTCGAGTATAAAAGCTACTGAGCACAAAGACATCCGAGCATAAAACCATAGACTTATAGCTTACGAGCGTAAAACCGTAGATCTGTTGCTGTCGAGCGTAGAAAGCTCCTTCAGCGTAGGACCTGCTGAACCGTCTTTGCACGAAAAAACTTTTCGAATTTGCTGACTGTTCGTCTTTCAAGGTTAGTGGGCTGACGTGGCATCCAATCATAACCCTTTATTCCATTTTGCGAGATTTGGTTAGGGTCTCGAGGAGTCCGTCTGAGGATTCGAGGAGTCGGCCCGAACTCTATATATACTCCAAGTTCTCTGAGAGAGAAACTTTTTATCCGTCTTCTGTGAAAGAGAGCTTTCGACTGTTCGAGTTTTTCTTCGTTCTCTCTCCGAGCATCTCGAGTCTTCAGAAAAATGGCGTCGAAACAGACCTCCTCTGCCAAGGGAAAGGGTATAGGTTCCTCTTCGCGTTCTTCCGCCCCAGCGAGGGAGTCTTTGGTCGGTCAAGGCGAACGTCCTTCTGAGCGAAGTGTCCTGCCGACGAGCAGTACACCCGGTCTTAGAGGTAAAGCCTTCGGGGTGACAAAAACGACGAAAAATCCTTCGCACACGTTGAACGTGACCGCGCTAGGTCGTCTTCTGTGCTGATAGCCTCTTCTTGAGGAAGATGATGCACGGAGGCGTTTTCATCTTTTACGCCCATATTTCTAATGTGTCAGCGTAAAGACTCCATATTTTCGTAGTTCTGAGCGTAGGAGCTCTGGCTACCGAAAATTAGGGTATATCGTAAAATTTGAATTTTATGCTTGCGGGGGGACCTCCGACGTAAAATTGCCAGATTTGTACAATCCTGCGTAGAGCACAGACTGTTGTTTCTTTCGGTCCGTATGTTCGTGCAAGACTTGTGATGACATATTTTCCTTGCACTTTTGTAGTTGACTTGGGTGAGTCTCCACTGGCCGAGGTGATGGGCTCCGCTGTTGGGATGCTGCACTCGAACTACCTGGAGGATCTGTCCCACGTGTCATTCCCTGTCTCCGGACCCCAGTACCCTGAAGGAAGGTGGGTCTTAATATCGGCTCAGGATGAGCGAATGCTGCTGAGCATGATCAACGGGGAGCCTCTGACTTATGTAGACGGGGAGCCGTACGTAAAGCCGGCTTTCCTTTTTGGGGACATGATCGACAAACAGTCCCAGACGAAGCCTAAGAGGGAGCCCTGGGTCTTCTCAGCCGGGAATTTGGTTTTGTACCTGCCAACGATGCCGAGAGATTATCCCATCTCGGCCTTCTTCCACGCGACGCATCCTAGGAAGATGTCGTGGACGCTGACTCCTGATCTTCACGGCAAGCCGGGGAAGATTTTTCATCTGAAAGGAGCTGACCAGGGGTCATTCGTCAGTCGCCCCTCCGGCGTTGTGACGTTGTTCAGAGGACTGTGCCCGGGCAGTGTTCCAAGTAAAGATAGCTTGGTGATCCAGCCGGTCCAATTGTCGACCTTCTGCAATGACTTCGTGGGTTGAGGTGGGGTATATCCCAAGGAGAATCCTCGGTGCAATGGGTGGATCGCCCCAACGAACTCCCGATGGAGATGCCTAGTTGACTGGGCCTTGAAGCACTTCCAGAGAGGGATGGAGGGCATTGGACTATATGCCGCTGTGAGTGCGACGAGCGTCGGGTTGCCTCCGAACCCCAATTTGTTCCTGGCGCTGATGGAGCGGTACATTCCGCTCACCGGGACCTTTGCCACTCCACTGGGGGAGTTGGGGTTGGCGCTCCACGAGATGGCAGTTGTCTCGAGACTGCAGATGGGGGATACTCCATATGAAGAGTATGTTTCCACCAACCGGGAGTTGGGGGATTTGGACCCTCGGGTGGCGGAAGTATATCAGGAGCTGATGTGTCAATACTTCGCGTGCACCGCCTTTTATAACAAGCCTTTTGATTTGGCTCACACCACCAAGTGGATATCCTACCTCTTCTTCTACCGAGCCAGGGCCGCCAGGTCGGAGAAAGCCTCGGGTGGCAAGAATGAGCCCGTGAACTGTTTGGGCGTGCTTAGTGCCCAGGTTATGGAGACTCTTATGGAGGAGGCTGAAGCTCCGGATCAGATTCTTGTCGAGGGGGTAGGAAAGTACCCGGAAGGCACCAAGGCCTGTAGTTACTTGAGGCATTGTCGCAGGCCTTTGTCTAAGGAAGCCCAGCTGGCTGGTTTCCTCTCCATATGGTTGCGCCGAGTAGTGGTGCCAGGTACCGCGTCCGCGGACCGCATTCACCGAAACATCCTGTGGCCGGCAGTGCGCCTGGTGTTTGGGGCAAGACTGGGCTTGCTTCCTGCCATGGTGTACCGTATACAAGCTGGCTTGAGAGCCATAACTGACGGGTTGCTCGTCGACGAAGCTCGACGTAAGAGTTTTCCTAGGGTGGAATTACCATACCTATACTTGATGGGATGGTTGATTCTCCACAATCCCCGGGTGATGTCTCCTGGGTCCGGTAGCAGCTCGGGGGGTATATTCTTGCTAAATTACAAGGATTCCTCCTGAAATGTGAGCACAGTTTTAGACTGCCGGCTGGTGTTGAACCTCAGCCACGGTTGGAAGCTCCTTTGTACTGCTCCCCCCGTGCATCGCAATCAATCAGGGGTACGGCTGGAGGATTCAGGTGGAGAGAAGACCGACCTTTCCCCGGAAGCTTTTAACTGGTTGGTCTGTATTAGACCCTCCCATCTGCTGTACAGGAGCGAAGATCACTGCTTCTTCGAGCCCTACTTGCCTAGTCGGTTCGCCAGGCAGTTTGGGTACGATCAGCTGCATATAGGCAATGCCGTTACCAGCTTTAGGTCCAGGGGCGGACTCATTGATGGAGCTAGAGGGTGGCGATATTTCCTCATGGGTTGTACGAGGGCAACCTTCATTGTGCCGGTCGTTACAACCTCCACGGAGCTTCGCATTCTCTATTCTTACGCCCAGTTTTACGTGGCGATTAACACCTTCCATCGTAATTTCGACGTGCGTGGAAGCTTCCGGGTGCCTTCTCCCAAGCCTGGGGGAAGAGTTGACGTCCCTTCGGTATCTTCGGACGAAGGTGAGGAGTCTGGTATTCCGGACGAGCCTCTGGTATCGGTACCGAGGTGCGAAGTGCCTCTGCCTGCGGGGGCTTTGGTAGTCCCTTCTGGGAAGCAACAAGCTTCTACTCTGAAGGAAGTTTCTCTTTGCAAGAGGAGGAAGGAGACGGTTGCTCGTCCTCTCTGCATTCCTGGCATTGCGGCTCCTGGGAGTGAGCCTGCCTCTCCCTACATCGGGGATGATTCCTTGGCTGGAGGTTCCTCGCCTTCTAGAGAGGGGCCTCCTACAGTTTCGGTCGTCGATGCCGGAGAATCCTCGCTAGAGGTGGCTGTGGCGGCTACTGCTCCAGGTAGCGGAGCGAGATTGCCTGTGTGGCCGAGGCAGATGGGAGAATCTTTCCCGAGGCCAGCAGCGGGCATGACTCCTGCCGCGTCAGTGAGCGCGTCTGGCGAGATTCCGGCCGATGAACTTCGACCACGTCTTGGTGGAGGCCTGACAGAACTCTCGGCGATGTCGGTCGGCCCACCTCCTTCTCCAGGCATGACGATTCGCATTGCGTCATTAAGGCGTGGTTTAGCTATATCGACTACAGATGCGTCGTATATGCCGTTGGCTCCGGGTAAATGTCGTTTTTATGTCTCCTTTGAGAAAGATTGTCATCATACTGATATTGACTTTCTCGTCTTCTTCTCAGGGGATAGCGCCCACGGGGAGTATAGCGTTGAAGCGCATTCTGGTTCCGCTCGGGCTTCTGACGAGGAGGCGTTCGTCTTTGATGAGTAAGTGGCTTCGGGGGCCAGTACGCCTGGAGTAGCTTCGTCACCTCGAGAGGAGGATGAACACGTCGTCGTGACCTTGCCTCTTGTGAGTGTGGCGACAACTTCGACCGCCGTTACCGCACCTTCTTCGATTGCGCCATGTGTTGATGCGACGGCTGTGGCCACCTCGTCTGCAATCATCCCTGGAGAGGGACTTGCTGACATTGCGGGCACTCCCGGCGTTCAGTCGGATCTAGTTGCTTTGACCGAGCAACATACCAGCCTTTTCACCGATTTGAGAACGATGGTGTCAATGGTGTTAGCGAAGAGTCTGGATTTTGAGCGCCTGAGGAAGACTTCTCTTGCTTCGATCGGGGTCATCAGGGAGCTCGGCGATCCTGGGGTAGCTGACGCGCTGGAGGCGGTGGTTAATGGGCTAGAGCAACCTATTAACGAATATTTACAGCTGACTCGGGGTCTCGATGCTGATGTTCAGGCTCGATTCGACCTCATGACTGCGCGGCTTGCTACGAAGGTGGAAAGCCTAGACAACTCTATCCAGAAGCATAAGCTGGAGGTGGATAGGAGAAAAGTTGTCGTGGAAGAGGCTCTCGCCGTTGAGACACGATGTCGCTCTGAGCATGAAGGGAATGCAGCGAGGGTCTCCAAGCTGAAGGAAAAACTCGCTCGGGCAGAGGAGTGGGCTTCTCAGTCGCTAGCAGGTCTAGACGTAGCGTCCGGTCGACTGAGCACAGCGCGACGGGAGCTGGACCGTGCAGAAGCTGCTCGCACGGGCTGTCTTCGGGCAAAGGCTGATCTGACCCTCACGGACACTCCCGAGGCACGGCTGGAGCAGGTTCGTGCCGACGCCTTGGTTCTTAGGAATGAGAGGATAGCTGCGCTGGAGCGGCAGATTCACAATCTGACTCACCCGCCATCATGATGTATCCTTTTCCCTTTTTGCTTGCCCAGATGTAATTCTGCCTCCCTCTCGGGAATAAATAAAGGCGACTCTTTTCTGACTTTTGTGGACCCATCATTTTGGAATGTAAATAATCGGTTTTGGTGAGAGTGTTATCAGAGGTAGTATGGACATGATAGACTCCCGATAAACTTTTTAGCAGGACACATCTATACGGACATGATAGAGCGTAACCCTACTAATTGCGTTTTGGAAGTAGTTTTGTCAGAATCGAGAGCCTTGCTATGTCCCACCCGAGCAGGGGAGATTAAGCATAGTACCTTTTCAGGAATTTGCCGTTGATAGGAGCCATTAACAGGTCTCCATTAGGCTGGGCTATCCTGTAGGCGCCGTTCGAGAACGTTGTCTCGATCACATAAGGGCCTTCCCACTTGGGCTGGAATTTGCCTTTACTTCTGTGGGTAAGAATCATCGGTATTCTTACGGCTAGAACTAGCTCGCCGACTTTGAACACTCTTTCCTTCACTTTATGATTAAAAGTTTTGGAAATGCGCACTTGGTAAAGCGCGATGCGCTGTTGAGCTTGTAGGCGTTTCTCGTCTAATCCTTCAAGCTCTTGGAGCCTTAACAGGTCATTCTTTTCTCGGGTCAACTCACTAGTCACTGCTATCCTGAGCGACGGGATCTGGATTTCGATGTGAAGAACTGCCTCGCTCCCATAGACCAGTGAAAAGGGGGTACAACCTGTAGGTGTCCGTACCGTTGTGCGGTATGCCCAGAGACATTCGCCCAGCTTCTCGTTCTAGTCTCTTTTGTTTGAAATAACGAACTTCTTCAGGAGTTTGAAAATGGTTTTGTTGAAAGCTTCCGCCAAACCATTAGCAGCTGGATAATATACCGTAGAGGCAATATTATGTATTCGACTTTTATCGCAAAATCGATAAAACGCTTGGCTGATGAACTGAGGCCCATTGTCATGGATTATCCTTCGAGGAATCCCAAAGCAATAAATGACGTGGTGCTTGATGAAGCTGATCACGTCAGACGCTTTTACCTCAACCAGAGGGATCGCCTCTGCCCATTTGGAGAAGTAATCCGTGATGGCCAGTATGAACCGGTGGCCTCTGGAGGAGGACGGGTGAATGGGACCGACGATATCCATACCCCATGCTTCGAAGGGCCAGGATGCGACCGTAGGATGTAGATATTCAGACGGTTGGTGTATGAAGTCTGCATGAACCTGACAGGCTCTGCATTGTCTTGCATAGCTGATCGCGTCTGTGATCATAGTGGGCCAATAGTAGCCCATTCTCCTGATACGATCCTGTAGCTTAGGACCGGGCTGATGCGCTCCGCATACGCCGTCGTGAGCTTCTAGGATAATCTGCTGTGCTTCGTCGTCTGAGAGACATCTTAATAGCAGTCCGTCGTACGTTCGACGATATAGGCAGTGTGAAGATGCATCGAAATAGAAGCGTAATGATCGTCTCTTGACGGATATTGCTTCTTTGGGGTCCTCTGGCAAGATTCCGTATGCGACAAAATCTATGAAGGGACTTCTCCAGTCTCTTCCAGGGGGGATCTGTGTTCACAGCGTGGCTGCGTTCTATGTGAAGGTTGTTCTTCATGCATAATAAATCTCTGTTAAGAAGGATCACCGAATCTTGCCTTCTTATAGGGGTAGCTAAGTCCGCAGCTAGACTGGCCAGGGCATCAAATTCTGAGATCGAGGTACATGCTCTAGGAAGAACCCTTTGAATGTCATGGCTATCTCGATTGTCGCTCGGTGATAGGGGATGAGGTCTGGATTCCGGACTTCGTATATCCCTCTGACTTGATTGACGATAAGCAGAGAATCACCGAAAGCTTCCAGGGATTCGACCCCCAGCTCTTCAGCGACTTGGAGCCCGATCAACAGGGCGTTGTATTCTGCCACATTGTTGGAGCATGGTTCATTAAGAGAGTATGCCCGGTAGATGACGAGTTTATCAGGAGTGACCAGGACGACTCCTACCCCTGAAACCACGTTTCCCTGGGGGCCAGTCCTGGAGGCGCCATCAAAGAACAGTTGCCATGTGTCACTTTCCATTGCTGAATTACATTCTGCAACTTCGTCGGGAATGTCTTCGTATAACTTGGAGGCCTCCGGGATCGGATGAGCAGCCAGGAAGTCGGCCAGCGCTTGGCCTTTGATGGACTTCTGCGGGGTGTATACCATGTCATATGGTGTTAACAGCATCGCCCAGGTTATGAGTCAGGAATTAAGAATACTCGGCTTGCTCATCAGTACTCGAAGAGGATTGATCCTGGAGATGATATGAATAGTCTGGCCGGTGACGTAGTGCCGCGTCTTTTGGATAGCGAACATCAGAGCCAGACATTCTTTCTCCACTGGGTTGTACCGGTGTTCGGCTCCGACCATCATCCTGCTGAGGTAGTAGATAGCCTGCTCATGCCCCTCGTCGTTCTTCTGTGCTAGAAGAGCTCCTAGCGAATGATCCATTGCTCGGACGTACAGCAAGAACGGTTTCCCCATGATGGGAGGCACCAGAACTGGCGGACTGGTGATGTAGCGTTTGATCTCCCCGAATGCTTGCTGACAGGTTTCGTCTCATACGAAGGATACACCTTTCTTCATGAGGTACGAAAAAGGCTGGCATCTTCCTGAGAGGTTGGATATGAAGCTCCGGATATAAGCCAGACGGCCTTGAAATCCCCGGAGTTCCCTCAGATTGCGGGGCGGTCGCATTTCTACGATGGCCTGGACTTTGTCAGGGTCCACCTGGATGCCTTTGGCGGTGATAACAAATCCCAGGAATTTGCCACTAGATACGCCCAGGAAGGACTTCGTAGGGTTCATCTTGAGTTGATGTCGGCGCATTAACTCGAATACCGTCCTTAGGTCCTGAATATGATCATCCTTGAGGCGGCTCTTGACGGCTATGTCGTCTACGTAACACTCTACTGTTTTGCGTAAATGTTCATGGAATATGCCGCTCATAGCCCGTTGGTACGTAGCCCCGGCATTTTTCAATCTGAAGGGCATGACCGTATAGCAATACACTCCCAACGGGATACGGAAGGCAGTGTGCTTCTCGTCTTCAGGATGCATCTTGATCTGATTGTATCCTAAGAATCCGTCCATGAAAGACATGCGTTCAAAACCGCAGGTGTTTGTCGATCATGATGTCCGTGATGGGAAGAAAAAATTTATCCTTGGGGCAGGCCGCATTCAAATCTCGGTAATCGATGCAGATACGTACCTTCCCATTTTTCTTCATGACTGGGACAACGTTGGCGACCCAGTCGGGATGTTGTTCTTCCCGGATGAACCCACAGGCTATCAGCTTTTTGACTTCAGCTTCAATGGCGTAAGCTCCCACTTCCCTGGGCGTCATCGAAGGATTAGTATAGGTCGCCGCAGAAGTCGACTCTACACTCTCAGCATCTGTTCTGGGAGATTGGCGACCCCCAGCGTCGGAATCAGACGAGTGCGGAGCTGGTTGCTGTGACCTTGCTCGGGTGTTTTGGAACACCCCAGCTTCAGTGCTCCAGAGGAGGTCTTCGAATCTTCTTCGGCTCGGAGGCCCAGAGGGATGACGTCTTGAGCTCGACCTTCTTCTCGGTATGCGTGAAGCTATATTCACGGACGCATACGCGTGCTCTTCTTCCGAAAAAGACTGAGAGTAGCTCAATCGGTCGAAGACTAACCGTTTTGCTTTAGAACAGCAGCAGTCAATCACAATCTGATGACTATTACAATATTGCTCTCTAGGGGGCGTAATAGACATGTTGGAAGATCCCCTCTCCTTACGCTTCTGGACTAGGCATTCGCGTTGGTCAGGAGTAGCAACCGGAGCTTGCTTTACGCCGCGGGACTTCGCCTGGCGTAATTTGGAGATTCGCTCAGACTGGCGTAAAGCTGAAGAGGTCCTCAGTCGGCAATCGGCTTTTCGCGTAATCCGGAGGGTAGGCAGATTGTTCTCTTGCTGGCGTAAAGGCCGAGAGGTTGAATATTCGCCTGCTTGCTTCCCCTCGCGGAGATCACCGCGCTCATCTGTTTTACCGTAGAAGTCAGATGTTGTTTCGCGCGTGGAGCGTGATCTGTTCTTCCGATTTGGCGTTGAGGCACCATCGGAAGTTTTGTCTGTACCGCGCGTAGCGGGAGACTGATTCCTACGCGTAGAGCGCAGTGGATACTTCTGGGTTAGCGCAGAGGCCTTGCCCGAAGTTTTGTCTGTACCGCGCATAGCAGGAGACTGGTTCCTACGCGTAAAGCGCAGTGGATACTTCTGGGTTAGCGCAGAGGCCTTGCCCGAAGTTTTGTCTGTACCGCGCGTAGCGGGAGACTAAATTTTACGTGCAGGGCACGGAGGGAGCGATGCTACCACCTCATTGGTTGGAGAGATCGGAGAGATCGGAGAGTCCACAGGAATGGTTGAGGATGTCTTGGGCATCCACACTTTGCGCAGCTTCCTGTTGTCTTGGACGGAGAGAGAGTGAGAGCTACCCCCGGTTTGAAGCATGTCTTCGTAAGCAGACTGGTCGAAATGAACGACCAGCGTCTTCTTCACGGTTTCTATAGATACCGCATCGCGTTGAGCAATTACTTCCTCGTCAGAAGAGAAAGACGTCCCCAGCAGAGTCGCCATCTTGTTTGTGGTATTAAACGAAAGAATGAAAGTGTATTTCAATGACGGGGTTTGTGCGAAACCCGCGCCCTTTGGTTTACAAATAAACTTGTACAATGTAATCCTATACGAGGATGTGGGAGTACAATTTATTTAATCTGGGTATAAATTGCTATAGATGTCTGATCTGCGGTCGATCACTTTAGCCCTTGGACCACGCGATGTTGAAGAAGTGCCGTGGAAGACAGGTAGCAGCTTCGAAGGTTGTAGGAGAGGGTGGATGCACGATGCCGAAGTCTTCGATCCCCGCTCTTTGCCTGAGCTCCGGGCTCTCTCTCTCTCTCTCCCTCCTCCTTGTTCGATCTTCTCCAATTGTTGACCTTGGATCTGAGTTGACCTTGGATCTGATATCGATTTCTTGACCAATTTTTTGACCTGGTTCCCCATTGACAGGGGCCTCTATTTATAGAGTCTTTGGTGACAGTGACCACTCCGTTGGTGTAGCAACCGAGGAGTGGAAAGTACAGCACCCTTTTACACAACGGTTAAAGTAACCAATGCCTACGTATAGATGATCTTTTGACTGAGCGGGTGACGTGGGTCCAACTAAGGGGACACAACACGTACGGTTGCTACTAAGATCACGGCGTAAAAGCCAAGTGGGTAGGTATCCATTGTATAGAAGAGGTTGGCGTAGAAGCCAAATGTCCGTCACCATGGCATAGAAGCCAAGTAGGCATAGAAGCCGAACAGGCATAGAAACCGAGTAGGCGTGGAAGCCGAGCAGGCATAGAAGCCGAACAGGCATAGGAGCCGAGTAGGTGTGGAAGCCGAACAAGCACAGAAGCCGAACAGGCATAGAAGCCGAGTAGGCGTGGAAGCCGAACAAGCACAGAAGCCGAACAGGCATAGAAGCCGAGTAGGCGTGGAAGCCGAGTAGTCGTAGAGACTGAGTGGGCGTGAAAGCCGCATGAGCACAGATCCTGAATGGGCGTAGAAGCCGCTTGAGCACAGATCCTGAATGGGCGTAGAGGCCGCTGCATATCGTGCAAGAATGGGCATAGAAGCCGCTTGAGCACAGATCCTGAATGGGCGTAGAAGCCGCTGCATACCTTGCTGATGTGGACGTCTTAGCCGGAATTATGGCTTTTGAAGATATAACCAAATCTCTTGCAGAGATTTGCCATCACCTTATGCATTAAATGCGGAGGCGTGTTTCGAAGGTCTGCAGGCCTTCTGTGCACCCGTCGCAGAGACGTGTCTTGAGATAAACTATCACCGCTCTGTGCAATTAGACATGGAGACGTGCCTCGAATCCCGTACGAAGTGCAGCTTTTGACGTGGCAGGCGGTTTGTCTGCTGTGGAGCGTAAAACAGCTCATGTTTGCCTGTGTAAAATAGGGCGGCGTATTCCCTTGTACGCAAAAGAGCGGTTTATGCTGAGGGGACTCCAGTAAACGACGGTTTGGTGATATTTTACCAAATCCTCTGCATTAAATGGTGAGATCCGTCATCATACTGTGGGACACGTCCCGAGAGGTCTGTCATCGTTTCCAGCCGTCGTCTGGGTAGCCGTGCATCACCTTTTGTTAGGAGTCAGAGGTCAGATTCACTGCGTGACTTGACAGGTTCATTTCGGAGAAGATGAAGCGTTCCTCGTACGCTATAACGCTGCTTTGAGAGCGGTTGAGTTTTACGCCATAGAGGCGATGAAGAACTCTGTTACACGCTGAAGCGGCCTGGACGTACTGCACTTATGCGGATGGTCCTTTGAGCTTTATTCTTCACGCTGTATTTTAGCGGAGAAAACTCTGTTGTACGCCTGATGGCTCTGAAGGCCTCTGCTTACGCTGCTCTGTATCAAGAGGCTGTGTAGCTCTTCCCAGCGTATTTTTCATGCTTTTACAGACTCCGGTGGAACAGCCCGTGCTTGAAGTAGAGACGCCACAAATTTCAAGGGCGAGGGACGTGACTGCCTTCGACTTTGGCCACTTCAAGAAAGTCTGCAATACCCCATTCAACGGGACTGAGGACCCAGTCGTAGCTCTAGATTGGTTGCCCGAACTTGAAGATCACTTCGCTCTGCTAGAGGTCCCCGAAGAGAAGCGCGTCGCCTGCGCGCAACTACAGCTCCGCCTCAACGCGCACGATTGGTGGGACGTGCATCGACGATCTCTCCAATTTGATCACGGAGAGAAGGCGATCTCGTGGACGACTTTTCGTGCCGCGTTCGAAGAGGAGTTTGTACCCCCTCCAGTACAACGTCGGATGGAGAACGAGTTTGTACAACTGAGGCAAGGCAACATGACAGTCAAACAGTACTCCGCCGAATTCAACCGACTCTCCAAATTTGCTAGGGCCTATTTACCTGATGTAGCGAGTCGAGCTAGAAGGTTTGAAGGTGGACTACGCCCTGCCATCCATGCGCACGTAGCCGTTCATCAGTATCGTACAATGCATGAAGTTATGAATCACGCCCTATCGCTTGAACCACACTATCCTCACATTCCTGCCGGCGTTGTGCATACATCCAGTCACAAACGCCAAAGCGACGAGAGATAAAATACCGCTACAAAGCACCGAAACAACGGTGGTCCGCTAAGAGGGAAACCAGGGCAGCTATGTTACTTCTGTAACAAGCCGGGGCATACGAAGGATAATTGTCACCTGAAACTTGGTTTATGCCTAGCCTGTGGCGGATCAGACCATTTTGTTCGTGATTGTTCCTTGAGTCATGATCGTTGTTCCGAACGCAATAATGCCTAACGGCAGGTCCTATTCTTAAGTTTTGGGATGAAACTTCTAATTAGTTGGGTAGGATGTAGTGCCCCGTTCTCCCGGTGCGGAGAGCGCGGCTAAGAAACACAAGACGGTATCGTTCGATCGGGATAGATTGAATTAAGAACTCATCCTCGTTATGGATTTGTTTCTTCGGAATCGATTTCCATATTCAGTAGACCGCACCCCGGGATCGACTTAGCGGTAGAGTCAGGAGGGACCTCTCCGCTGCTATCTTTTATTGCCTCGGTTTTCGATGTCGCTTGTTGCTTTCGTGCTTTGAGTTGGTTTTGGGATTTGCTTGTTTTCCTTGAACGGTTTCGATGGTTTTCATTGTTTTCGTTCATTGAACTGCACTTCAATTCCGAGATTGGAAAAGAGGAAGAGGTATTGATCGAGCTGTTCGTAATGCAGGTGAACGAGCAGTAGGCGGCTTACGAGCGGAGTCGTGAAGCGCCTCTTTCCTTCTCCCTTCCGACAATCTAAGTGAGTAGCTACCAACCCGATTAGCTAGCCCTGCTTTCAAGCTTCACATCTAATAAATCTGCAATCTTCTATGCCCCGATCAAATGATACCAAGTAATAATAAAAGAAACCAAGATAAAAGAGAATAGACTTGGTTCATTATGCTTGTCAATAACTTCATAAACGGATACTAAACTGCATGCTTGTTCGTTTGGGAATAAATCATGAATTGTTGCTTGTCTTGTACAATTGCTTATCTTGTACTCTTGTTGCCTCAAAAGCATGAACTGTTAACTAAGTAAACATATTATTCGATCACGGACAACTTGTGCACAAGGTCATTGGTTCTTGCGGACGGTCGCTGGGGCACTGCCACCGATCCGGTCCGGACGGAACTCTATTGTATAGTCCATTGTGCTGGACGGGGTGGCATATAGCGCTCCTTGTTCTTTCGCTGCATACCATTCCCGCCAGTGACTAGTGTCCATTGTGGCATCACGCTAGTGATATCTTGTATATTTAAACCTATTGCAAACTAACTTGTGTCTTCGTGGCAGGGAAGGCATGGTAAGTATTGTGCAGGTAATTCAGACGGTCAGGTAAATTCCACCAAACGGTGGCACATTCATTTCAGTATATTCTATATGCTGCTTACTTGTAAATAAACTAAGGCAAGATAGAAACCCAAAAAAAAATGTATGCTTCATTAAAACAACGTGTTGATTGGTATAGTTCAGACTAGCTCGCCTTCACCAGTATATTTCGACATGCTGACCCTCGTTGAAATAGGTTCTTCGCACCAAGGCGAACCGAGCGAGGAGCCGAAGTCGTCCTCCCGATCCAGTCTAGCTGTTGGCGCATCTTCACCGCGCCCCTTGAAGCATTTTGAAGTACTTGAAGAAGAAGCTTGCAACTTTCCATACACAATGCAGCTTCGTGGCAAAGCCGTCCTCCAGCCTGGAGGTCTTTATCATTTTGAAGTTTATAAAGGGATGTAATGTACAGGACTGCTATCTCATTTTGAGTCAACTCTTTTGTAAGCCCGTGCGGTATATTAGATGACTCGTTCAGGAGTTTGTAATAGATGTTCATTATTAATAAAGAGAACTTTTTCATGTTTCAAATTTGTGTTTCAATTTATCTGCGTACTCTGAATATGTGCTTGCTATACAAATCATCAAAACCTTGTGCGGGCACAATCCCAGGCCCGCACGGCGGTCACAATTCGGGGGACGCCTCAAACAATTCTACGAAATCAGATCGTGACAGCTTGGATGCTTTGTTACCTCATGTGTTGCTAGGGCGCTTATGATTAAGATTTTGCACAGCACCGGCGCGAACTAGGGGGTACTGCGACTCTAGGGAGAGGGCGTGGTTTAGAGATTCCCTCATCGTACGGTACTGGAGGACGATGACGTGGGCATGAATAGAAGGTCACAGTCCTATCTCAAATCTTCGGGCTCGACTTTCGACGTCACAAAGATGAGACTTAGCAAATTTTACAAGTCTATTGAATTCTGAGGCGTACTACCGCACTGTCATATTTTTTGTTAGAGATGTGTAAATTCATCTTCCTTCTCGCGACAAACAGCGGGTGGAAGATACTCCTCCTCAAAGGCCTTACAGAACACGGACCGAGAGATAGTCGTTCTGTCGTCTTCATTCATTATATCTTATTTGTGCACATCTCACCAATCATGTGGGTTTAAATGGAACTGAAGCTGAGCGCAAGCGACCCTCTTTGTTTCATCCATGCGAAGCACTTCAAAGTGGTCTTACAACTCAACCAGCCAATACAATACCACGAAGGGATCCTCGATCCCTTTAAAGGTAGCATGACACATCTTTTTAAACTCTGATATTTGCAGGATGGGACCCTTTTCGTCTGAGGGCGAAGATTCCTGAGGGCCCTGAAGCACTGCAGTCTCGGCTATAACTGGCACTATCACGGCGGCCGCTGATGTAGAATGGTTGCTGGCGACGAGCGTCATCACAATCGTTTGCAAGTTATCCATTTGCTTCTGCTGTGCTTCGGCCTGAGTCTGTTGTGCCAGAAATTGAGCTTCGATCCGGGACTCAAATTGGCTCTGATGTAATTCTGCCTGTCTCTGCTACGTTTCCATCAAATGTATCATCCGTTCGAATGGATCGATAGAGGGTACGGTAACTAGACTTCCTGAGCTGTCCGATGTGCCAAAACTGCTCCCTTATACTTGTGCCATCATATGTGCTTGTGCGTCTAGCTCTGAGACCATTCCTTCAAAGAAAAGTAACTTGCATCAGTCTCAAAATATATTATGGACTCACTGTATGGAACACATCCCATTTTGGCTAAGCGAATTCAAGAGTTCAATTGGGAGGGACAGGGTCATTTCAAGAAAACTCTTCTGACACGAAGGTCAAAGGATCTGAAGCCATGTTCTTATACCAATATGTCACGCTCCAATTTCCGCTAAATCAATAATTGTGCACAAGGCCTAGACATAATGATATACTTTAGAATAAATGCAACAGATTACACAAACAAGATATCACACATTGAGATATAGAAAACTTCTCTTTTATTGATAATGAATATCTGGTTACAGACTCTTGACCCAAAAGTAATAAGGATGTTGCACAGGCTTATAACTTGGACGCAAAATGAGATAGTCGATCCATACATTATATCCTTTACTAATCTTCCAGAAAATACAAAACACCTTGGGTGCGAGTTAGCACCATCGCCTAGGAGCTTCAAAAGTGAGAGCGAGCTCCTTTCTCGATTATGTACTTAAACTCTAAAAGTCATAACACGAACGCGCCTTGATCAATGAAAGGTTGGGGGGGGTGCTTCATCTCCTCGCCGCGTTGCCTCGTCTCGGGGAACCTACTGCAACGAGGGTCAGTACTTCAAAAAGTACCAGTGAGGGCGAGCTAACCCAACTACCAAGATCGATAACATATTCATGTGAAAATGCAACATTGTTATTATGTGATCTTTCTATCTTGCCTTAGTTCAATTCTTTATATACGATAGAATAAAATTATATAACAAAATGTGCCACCGTTCGGTGACTTTACCTGTACCGTCTGAGCCACCTGTACAAAATTTACCATGACCTTCCCTGCCACGAAGACACAGTTAGTCTGCACAGTTAAAATATACATAGCGCATCACTTGGTCGAATAAGAGATGGGTCGGCTGCCCTCTTCGGGTAGCAAGCCCTTGGCGGACGCACGGACCCATCCAAATGCTAGGTCTACACTAGCAATTGTTCTACCCGGGTCGAAGCGGTCCCAGTGCCCCGACGATCGCTCATAGAACGACATCTGTTGTGCACAAGTTATCCAAGACCATGCCTCGTTGATAAACTAAGTTATCAATTAAAGAACATTCAAAGAAATATAAGTAAATAAACTTTATGCATTTTCCATAATCTAGGCTACCTTGCTCAATGATCACATTTCCAATTTTGCACTATCCATTAAACAGTTATAGATAAATAAGTTCTAACTATAGCTGAACATAAAATAGCTACGAGTATAGCTGACAAGCACGCATCAATGTGATCGTTGAGAATTCTATGTAACAAGCATTATAAGTGTTTCAAGTCTACTTCTTCTTTATTCTGACTCAATTTTATTCTTTTGGTATCGTTGATCGGAATGCACAAATAAGTCAATTTATTATGAAGGAAGACTTGGAAGAAGGGCGCTAATCAAAGTAAAGCCACTCACAAGTTGGTGAACTGGGAGAGAAAAGGGGAGATCTTCAAGACTCCGCTTGTGCGTCGCCTACACGATCACCTGCACGCACCAACAGATGATCAATATCTCATGCTTCGATCGCCAAGGGTTCGATACAAAATGTGAAATCCAAAGAACGAAGGCAATGAAATCCATCAAAATCATTCAAGAAAATGCAAGTCACAAAACCAACAAAAAAGCAACCAAGCGGCATCGAATAAGGGCAAAGAAACCAGCGCAAAAAGGCCCCTCTCAACTCTGTCGCCGAGTCCTTCCTTGAGGCACGATCCGTTGAATGTGGGACCTGGTTCTGAAGAAACCACTCCATAATGAGGAAATGATCTTTATTCAATCTCTCCCGATCGAATGATACTAAGTATTTCTTAGCCGCGCTCCTCGAATAGGGGGAATGGGGCACTACAATCTATATATTTATAGTTTGTGACATTTTACTATTATATTATAATGGTCATATTTCTTGATAATTACTTGCTAGTATGTGATTGAGACACCTAGGATTTGCTTGATCTAGATTAGACTCTTGGATTATAGACCAACCCCCATATTTTATACAACTATGATCGTATACTCGTGTACTCTGTTGTACGAAGTTAGACTAGTACTCTCCTCATTCTCCAGTATTCTGGTTTTGGAACGTGACAACATTTTTGTAGGTGCAGTACATCCTAATCCCTTATTTTATAGGAAATGATTGTGACTATGGGTAAGAACTTTATAAATGATATCTTTTACCTTATACTCTTTTTCTTACAAGTACATGTGATATTTTTATCTTAACTGAAATGGAAAGAAAGGAAATGATATGTCGTGAACAAAAATTAGAAATAATTTATAATAATGAATGTTACTTTACATGGTTATTTTGTTTGGTTTATGTTGGTATGGTCTTACCACTCATTAGTGCATCACCATATACTGACCCGCATTCCTACAAGTTCGGGAAACAATTCAAAGGCCTCGAGCATTAGCTATTGTTCTTTCGGTTCCTAGAAGGTGTTATTTCCTTTTAATAAAATGACATGATATATGAAAACTTATCATTTAATTTATTTTTATGATGTTATTGGCCTCTTTTAGCGTGTCAATCTTTATTTGCATTTAGGGATGGCATTGGGCGGGTTGGGGACGGAGACCATACCCCCCATCCTCGTTCCCGAATAATATTTGAATCCCCATCCCCGTTCTCCAATAATATTTGAACCCCCATCCTCGTTAAACAATGCACTCTCCATCCCCGCTCCCGCCCTGTTAACACTTTCGGGACCGTATTTTCCTACCCCATCATTGCCTTGTTAACAAATTTTTTGCACATTATAAGCTTAAAAACTGTTTTCATTCCAATATATATATGTATATATATATATATATGTATATATATATATATATATATATATATATATATATATATATATATATAACAAATATACTATTAAATAGATAAATTGATACAATACAACAAAAAAGAATATTAATTCAAGAAAAATATACAAGTATTAAATAGAAGTTTATAACAGAAAACAACAAAGAGCGAATGTTAATCTCACAAAACATATTCCAAATAGAGGTCTACATTTACATACAACAAAAATATATGGGTATAAGTAATCGGGGTCCGGGATTTCCAAGGCGGGAATAGTATACCCATACCCATCCCCGAATCGAACCAAGAATTTTTTTAATCTCCATCCCCGCCCCCGTCCTCGTTTTTAAATTCCCAAACCCGCCCCCGTCGGGTAAAAAAAATCGGATCCCCGTCTGGTTTGGAGAAAATTGTCATCCCTAATTGCATTTTGTTATTTAATAATTAATAAAGTTATTCTTCATTCAATTCTCTTCTTTTTCACTATTACAACCTTGGAATTTGAAATGTTATTTTTTAAACTATTATATTCTTTGTCTTGTACAAAAGCAAATTAGACTTATACGACATTACGTCTAGTTGGATCGATTCTTGGAAATTGGATCATGACAAAGAGTACGAAAAAGGATAATCCAAATAACAATTTTATAAATATAATTGAACCCTTTTTAAATTCGTGGCCAACAATATAATGACTTGTATGTAGTTAAACAAAACTTTCTCCCTCTCTAAAAAGGGAGGGCTCATTGGTCATTTAATAGGAACCTACGTAGACTAGGAAAATATGCATATATAGTTTCAAACGCGTATCAACTTTTAATATAAAAAGTGTATAAAAAGATACAGATGGAGCTACTAGAAAATTTGGAAAATACTAGAAATGTTGTTAAATATACCCACATTTTTATTCACTTTATCCCTTTTGTTGATTTTGTTAGGTTTACCTTCTCCTTATCTCTATATTTCTCAATTCTTTAAATCAATTAAATAATTTTATTTTCATATTAACTTAAAATTTGAAAAGGTAGAAAAAGATAAAAAACGAGAATGAGCAAAGATACGAAGAAGAGGGTTAGAATTTATAATAAACCTAAAAACAAACTCAAATGAAATAGTGATTGAAGATGGAATAAAAAATCTGCAAATATGCAGGTATACTTTCTTCGTTCTCGTATTTTATTTTATTTTATTTTTTTAAGAAAAAAAAAGACTATAGACAATTTTAGTTCTATAAAAAAGAAAAAAAAATCGAGTAAAAAATTAATCAAATTTTTTTTAATACAAGTTAGCTTTTTTTAAATAAAAAAGAAAAAGAAAAATCTATTTGTGGGGGTAAATTTGGATGACCCCGTCCAAATTTCAGAAAGTCTAGCTAGCATAAAAAGGCTTGTGATAAAGGCACTACAAAGAACACTCAGGGCTGCCCATAATTTTACCCCTAAAAATTACAAGTTTGTCACTCCTCAAACTTACTTACGGCTGCCCATACCAACCTATATAAGTAAAAACTATTTCTCTTCTTTCTTTTTCATCATCAAATGAAGAAATCCCTCATTTTCTCCAAGTCCTAAAACCTAAACCTAACTTTGGAATTTGATAGTTGTGGTCCCAAGTTGTCACGACCCGCACCCAAAATTTGGGCATGAGTCGTGGGTACGTCCAGCCTACGCCGCAGCATCGGCGGTAGAACGCTGTCTATGTCTCAATAATAAACTATACATAACTCACAACCTGTCAATGATATCAACTCCATAAGTAGTACAATGAAATAAACATCTCTCAATAGCTCATAATGTATACTCAATCACAATAACTATAAGAATAAATGACACGATAAAAGATAAGAAATAATGACATAGTCAACACAATGTCTCAAAATAGAAAAAAAAAACCACAGTCTAGCTGTCCAACATAAAAAGTCTCCACAAGTCTCAAATTAAACTTAACATAAGTCTCAACATAAACTAAAATAAATCTCAAATGCATAAAATAAATACTGTCTAAACAGCTGCAGGTAGTGTCTCCTCTAAAGGAAGGGACTCCTCTAAGATCTCTGGTGTGTAGTCTGCATCTATACATTGTCCATAGTGTATAGGACAGAAATCTCAAGATCCTCTAAAAAAATATATCCAGTCAGGATTGGAGCAAAGTACAAGCACTAAGAGCAGTTCCATGTATATTGACAAAAACTATAATACAGTGTAACAAAATACAAGATAGAGATAAATACTAGAAATAAGAAATACTGGAATAATAAAATACTGGAAATAGAAATACTAGAGCATATGTCATCATCAATGGTACATCTAGCAATGAACAAAAATACAAGTGCATGCTAGAACAATGAACTGGAATATAAGTGAATGCTAGAACAGTAACTAGAATATAGAGAAATGCTAGATCAATAACTAGAGATACATGTAGAGAATATCTAACTAAGTATGTGAAACATCAACATATCATGTGATCGGCTTGGGACTGATCAGGCTTGCTATGTATGACTAGTTATGATTCATGTAAGGTCAGGCTAACCATCCGGATAGCTATGATGCGAGCAATAGTCAGGCTAATCATACATAACAGGCTATGAGGTATGTAATGGTCAGGCTGCACCGACGTGAGATGTGGGTGAGCTATGATGCATGTAGAGTTGGGTATGATCACATAATCTACTAATATCTTTCCGTCCCCAGCTAGCACGATGGATTCCAATCATGACTCCTTGTGACCGGTCTCGATGATGCCAACTCGTGTATACATAGTGTCAAAATCATGTACGCTATACAACTAGAATTATAAAGATAATCAACATAATAAAAACTGTCAGAGAATGTACTCGCCTGTGGTCCTCTGCTGGCAATACCAATGTCCTGTTTCCGAGGTCTTGTTTGAATAATCCAACAGTCCTATAGACATCATTTAATAATATTACAGAATTAGTCGTTACACTAGCATACACACAATCATAAATACACGGAACTCAGAGACTACGCTAAGGGTGCTACTTGTCATCTAACAGGGTCAAGTGTGCATCTAGCTGCAAGGGTGTCACATCCTCAAATGTGGTGCATAAGCAGACAGTCAATCACTAATATATGTCTTACAAGTACGTCAATGTACATAAGGCAGGCAGTTCCCAATTATCAGGGTCACATGGTCATTGTAAATATGGGAACTCCATAATTAACATTAGGGCATATAGTACATCTACAAATATGTACATAACTAGTATTAGTAGTTAATTAATTATATATATACATCCATATTTATAAATATATCAATTTGATTATAATACTTATACGCGTACATATACGCATACGAGTTTGGTTTTACTTGCATAACGTCTAGCAATACAATATCTACTGAGCATGCTAAATCCTAACATCATTCGCACACGAACAAAATCATAAGAGAACACTTCGCACCTTGACCTCGGCGTGCATGTGCACGTGGGGGTATTCGACGTCGAGTCGTGAGGGAAGACGGGGTCGGTTTCAGTCGTGACGGGGTCGTTTAGCGAGGTCCGGCGGGTGATCAGGCGGCTGCCATGGCGTTCAGTCGAGGAGGGATGTCGACGAGGATTGGTGGTGTCAAGAACATCAGGCTCAGGCAAGGAAAGTCGACAGGGTGTTGCTCGGTGCAGGCCGGATATTCCGGGGTCCGAAGGTCCAGTCGTGGACGGGAAGTGCTCAGACTATCGACAGGATCACTGTCAGCATTTCAGTCATGGACGGGAAGTGCTCAAGCGATCGGCGGTAGGTGATAAGGCGGACAGGGATGAGGGTGGATCCGGTGCTGTCGTGGAGTGGAGTTCACCGGGGTTTTTGCGATGATGGCGAGGTCGGGGTTCAGTTGGTCGGGTCTGTGAGCAGGGAGGAAGGGCTGACAGGCGGGTTGCGGTGGACAGACACGGCTGCTCCGGTCGGCGGGTTTGGGGGAGATGATGAACAGGAGAGGTGAGAAGGGGTTCGACTAGGAATAGTTTAGGTACTGGGGTGATGAAAAGTAAGAAAAAGTTATATATATATATATATATATATATATATATATATATATATATATATATATATATATATATATATATATGAGACATAGGGTTTTGAGGTTGACCTAGGTAGTTGGGCCGGTCAACACTCTTTGGAATTGGGTTTGGCTTCTGTATGTAAAAATTTAAAAGGCTAGGATTTGCATTGTTTCAAAAATGGATGGCTAAGGTTTGATGAGGGGCTGATGTTGAGTGTTACACACCCCAAAAATTATGGAGAAAAAATACATGACCGGTCAATGAAGGAAAATGGGGTTTCTTCATGTATTTGGTCCAATGGGGTGTGGACACCTCAATGCGCTTTTGCATAAAAATGCCCAACAATTAGAAAATTGCACAAGGTGGAGTTTTTGGATTAATTTAATTAAAATTAATATAATTGGTATTCTAAAATTAATTGGAAGTACATAGGGATAGAATTAGATGGGACACAAGTATCATGAACGAAGAAGACTCAGAATAGAATACTATCATAATTTGGGTTGCACAAAATGGGTCAAGATTGTGTCTCCAATTTTGATTGGAACGCACAATGATGCAAAGTTGAATTTATACATTATTAAATATAATCGTTTGCGACGAATGTTATGCGACTAAAATGAAGCGCAAAAGGGCATAGTTATAAGTTTCACAAGGATCAAAATAGAAGGCTGGCACGTCTAGGACAAGGGTGTAAAATTTGTTGGAAGAGAAAAGCTAGTGTAGCGCTCCAATAACGAAGCAACGGTAAGGTACAACAATCAAATAAAATTACAACAATTAAATATAAATAAATATCATAAAGTATTAACATATTAAATTAAATAAATGAAAAGACGAAAATATCCCTATTCTAAAATGTGGTAGTGACAAGTCAACCCTCCTTAAAAGAATTTCGTCCTCGAAATTAAAATAAACTAGTACAAGAACAAACAATCAAACAAAAAATTATACTTCAAGTCTCGAAGAGATACGGATACTGCTCGCGTATTTCGTCATCTCTTTCCCAGGTTGACTCGCCTGGAGAGTGATGTCTCCATGCAACACGAACCAAGGGAATTGTCTGGTTCCACAATACCTTCTCTATACTATCCAAGATCTCTACGGGCTATTCGAGATAACTGAGAGTCGGTCCAACCTCGATCTCCGAGTGATCTAGTACGTGACTAGGATCTGTCACGTACCGTCTCAGCTGTGACACGTGGAACACATCATGTACTCCATCTAGAGCAGGCGGCAAGTCTAGTCTATAGGCCACTGCACCGACCCTTGCAAGAATACCAAAAGGTTCGATGTATCGTGGACTAAGCTTTTCGCCTCTACCAAAATGAATTATGCCCCGTGTCAGAGAAATCTGTAGGAACACTAAATTGCCAACCTAGAACAAACAGTCTTAACACGTAATCTAAAATAAAATAATCATAAACCAAAATAACAAAACCTATATCTGAAACTCTAGGGGTCTACGGTGGCTATCGGCCAAATGCCGTTGTTTGTCCTACACCACTCGCAGTCTGTCTCTGATAAGTTTCACCTTTTTTGCTGCATCCACGACCATTTCTGGTCCTAACAAAGCTCTCTCTCCGATATCATCCTAAGATAACGGTGTACGATACCTTCGTCCATATAAAGCCTCGAATGGTGACATCTCAATGCTGGCTTGGTAGTTGTTGTTGTAAGCAAACTCTACTAGGTGTAGATAATCCTCCCAAGAACCTCCGAGATCCAAAATGCAAGTGCGTAGCATATCTTCTAGAGTCTAAATAGTCCTTTCAGACTGCCCGTCTGTCTAAGGGTGATACGCGGTACTGAACTTGAGCTAAGTGCCCAAGCTAGCCTGCAGACTCCTCCAGAAATAGGAAGTGAAACGACTATCCCAATCTGAGACGATACTCACAGAAACTCCATGTAATCTAACAATATGTCGCACGTACATCTCTGTTATCCTCTCTATAGATGTACCCACTTTGAATGGTAAAAAGTGGGCTGATTTGGTCAACCTATCTACGATGACCCAAATTGAGTCATTTCCTCCTGGAGAACGTGAAAGCCCTGAAATGAAGTCCATAGTCACGTGCTCCCACTTCCATTCTGGAATGGGTAAAGGTTAAAGCAATCCACCTGGCCTCTGTCGATCTGCCTTTACCTGCTGGCACACTAAATACCGGGATACGAAGCGTGCTACCTCGTACTTCATACCATACCACCATACGTGCTCCGTCAAATCTCGATACATCTTGTTGGCACCGGGATGCATCGAGTACTGAGAGCGATGTGCCTCCTGTAAAACCTCTTAGTGCAGCTCTTCACTTGGCACACATATCCTTGTGCCATGTCGTAAAGATCCATCATCCGCAATAGTGAAGTCGATTGTCAATCATGTCCGAACTTGTGCCCTGATACTCCTTAGGGTCTCATCATTATACTGTGCAGCTCTAATTCTGTCTATCATCTCTGATTGTATCTGCAATCCCCACATCTGAATCTCAAAACCTGGAACTAGTACTTCAATTCCCAAGCTCTCAAGATAGGCCAATAAATATCTATCTGTTGTCAAGTACATAGCCATCGGATACCTGCTCAAGGCATCGGCGCTACGTTGGCCTTTCCTGGGTGGTACTGTAATGAGATATCAAAGTCTTTCATCAACTCTAACCATCTTCTCTGCCTCATGTTCAGCTCCTTCTGTGTAAATACGTACTTCAAGCTCTTGTGGTCCATGAAGATTTCTACACGCTCTCCGTACAGATAATGTTTCCACAGCTTTAGAGCGAAGATAACTGCTGCTAACTCTAAATCGTGAGTGGGGTAGTTCTTTTCATGAGGGCGTAATTGTCTTGAAGCATAGGCAATTACTTTCCCGTGCTGCTGAAGAACGCATCCCAAACCTTTTCCTGAAGCATCACTGTAGATAGTGAAACCTCCTGTCCCTGACGGCAACGTCAAAACTGGAGCTGTCGTCAATCTCTTCTTTAGCTCATCAAACGCGGCCTGATATTCCTTTGTCCAAACGAATTCTATATCTTTCTTGGTCAGCCTAGTCATTGGTTCTGCAATCTTGGAGAAGTCTTGTACAAACCTCCAATAGTATCCTGCTAGTCCGAGAAAGCTCCTGATCTCAGCTACCGAACTGGGGGTAGTCTATGACTCCACTACCTCTATCTTCTTTAGGTTAACTAAAATTCTGTCACCCGTTACCATATATCCAAGAAATTCAACCTTGTCAAGGAAGAACTCACACTTTGAAATCTTTCCGTATAACTCTTCTTTCCTGAGAGTCTCTAAGACCATCAGGTGCTCTTCGTGTTCTTCTGGGGTCTTCGAATACACAAGAATGTCATCGATGAACACCACTACGAACTTGTCAAGGTAATGGTGGAATACCTTGTTCATCAAGTTCATGAATATTGATGGTATATTGGTTAAGCCAAACGGCATTACCGTAAATTCAAACTGGCCATATCTGGTCCGAAAAGCTGTCTTCGGTATGTCTTCCTTCTTTACCTTCACCTGGTGATAGCCTGACCTCAAGTCTATCTTTGAAAACACCTTCGCTCCGCTCAATTGATCGAAAAGATTATCTATCCTCGTCAGTGGGTATTTGTTCTTGATAGTGAGGTTGTTTAGAGCTCTATAATCGATACACATGTGTACCGTATCATCCTTCTTCGGTACAAACAATACCGGAGCTCCCCATGGTGATGAACTGGATCTAATAAAACTTTTGTCCTGCAACTCCTCAACTTGCTTCTTCAGTTATGCTAGCTCGATGTTGTTGACTCTATAGACGTGTTGTGAAATAGGCTCTGCTCCTGTACCAAGTCTATAGAGATTCAACATCTCTGTCTAGCGGCAAGCCTGATAACTCCTCTGGAAATACATCCAGGAATTCTGCTATCAGAGGATGTGGTAACTCCTCTTCTTCTTTCCTGGCTCCACAAAAGTACCTCTACTCTGCTTTGCTGCTCCTCTGGCGACCTTAAACTCTGGCTCTCCTGGTGGTCATAATATTACTCTACCTCCATGACAATCTATAATAGCATGATGCCTACTCAACCAGTCCATTTCGAGTACAATATCGTACCCCGGAAGTGGCATGACGAGTAAACTCACGCTCAACTCTCGGCCTTCAAATGATACTCTCCGATCCTTGCAATAATCACGGACTAGGATAATTCCTCCTCTAGTCGTGATCTTACAAGTCCTATCTAACGGTTCTGTTTCTAAACGGTGCTTAAGGGCATAAGATACAGATACAAAACTATGGGAAGCACCAGAATCAAATAATACAAGTGCTGGAATAGAATCGAGTGAAACTGAACCTGAAATCACGTCTCCAGCTGGCTCGGCCTCCTCAATCGTCATGGCGTATGCGTGTTCCTGTGGTGCTCCTCTCTGCTGCTGCTGGTACTGAGCAAACCTCTGTTGCTGTGGTGGAAGTAGAGGTCCCCTCTGCTGGCCTCCTAGTATAGTAGGTACTCTGGCTGGTCCTCTCTGAGCGGCTGTTCCACCTTGACAAGTCTGAATATATGGACAGTCCCTAAGATGGTGTGTTGATGATCCACAGGATAAGCATGTACCCAACCTCTTCCTGTAGAGGTCTCTGGTATGTCCCATCTTCCTGCAATACGCACACTGGGCAACGGGCTGATTCTGTCTCTGTGGCTGTTGTTGCTAGATGTGTCCTCGAACTGGTGCCTGGTGCTGCTGCTGGTACGGCCTTTGTTGTTGTTGAAAGTGTGGGCGCTTGGCCCGTCCCGTATTACCACTTGTTCCTCCAGGAGTGTCGCATCCTCTCTTGGGCCTGAGATCCAAGTCATCTTCAACAATCTGGGCATCCATCAGAATAAACTCAAATGTAGCAGTGCATCGTCCCGAAGTACGAGACTTGATCTCTCTATTCAATCCCTTTCGGAATTTCCGGGCTGTCTCCTGGGTCTCGAATCATCGATGGCGCAAAACGACTCAAACAACAAAACTTTGCGGCGTATTCGTCGACTGACATGCTTCCTTAGACTAAGTTATGGAACTGACTTTCCAATGCTCCCAAAGCTATATCAGGAAAGAATTTCTCCTTGAAGAGTTCCTTGAAGGCCTCCCAAGTAAGTCCTTCGTCAGCGAGTCTCGGTTCCGTACGATACCACGTCAGCGCGATATCAAACATCTGACTGCCAGCAGTCTCGATCTGAAGAATCTCCGGAATCTGCGCCAAACGCAAGTTCCTTTCTATATTCTCTAGCCATTTGTTAGCGTAGAGTATCCCCTCGATGCCTTTGAACTCTCGAGGCATCATCCTCTTAAAGTCCACAATAGTACCTGACCTCTGGTGCTGCTGGCCAGGATGCTGTTGTTGTCGTACTACTCTCTCCACAGCCTGGAGAGCCACCTGATGAGCATTCTCCATGCTCTCTCTCATCAGCTCTGTCTGTGCCTGGTGCGCCTCTGCTTGCACCCTCTAAGCCTCAGTTTAAACACGTTGAGCTTCTTCTGTTACTCTCTGGGCATCTAATATGCCTTGGATCCGTGTGAACATCTGTGCCCCGTTAGTGGGCACACCTCCGGGAATCGGTGTCGGTGGAAGGTTGTCCGTCACAGCTGGGGCAATCCTCTGAACAGGTGGAGGAGGAAACCCAATAGCTGCAGATACTCCCACATGAACAGAAGATATAGGAGGAACTCCAGATGTCTGTTCGTCAGGTCGAGAGGTGACAGACCTATCTGAAGCTGTTATTCCAATCTCAAAGACTTAGTCTTCGGCGGCATCCTGAAGACAGATCGAAAAGAATCAATTAAGGTAATAGATACGATATCATCAAGGAAGGACAGTAAAATCCCAAAGGAAGTAATCACTCAGAATAGCATTGTAAGATCAGAATTTTCTAGTTGTGATTGAGCATACTCTCATCCTAAATCTTATTTCCTATATCCTATCGCAAGCTCGCAGTAGTACAACTAAGTTGTCGCACTACCACGACATCGCACAACTTGCGAAGCTAGACCTGCATGGGCCACCACTAAAAACGTGTCACGACCCGCACCCGGAATTTCGGCGTGAGTCGTGGGTACGTCCAGCCTACGTCGCAGCATCGACGGTAGAACGATGTCTAGGCCTCAATAATAAACTAAACATAACTCACAACCTGTCAATGATATCAACTCCATAAGTAGTACAATAAAATAAATATCTCTTAACAGCTCATAATGTATACTCAATCACAATAACTATAAGAATAAATGGCACGATAAAAGATAAGAAAGAATGACATAGTCAACACAATGTCTCAAAATAGAGAAAAATCACAGTCTAGCTGTCCAACATAAAAAGTCTCCACAAGTCTCAAATTAAACTTAACATAAGTCTCAACATAAACAAAAATAAACCTCAAATGCATAAAATAAATACTGTCTAAACAGCTGCAGGTAGTGTCTCCTCTAAAGGAAGGGACTCATCTAAGATCTTTGGTGTGTAGTCTGCATCTATACATTGTCCATAGTGTATAGGACAGAAATCTCAAGATCCTCTAAAAAAATATATCCAGTCAGGATTGGAGCAAAGTACAAGCACTAAGAGCAGTTCCATGTATATTGACAAAAACTATAATACAGTGTAACGAAATACAAGATAGAGATAAATACTAAAAATAAGAAATACTGGAATAATAAAATACTGGAAATAGAAATACTAGAGCATATGTCATCATCAATGGTACATCTAGCAATGAACAAAAATACAAGTGCATGCTAGAACAATGAACTGGAATATAAGTGAATGCTAGAACAGTAACTAGAATATAGATAAATGCTAGATCAATAACTAGAGATACATGTAGAGAATATCTAACTAAGTATGTGAAACATCAACATATCATGTGATCGGCTTGGGACTGATCAGGCTTGCTATGTATGACTAGCTATGATTCATGTAAGGTCAGGCTAACTATCCGGATAGCTATGATGCGAGCAATAGTCAGGCTAATCATACATAACAGGATAAGGGACATGTAATGGTCAGGCTGCACCGACGTGAGGTGTGGGTGAGCTATGATGCATGTAGAGTTGGGCATGATCACATAATTTACTAATAATCTCCATGTCCCTAGATAGCACGATGGATTCCAATCACGACTCCTCGTGACCGGTCTCGATGATGCCAACTCGTGTATACATAGTATCAGAATCATGTACGCTATACAACTAGAATCATAGAGATAATCAACATAATAAAAACTGTCAGAGAATATACTCGCCTGTGGTCCTCTGCTGGCAATACCAATGTCATATTTTTGAGGTCTTATCTGAATAATCCAACAGTCCTATAGACATCATTTAATAATATCACAGAATCAGTCGTTACACTAGCATACACACAATCATAAATACACTGAACTCAGAGACTACGCTAAGGGTGCTACTTGTCATCTAATAGGGTCAAGTGTGCGTCTAGTTGCACGGGTGTCACGTCCTCAAATGCGGTGCATAAGCAGACAGTCAATCACTAACATATGTCTTGCCAGTACGTCAGTGTACATAAGGCAGTCAATTCCCAATTATCAGGGTCACATGGTCAATATAAATACGAGATCTCTATAATTAACACTAGGGCATACAGTACATCTACAAATATGTACATAACTAGTATTAGTAGTTAATTACTTTTATATATATACATCCATATATATATATATATATATATATATATTTATATATAAATATATATATATATATATCAATTTGATTATAATACTCATATGTGTACGTATACACATACAAGTTTGGTTTTACTTGCATAACATCTAGCAATCAATATCTACTGAACACGCTAAATTCTAACATCATTCATACACGAACAAAATCACAAGAGAACACTTCGCACCTTGGCCTCGGCGTGCACGTGCACAATGGGGTATTCGACATCGAGCCGTGAGGGAAGACGGGGTCAGTTTCAGTCATGACGGGGTCGTTCAGCGAGGTCCGGCGGGTAATCAGGCGGCTGCCGTGGCGTTCAGTCGAGGAGGGATGTCGACGAGGAGTGGTGGTATCGAGAATAACGGGCTCAGGTGAGGGAATTCGGTGGGGTGTTGCTCGGTGCAGGCGGGATGTTCCGGGGTCCGGCGGTCCAGTCGTGGACGGGAAGTGCTCAGGCTATCGGCAGGATCACTGTCAGCGGTTCAGTTATGGACGAGAAGTGCTCAGGCGATGGGCGGTAGGTGGCAAGGCGAACATGGATGAGGGTGGATCCGGTGCTGTCGTGGAGTCGAATTCACCGGGGCTCTAGCGATGATGGCGAGGTCGGGGTTCAGTCGATCGGGTCTGCGAGCAGGGAGGAAGGGCTGACAGGCGGGTTGCGGTGGACGGACACGGCTGCTCCGGTCGGTGGGTCTGGGGGAGATGATGAACAGGAGAGGTGAGGAGGGGTTCGACTAGGAATAGTTTAGGTATTGGTGTGATGAAAAGTAAAAAAAAGTTATATATATATGTGTGGAAAATAGGGTTTTGAGGTTGACCTAGGTAGTTGGGCCGGTCAACACTCCTTAGAATTGGGTTTGGCTTCTTTATGTAGAAATTTAAAAGGCTAGGATTTGTATTGTTTCAAAAATGGATGGCTAAGGTTTGATGAGGGGTTGATGTTGAGTGTTGCACACCCCAAAAATTATGGAGAAAAATTACATTACCGGTCAATAAAGGAAAATAGGGTTTCTTCATGTGTTTGGTCCAATGGGGTGTGGACACCTCAATGCGCTTTTGCATAAAAGTGCCCAACAATTAGAAAATTGCACAAGGTGGAGTTTTTGGATTAATTTAATTAAAATTAATATAATCGGTGTTCTAAAATTAATTGGAAGTACATAGGGCTAGAATTAGGTGGGACACAAGTGTCATGAACGAAGAAGACTCAGAATAGAATACTATTATAATATTATAATTTGGGTTGTACAAAATGGGTCAAGACTGTGTCTCCAATTTTGATAGGAACGCACAAGGATATAAAGTTGGATTTATACAGAATTAAATATAATCGTTTGCGACGAATGTTGTGCGACTAAAATGAAGCACAAAAGGGCATAGTTATAAGTTTCACAAAGATCAAAATAGAAGGCTGGTACGTCTAGGACAAGGGTTTAAAATTTGTTGGAAGACAAAAGCTAGTGTAGCGCTCCAATAACAAAGCAATGGTAAGGTACAACAATCAAATAAAATAAAATCAATTAAATATAAATAAATATCATAAAATATTAACATATTAAATTAACTAAATGAAAAGACGAAAATACCCCTATTCTGAAATGTGGTAGTGGCACAAGTAGAAGAAAATTCTGATTTGGTGATTCTCCAACGAATATTCTTTCGGTATGTCTTCGATAACATACGATGAATAAGTTTTTCAAGCATGCGATTGTCACCAAATTATTTAGTTTTATTCGACTTTTGCAGAAGCGATGAATGAAATTCTCTTCGATGAAGAAGTCGGATCATGCAATCCATTAAATATGCACTCCGCTCCTTCCGAAGAACATGTCAGTTGTTCCGAAGCACCTACAGTACGTAAAATGACAACCATATTTCGATAGTCAACAGTCATCGTGTAAGGACTGTATAAACTATGATAGTCCTATATAAATATAGGATTGTCATAAATTTGACAGTCCTATATAAATATAGGACTGTCATAATTTTGACAGTCCTATAGACTATGTGGACTGTCAAAATACTGACAGTCTTGAAGATAAAATGCTGACCAACGTATTTTCTTCAAGACTGTAAAAATTTTGACAGTCTACTCAATACATTAGTCTGTACAAATTATGATAGTCCTAATTTGGACTGCCAATTATTTGAAGTTATTAATTTTTATATTATTTTATATTGGTTATAGGACCAACCTTGTACAGATGTTGTGGTACATCCTGCTATTGGAGTTGATGTGGAGAATGTATTCTCAATAGATATTCGATTTGCATCCCACAAAGAAGTATTAGATTAGTGCAGAGAAGTTGAAAGATGACATAACATAGTCATTGTCATTGCAAGATCGATCAGATCTCAGTCGGGCCAAAAATATTTAGAGCTGGGCTGCGAAAGAGGAGGTGTGTTCAGGCAGCATCGGGGAAAAAAATTTGTTGTTGAAAAAAAATCCCTAAGAAAAACGTTGGGACGAGAAAATGTGGTTGTCCATTTAAGGTGTTGATTATAAAAGTAGAAGATGTGAAGTGGATAATCGAAGTTAAGAATGGAATACACAATCATCATATTCCAGAGACACTTATGGGTCATGCCTACGTGGCACGGTTGAACAAGGATGAGAGAAAGTTGGTTGAAGAATTATTCATTTCCGGAGTTGCACCCAAATAAATTTATTCTGTCATGCGACAAAAAGAAGATGAGAACAAGTCAACCATGAGGACGATCTATAATATTTTAACGAGAGCAAAATATAATAGTATGAAAGGAAGAATGGCGATGCAACAAGTATTGAAGTTGCTTGGGAAGCATCACTTTGTGGAGTACCATAGAAGACATCCACAAAATAATGAACTCCTTTCATTATTTTGGGCTTATCCTGATTGCACACACATGGCTAGGTCCTTCGCAGACGTATTGGCCCTTGATTGTACATATAAGACTAACAAGTTCAAGATGCCTCTTTTTTACATTGTTGGGTTTACGTCTACGGGAAAAATAATTTCAGTCGCTTTTTGTTTTATGAAGAGTGAGACAGTTGAGGATTACACTTGGGCGTTGAGGAAACTACAATCCCTTTACACAGGATACAAAGAGCCCTCTGTTTTTGTTATCGATAGAGAATATGCGCTGATAAATACTATAGATATTATATTTCCTCATATGCATAGACTACTATGCATTTGGCATATAAATCAAAATATCCAAGCTCAATGCAAGAGGAAATTTGAAAACGTGGACGGTAAAATCGACAAGCTTAGCTTCGAAGAATTCTACAGTGATTGGAGTCTTGTATGGTGAGCAAGTACTAAAGACAACTACGACTCAGCATGGTACATGTTCAAACGAAAGTGGAAGACGAGTAACCCGACATGCATTTCTTATATCAAAGATACTTGGCTAGAACCACATAAAGAATAATTTGTCTTAGCATGGACGAACATGGTGAAGCATTATGGCACAATCATTACGAACCGGGTCGAAGGATCACACTCAAGTTTAAAAAGATATCTACGATCATCGGTCGGTAATTTTGTCTCCATTTGGCAATCGATTCATTTGATGATTATTTCCACAGTAAACGAGATTGTAGCATCATTTGAGACGAGCTTCAATATTGCAAAGCA